>OY856411.1:187831938-188364438 GCA_963693085.1 Alisma plantago-aquatica
AGTTTCCCTCGCTTTTCCACTCAAAATCAGCAAAAAGGCCTGTCCCGACCCACTTACAATGAATCAACCCCTTTACTGGCCGCACGACACGCCCACTTACCCATCGCGGTCGCTGCCTGATATGGCAGCAACCCGACACGGGCGTGTCACGCGAGGAGGCATCTGACGAGTAGCACGCTACCTACCCGACAGAGAGCTTCTACCTGACATGACCAATAAGCTCGATATGGGCAGGTCGCGCACTTCAAGCCACTCATCAGAAGCAGCTTCCCGCCATGGCCACCCAATACCTTCGCAACCCAGCACGTGATAGCCAAGCCATGTCGAGTGACACGCAGGTGTCGACCATCCCCGAAGCCATGTGAACGAAGCCGATTGAGGACACGTGGCTTCACGAGAACCGCAACCTCTTCCAACCGCTGCCTATAAATAGCAGCAACATGACTCCAATGGGATGGGTCGGAACCTCACGGAGGCTAACTTTGGAAAGCATCTGGAGCTCGTGTGTCGACTTCCAAGGTGTGCCAGGTGATACTAGGTGAGCACACCCACAACCCGAGAGGGGCAGGAGTGGTTCACTTAGAACCTGTCCCGGTAGTCGCAACAGCCTGATAACGACTAAGAAGGCCACCCGATGTGCCGGGTTCCTAGATGGGCTCCTGCCCAGGACGGCTCACCCCCTACACCCAATACAAGGAACCTGAGAACCTAAGTCATCTCTAACCCGACACGATATCGAACCCGATACGGACCATCCGTCACGGTGTGTCTCCTGAGAGGGTGGTAACCTGACACGACCATATCGGGTAGGGAGCCTTGACCGATACTCTCGCCCGTCACGACATGTCGCCCGACAAGGCTAACCGCCCGACACAAGCGTATCGGGCAGAGCTCCTGCCCAGTATTGGGTTAGCGATACCTTAGTGGTCTACTGTTGTATATCGACCTCCTATATCAAGGGGGCCGATACATATCTTCCCTTTTTGCAACAATTTACTTTTGTTTATTATGCATTGTAACTAAACCATTTACATATCTATGCTTATGGAACCAGAGGAGTTTAATATCTGTAGTTCTGTTTATGGTTCCTTTTTGTTGGATTATTTCTTTATAACATCTAAAATCTAGCCTGTATGCTTGGATCATGTTTTGACTAGCTATCGAATCGTGTTTCCCGTTTCAACTCGTTCAAGAGAGGGGTGTTGTAATTCTAGTGTTTAGTCTGATCCGGGAGTACGAGAGTGCCCAGGATCGGGGCCGCCACTGTTTTATTTTCACTCCAACTCATGTCCATTACTCTTGAGAGAGGGTATTGGCACATAGTTGGAGGTACCCTCTTTGAAAGAAGAGAGTGCAGGAAGTTTTCCACTACCGCTTATTATGCCTAAGTTTTCTTCCTTCGTGCTTTACCTTAATGATAGTTTTATCTCCCCATATTCTATTTAAAAAATCCTTTATAAAAACCTCTTAACACAAAACTTAAATCTTTCTTGTAACTCCTTTTGGAGATAAGGTTTTCTCTTTGATTCTTTGTGATTCTCTTATGTGACAACAACCTTTTGTTGCACCCCCTTTTGAAGTGCTTAGACAAGTGAAACCCAAGTTCTGAATTGTTGTTCTTCCTATCCCTGTGTTTGACCCCGAACTACTTCGAACCTATGCTAGTTGTAGGTATCTTAAACATTCAGGTATTATAAATTATAAAAGTCTGATAACCTAGGCATGTCTCCATCTTTTGGACTCACGTTTAAGGCTCGTCAACTTTTTGGTGCCATTGTCGGGGATAGGCAACGAAAACCATTCTAAAAACTTGAGTTTTACTTGCACTTTGCCAAAACCTTGCACATATGCATATAGTATTGCAAATACATATACTACACATAATATTCACTGTTCATAATACTAATATTTTTACACCTTTCTCCTTTATCCAGGTACTTCTTTCTCTCCCTTTTTAGGTCATCCTTGCCTTAGAAATCTATGGCTAATCAACCTCTCCAGGCTCCCTCTCTGTGATCGTACCACCAAGTTAGGGCAAATGAAGAGAGGACCTTGTTGTCACACAACCTCTGAATGTCACGAACTTCGAGCTGAAGCCTTCTTTTCTCCAGCTCCTGCAACACAATAGGTTCGGAGGGAACTCCTCTGAGGAGAACCCGTACAATCATCTAACGATGTTCAAGCGGACGTGCAACACCTTTAAGATCAAAAGAGTCTCGTTGACTCACATCTACATCCAGTGCTTCCCATTCTCTTTGAGGGATAAGGCACTAGAATGGTATACCGACTTATAGGACGGGAGCATTCCCGATTGGGACCATCTTGCTGATGCTTTTATCTCTAAGTTCTTTCCTATCAAAAGAACCATCAAATGCCAAAACAAGATCATGAGGTACTCTCATAAGCCTTTAGAAAATCTTCACGAGACTTGGGAGAGATTTCTGAGTTATCAGCGTGAGTGCCCGCACCATGGTTTCTCTGAGCCAAAGCTGATCACCACATTCTATAGTGGGGTGTGTCTTGCTGAGAGGAAGTCTTTGAACGCTACAGATGGTAGCGACTTCCTGGGAATGGGTGCCCCGAGATCCCAAGAGATCATTGAAAACATGGCCACAAACCAACAAGATGGCGAATATGAATGCGAGTCACAGAGACATACCACTCCTGGAGAGTCCAAAGAAATGGAATCTCTCGCGGCGAAGCTTGACAAGATTGTGACTGATGTTCAGACCCTTAAAGAACAAGGCTACAAGGGAAAAGTTCGGCAAAAGGCTGTAAGAAGCTGTGTAATCTGTGGAGAACCTGACCACACATCGAATTTCTATACTCACAATGCATCCGAAGAGGATCTTGATGAGAATAGTACTGAGAATGTGAGCTTTGTTCGGTATCGAAGGCCTGATCACCCCGGTTGTTCTTATGGAAACACTAGTGCCGTTAAAAACTCTCACCATCTGGTGAAGGGGAATCCCTCAGGAGGACCATCAAATCAACAACGACAGGCAGGGTTTTAGCAACAAAGAACTTATCAACAGAACCAACAACAAAGGCTATCTATGATGACAGAGCTTATATCCTTTGCCAAGAAGCAGAACGACCTCAATGAGAAAATGCATAAGAGTTCTGTGGACAACACCTCTCTTTTGAAGTTGATGCAACAATAGATGGGTGGTTTCTCTGCCCAGATAGGGGAGCTCCAACAACATATTAAGCAGATAGATCAACAGCTGCCGAGTCTCGCCCAAACCATTAACCATTGATGGAGTTTTGCAACGCCACTAAAAATCCTAATCAACTTAGAAGTTGTTAAGTAAAAGCTAAAAAGTTCTGTTGTCCCCAGCAACGGTGCCAATTTTTGATGGAGTTTTGCAACGCCACTAAAAATCCTAGAGATGATGAATCCCTAAGTTTAGCCTTGCTAGTACTATGGTAAGATCTCCACCCATGTATAATAAGACACACGGAAGTCTTATCGTAGTATAGTTAAGGGTCGAATCCTCGGGACAACGGTCTTGATGTAATCAAGATGGAAAACGTTTTAGTCGTACTTAACTACTTAACAGTTGATATTTAGATCGAAAGTTTGATTTGGTTTTAAGCTAAGTGCAAGGAAAGTAAAGCAAGAAAGTAGAAATTAAGGTTGTAAACAATGATTAAAAACCACTAGGATGTTGCCGGGTTTCACACCACTATGCATGGATCACAAACATGCAACATAATAAAAAGACCTGCAAAGAGAAACTAATCGGCTAGTATCTTTGTAGACTTAGCTTCCTTTCGGATAACCAACTACGAGGAGTGTGGAGTATTGCAATGCCAGCCATCCCCTAACGAATGGTCACTTACTTTGCATTACTCCTTCATGAAGTGTGTTCCTCGACCTTACCAAGGTTGCACTTCCATACGTCAACTGATTCCATTTCATAGTATGAAAGTGCAACGATGGGAGTGAGTTTACTCCACTCGTGAAAGCACTCCTAGATACCGAAACAGACATATGGTGACTACATATATCTAGAACCAACATTCAATCGATATTCAGATCTAAAGGTATAAACGTAGACAATTCATACCAAAAGATAATAAGTAACACAAGTTGGTGATCAAACAACAAGCATTCATTAAACGATAGATGTTGAGCCAAAAAGGAGAGTATCTCTATTGCAAACGATTGAATTACATTGCATGAAATGAAAACATGGGTAGCGGGGCTACTCCCCACACCCTAGTGAAAAGGACTACTCGCTCATCTCAAGAGAAAAGGAGGAGGTGAGAAGAGAGAGAAAGAATGACATCTCCACGGAGGAGGGAAGGTTGAACCCTTGGTGGAGAGAGCAACGATCTTCACACTTCGTGGTTGCTTGATGATGGATCTTCTCCTCCCACCTTCTTTGTTGATGAGAGAGAAGGTAGCTTGATGATGAGATGTGGACCTCAAACCGGCAGCCTTAGGGCGATGGATGAAGGATGGAATTGCTCTGGAACTGGAGAGACAGCCTTTGGGCGTCTGAGATTCGATCCCTTTGAAGTGACCCTTGAGGTCCTATTTATAGGCTCAAGTTGAGCCCAAATGGTCTTGAGACTGTTTGCCTTCTCGCGGTCTTGGGACCGTGAGGCCTTCTCGCGGTCTTGGGACCGCGAGGCCTTCTCTCGGTCTTGGGACCGTGAGGCCTTCTCACGGTCTTGGGACCGTGAGGCCTCCTCGCGGTCTTGGGACCGTGAGGAGTCTTTGTAATTTTTTTGTGTTTTCTGTAATGAAAAACGAAGAAAAGTTAGTTTATTGGTGTATCCGCAATAAAGTAAAAAAGTTTAATGATTCTATCTAATTTATCTAAGAAAGAGTATGGAAAATTAAAGATAACTAAATAAGATAACGTCACAAAATGGGAGGTTATCAACCATCAAGTGGGGCGTTTCCCATCTAATACCGAAACCAACCCACAAGGCCACGAGACTACAAAGATGGCCGTTCTGAGATCAGGAACTGTAGTTCAACCAACCGTTGAAAAACCAGCAACATCAATAACAACACCTGTAGAAGAGATCAGCCCAGAGTTTGTTGAGGAGGAAGCTCCACCTAAGTCAAGGAAGGAAGCCAAAGACAGAGCTCAAGACGTCTCTACTGAAGAGTGTCCGGATAAGTATGCACCCCACATACCCTTCCCTCATAAGCTGGTGAAAGCCCAGCTAAAGAAGAGTTACGAAAAGTTTCTGGCAGCGATTAAGAAGTTGCATGTGGACGTCCCATTCTTGGACGCCATCGAAGAAATGCCCACCTATGCTAAGTTCCTAAAAGATCTGATAACTAGGAAGAAAAGAGGAGAAGATATAGAGACTGTGAAGCTTGCTAAGATGTCTAGTTCTTTTTTTATGGCTAGTACGCCATCAAAGAAGAAGGATCTGGGGGCTTTCGTAATCCCCTTCCAAGTTGGAGACAATGTTACCCGGAAAGGTCTAGCTGACCTAGGGGCCAACATCCATTTGATGCCTTTGTCCCTCGCCAAAAGAGTTGGGCTCACCGATATGGTGAGCACCAAAATGAGGATACAACTAGCAGATCATACCTTTACAAGGCCAGTTGGGGTTGTTGAAGATGTGCCCATCAGAGTAGGGCGATTCTTTATCCCTTGTGACATTGTTTTGATCGACACTATAGAAGATCCTAGCTGTCCTATCATTTTCGGGCGACCTTTCCTTGCAACCGGCCGGGCTCTGATTGATGTCGAGGTGGGAATGATTACAATCCGTGTTGGAAGAGATCACATCGATTTCAACATCAGTGACTGTATGAAGGCCCCCTCATTCTTTGAATCCTCCTACTTTGTCAAGAGCTATCAGCAGTTGTGCGACGAGGTACAGGAAGAGAAGGCCATGGTAGACCCGCTCATGCGTGCCTTAACTGGCGAAGAACGAGAGGCCGATGACCTTGAAGTCAGGGAATTGCTAGCCTATTTAGATGTCAAAGGCACGAGCGAGGAGGAAGACCCTGTCGAGACAGTCATGTATGCCACTCTCCGAGAAGGCCCAGCTAAAGAACAGATGAAGGAAGTTCCACCAGAGTTGAAGGTCTTACCGAAAGGTCTTGAGTACCATTTTCTGGATCAAGAAGGGATGTACCCGGTAATTATCAATTCAAGTTTAACTGATTGCCAAAAGGATCAGCTGCTGGAAGAGTTAAGGCTGAGGAAGAAAGCCTTAGGTTACTCAATCAGAGATTTGAAGGGGATAAACCCCTCTGTGTGAATGCACATGCATCTGGAGGAGGACTCAAGGCCGTACGCCCAACCTCAGAGAAAGCTGAACGAGAAGCTTTGAGAAGTTGTGAGCAAGGAAGTAGTTAAGCTCCGAGATAGAATTATCTAGGCTATTAGAGACGGTAGGTGGGTAAGCCTGATCCAAGTTGTCCCGAAGAAGGGAGGAATGACGTTAGTCAGAGGAAATGACGGAATAGAGGTGGCTACTAAGATGGTCACCAGATGGCGGATGTGTATAGATTATAGGAAGCTCAACACCGCCACCCGCAAGGACCATTTCCCTCTCCCGTTCATTGACCAGATGCTGGAACGTCTGGCCCGCCACTCCTGTTTCTGCTGGCAAAATGGGTATTCAGGTTTCTATCAGATCCCCATCCACCCTGATGACCAGGAGAAGACGACTTTCACCTGTAATATACGAAACCTTCACTTTTAGAAGAATGCCCTTCGGGCTGTGTAACACACCTGCCACCTTCCAAAGGTGCATGAATGCTATCTTCGCTGACCTACTAGAGGACAAGATGGAAGTTTTCATGGACGACTTTAGTGTATACGGCAACTCGTTTGACGATTGCCTGAGCAATTTGTCTCTAGTAATGAGACATTGTGAGGAGCAGAGTCTCACCCTGAACTAGGAGAAATGTCATTTTATGGTTCAAGAAAGTATAGTTCTGGGGCACAAGATGTCCAACAAAGGAATCGAGGTTGATCCCTCCAAGATTGAGGATATTGCTAAGCTCCCTCCGCCAACTTCAGTTACCGATATACGAAGTTTTCTGGGTCATGCCGGTTACTACTGGCGGTTCATAAAGGACTTCTCTAAGATAGTGAAGCCCCTTTCTAACGTTCTAGTGAAAGATGTGAAGTTTGACTTCACGAATGAGTGCATGAAGGCATTCTCGACCCTAAAAGATGTGTTAGTATCTACACCCATTCTCCAATCCCCTGATTGGAATCTTCCTTTGGAATTGATGTGTGACGCCAACGACTTCTCTATTGGGGTGGTCTTAGGGAAAAAGAAGGACAAGAAACATCATGTCATCTTCTATGCGAGTAAGACCCTAAACGAGGCACAACAAAATTACACGACGACTGAGAAAGAAATGCTAGCCATCGTGTACACTTTTGACAAGTTCAGATCCTACCTCATGGGTTCCAAGGTAATAGTCCATACTGACCACAGGGCGATAAAATATCTGATGCATAAGAAGGATGCAAAGCCCAGGCTGTTACGATGGGCGTTGTTGTTACAAGAATTTGACCATGAAATAAAGGAAAAAAAAGGATCAGAGAATGTGATCGCTGACCATCTCTCTAGAATTAGGGTGGATGATGATCATCTGCTACCTGCCAATGATAACTACCCCGACGAATCCATCTACATAGCCCAGTCAACCGACCCTGAGGGGCCATGGTATGTAGATTTCTGCAACTATCTAGCCTGCAAGCAGCTTCCCCCAGATTTGACTTACAATCAGAAGAAAAAATTCTTTGCTGATTTGAAGAACTATTATTGGGACGACCCTTTACTGTTCAGGTGTTGTGCTAATGGATTGTACAGAAGATGTATCCCAGAAGAAGAAGCCCCCAAAATCCTCTTTGAGTGTCACTCCTCCCCTTATGGAGGACACTTGGGTGGCAAAAGGACTGCTGTTAAGGTCCTCTAGTTAGGCTTTTACTGGTAGACCTTGTTTAAGGATGCGCGTGCTTTCGTAAGATCTTGCAATGAGTGCCATCTAACGGGGAATATCTCCCGCCGCAATGAGATGCCACTCTCTGATTGGATTAAAGTTGAGATTTTTGATGTGTGGGGCATTGACTACATGGGCCCTTTTCCCTCCTCTTTTGTCTTCAAATATATTCTTGTCACTATCGACTATGTCTCCAAGTGGGCGGAAGAAGTTCCTACCATGACTTGTGATGCCAAGGCAGTAATCAAGCTTTTTACCAAGATCATCTTTCTGAGGTTTGGAGTTCCGAGGACCGTCATTAGTGATGGTGACTTTCACTTTGTAGAAAAATAGTTTGAATCACTGATACACAAGTATGGCGTCCGTCACAAGGTTGCAACGCCATATCATCCCCAAACATTAGGACAGGTTGAAGTCTCCAATCAGCAGATAAAGCAGATTTTAGAAAAGATAGTCGGAAAGTCCCGCAAGGACTGGTCAGCTAAGCTGGATGAAGCTTTGTGGGCATATCGAACCGCTTTTGAGACGCTATTGGGTACCACACCTTATCGCCTAATTTATGGAAAAGCCTGCCATCTTCCCTTTGAACTGGAGCATAAGTCGTTCTGGGCGATCAAATGCCTCAATATGGACCAGACGTTGGCCGGAAAGAAAAGGTTTCTTCAGCTCCAGGAACTTGAAGAGTTGACACTTCATGCTTATGAAAATGCCAAAATTTACAAGAAAAGGACTAAGATCTGGCATGATGCCCATTTGAAGAAAAAGGACGTCATCAAAGGTGATAAAGTTTTATTATTTAAATCTTCGATCTGCCTCTTTCTAGGAAAATTGTAGAGCAGATGGTTTGGACCCTTCATTGTGGCAAAGATATACCCATCTGGGAGATGGAGTTATATGATAAAGACGATCCATCAAAAGTCTTCCCAGTGAACAGGCATAGAGTGAAGAGGTTCTATGAAGATGAAGCATTCGTGAGAAGAACAGAGATAAACCTGCAAGATGCTGAAATGATGACCAAAGGAGCAGAGCAGCAGAGTTTGAAGCTATCGAGCTGACGAAACAAACTACAACGCTCCTCGGGAGGCAGCCCGAGTCTTTAGTTTTCCTAGTATAGGACGTTATTTCCTTTCCTGCAAGAAAAACATCATGAACATTATCATTGTAATAAGGCCCGAGTCAGTACATGTGCCACATGTACAGACTCTCTTATTTTATGGGCCACTGACTTAGTTTTATAGCCTTGATGAGTAATACTATCTGAGGCTGGAAATTTTCCCTTTAGGCCAATGATGTTTTACCCATCAATGTTTTTCTTTGCTTTAGCTTTAGTTTTTGTATCCTTGCCTTGCTTTTTTTCCCTCTTTTAGTTCTGTATCAGGCATGCATAGTTGCGCTTTCCAATACCCCGCTTTCTGATCGTGTCGGCCATCCATTTTAAATGCACCGTGATGGGCAAGCAACAAGGCATCACACGATGCCATATCGGGAAACATATCACCCATGCTTGTATCAGGCAACACACCTAACGTCGTGCGACACGCCAGCCCTTATCGGGCATCGATATCAGGTAGCGAACGTTAACGATGAAACCGTGTCACACGATACACCAAGCTCGCGCGATACGCCTTACCACCCATATCGAGTCATTCTTAGGAAGCCAAATCAATCCTTGACGTGACCGATTAGACTGATTTTACTGTGTCTCGGGAACAATTTGCCTCCTAGCACGACACGTGCCCTTGCTTTTACCCGATTTACCCCCGCTCGCTTCGGCTATATACAGTAACTTCAATTAACCGCATCGGGCACTTGCATTTACTTTTTACCTACTCCCATATCGCACATCTAGCCTTTGCTTTAGCTCTCGTGCCGGCCAACCTTCAGAAGGATCCCGTGTCACGCACAACCTTCCACCCGACACAAGTATAACCCGATACGCCTTATCGTGTCGCGCTGCCCCTATCGGCCATATCGTATCGCCCAACTTTTGTTTTAGTGATTCCTTTATCGGGCACGAATCTTTAGTTTTGTATCGACCAAAGATGGTCACGCAAGGCCTCCTGTCGGGCGATACACTTTGCACGTTACCCGTGTCGGGCAACGCCCATTTGCTATGTGTCGGGTTTCATCTATCGGGGACTTCTGACCGCATCGCGCGATACACGTATCGCACGACACACGTATCGCGCGACACATACCGTGCAAGTTGTATCGGGCAAGGCCCTTATCGCCAGTTTTGACTGACAAAGAAAATTTAACTCGTGTCGCCTGACACTCTATTGTATCGGGCGACACTTGTATCGAGTGATACAAGTATCACGTGATGCCCTGTCGGGCACACGTATCAGGTAGGTCTGTTTACCGACCCGATATCGTCCTGCACCCTTGGCCGGTGCCCATATTGGGCAACTCTGTCGTGCAAGTCCCGTTTTGTTAACGATACATGATATCGGCCAGCTATATCAGCCAGATACTATCGGGCAATGCCCCTGCCTGATATCGACTTGTTTGTGTCGGGATTTGTTTAGTTTTAACCAAGATCAATTTTTCAAGCATCACCTACCTTGTATCGGGCGACACATCCCTGTCGCCCGATATCGGGTAAGGTGACCCATTCAGTAAATTTATTACTTACTATACTTTTGTTTAATAATTACAGAAATGGCCCACACCAAGAAAACAGTCGTCCAAGTAGACAAGCACGACCGAAGGATCGACCCTGAGGCCACAACTGAAGCCACTGCAGTCGAGAAGAAGCACCTGAACCCCGACACAGCGGGGCCATCTGAGGCTGAGAAGCGGCCTAGGAGAGAAGAGGCGGCAGCCCCATCAACGGTGGAACCCCTGGCCCACTCTCCAAGCCGATTCGTGCCCCGGGATGCGGAGCACCAGCAACGCTACATAGAGCTGGCGGCTAAGATCTACTGGCCGACCCGATTCTGCCACCAGCCTTACTTCCACCACCTCGACATCTTCAATAGACTGGACAACATCTTAGGAGCTGTCGGGCTGAAGACAATATGCTTTAGCCTCTCTGGATCATACAGTGAACTCACCAAGGAGTTCATGTCCTCCCTCCGTCGGGGCAGAATAGGCCAGAGGAAGTGGAGAGATTCAGCAGAGCAGACCGACTGCATGGCTAACTATATAACATTGATCACGACATCTCAGAAAGGCTGCTCAACGAGATCTTCTCCTCCTCAGAAGTTGAGAAGGAGATGTTGAATAGCGGTGCCCGGATCGGCGAAGGCGACAGCTTCAACCCGGTCAACGTTTGGAAGAAACTGACCGGCAAATCGTCCTACAAGCCAGGGAGCAAGGTGGCGGCCATCCACTCCTGCTTCTAGAGGATCATCCACAAAATAGTGGCATGCCTCCTGTTGAGCAAATGTGAAATGAGCAACCTCTACACCGAAGAACTCCATCTCATGTGGTACACGATGGAGGGTAAGGTGGTCAACTTGGAGCATTTTCTGCTGAACCGACTCTACCCAATGAAGGATGCCACCAAGGAGTACTGCATGGGTGGCATCGTCAACCTGATAGCAGTGGGGTTGGGATACCCAAAAGAGCCGCACAGCCTGTCGAGGACATAAGGCAACGATAGGATTGACATAAAGTTCTTGCAACAAGCCAACATAATCAAGAAAGAGGGCCACCCCTACTTTTACAAATTTGTAAGGACTTCCACCCTTCTGCCCCTCTCACTCTGCATCAACTATGATGCAGAGAAGCTAGTCTTCACCACAACAGAAATTGAAGCTGTGGAGGTTGAAGACGCTTACACCGCCACCACAAGAATATAAAAAAGGGTGGCCGCAAGAGGAGGGCCAATCCCTATCGACACTCGGCCAGACAAGTCTTCAACAACCCTTGCCGAGCCGTCCACTGCCCCCACGCAACCTGTGTCTACCGTTCCTGAAGTCGCCGTTGCCGCTTCCGAACCCGCCGCGGCCGCCAAAAAGACAATCGCCATGGCTACTGAAGAAGTAATGGAGATCATTGAGGTCACCGAAACAACCGGGGCTGAAACAAAGACAAAAGCTCCGAGGGAAGCTACCACGGAAGAGATGGCCACAACTCCCGAAGCTTCTGCTGTGCCTTCAATGGCGGAAGAAGTGGTACAACTGGATGCCAGCAATGGTGCATTTGTTGAGCTCCTCGAGGCGGATCTCAGAGTTGTGCAGCCCACGCCGCAACCGCCGCCAACGTCGCCGGTGGTAGCTGCAGAGGAGGTTGCCGACAACCAAATGGTGGAGCAACAACCACCCTCCCTGTGCCCCTCTCTACTACTACAAGTAGGCGAGGCAGAGGCAGCCATGAAGGTACCAACGCCCCGTCCTGAAGCAACACCCTCGCGGACAATCCAGATGAACTCCACCCCGAGTGAAGACGCGCACTCTTCGGGCCAAACCTCTCATGCGAGGGACATCAAGAGGCCGAGGGGCAGATCAGTCGCAGCCCCTCCGTCGCTGGGGCAGATTTTGGGTCAAGAGTTTGACCACTTGCGGGAGGTAACAGGCAACCACTCTGTTACTTTCGCTTCCCTTACCCACAAGTTTATTGTTTTCCAGGAGAGGCTCAACGACTAGGAGCGGCAGCTACTGACTCTTATTGGCCTTCCCAACCAACTATAGGCATTTAACGAAATGATGCAGTTGGCCCTCCAACGCCTCGACGCAATTGAAGAGAGGTTGAACCGGAGAGATGGCCACCCCCGCTCGAGATAGCCGAGGAGGTCTCCATCACCTCCTGGCTCCAGATCTCAGCCATCCTCATCAGCGTACTCCTCCAGAATGCCATCTCCTTCCTCCTCTAGCGAGCCCTCCACAACACCCGAGGAAGGAACGACGCACAAGACAGCCGACGGGGCTCCAACAGGACAGGAGAGTTCCTGCGGCATCAAAGAAGCTGCTCCCTCAGCCACCCTAGATGAAGCTGAGGACAATGATGAATCAATCAACATTGGGGAGGACTCTTCTAAAGAATCAGAGGGAGAAGGGGGGACATATACACTGCTAACGACAGACACCCCCTAGAGGAAGGAGTTCGATGACAGACGCATTATCTGCACCGTCAAAAATCCCTTCTTTCGAGATGGCAGACTTTGACAGAAGAGCCATCAGATACCTGATGATCAGAGACCAGAAGTTGCTGAACAAGGTTTTGAGATCGCAGGCAGATGAAGAAGATGTCGCATGGAGCGATGACTACTTCTCCGTACGACAGGGAGCACTGAGGAGCATGTTCTGCTCACTGGCCGTCATTAGAAAGAAACTTTTCAGGGTCCTACAAGGTGCTGTGATCGAGAACATAGGAATCAGGACAGGCTGGCAGCTAATTTACAATGCCACCCCGGCCTTGGCGAGAAGACTAATGAAGGGGCTGTACAACTCTACACAGGTGGCCAGCATGCTGGAATACATTGAATAGCGCAACCCAACCTGGTACTGGCTCCCTACAAGCATCGAAGAAACTGGTTCCTTTGCATGGCATACCTCAAGAATCATAACGTCCAACTCCTCAGCTGCTGCGACAAGGAGGTCCCACACTCATGATACACCTTCGTTCGCCCCAAAGATAAGCATCTGAGGCTTCTTCTGCTGTGTCTCTACCGCACGATCAAGTACGGAATCCTACGCCACAGTGGCATTTGAAATTTCTTCACACTTAGAGACTTCCCCATTCAAGAAGAAGAGGGCAGTAGAAATAGCACCTTCATGGTCCTGCACGCCATTGAGATGCTACACATCTTCGAATACTTAAGGTAGCTCAAGGGACAAAACTTCTATCAGCTCAGAAGCATTTATGCACTGCTGCTGATCAAGGACAAGCACTATTTCCAAGACACTGGGATACCAGAGAAGCTGCTGGACAATGATCAAGAAGATGAATCCTCCCAACCCAGCAGCCTACTAGAAGAAGAAGCCAAGATGGCCAAATACGTCTACGGGGCAGGCAAGCGGATGGATATTCTATGTGAGATTCTTACAACAGAAGACCCCTCTTCGCCTGATGCTTCAGAAGAAAAGATCAGCAACTTTGACCGTTCCTCGTGTTCTACACTAACTGAGGAACAAGTCAAGGAAATTCTCCAGAATTTAGCTGACTTTACCCCCACATACGTCATATATGAGGCAAAAGACGTCATAGTCCCAGTTAACGATCTCCAGGATGTGATAAAGGCAGGAGGATGTCTGGCAATGTCGGTGGTTGCATCCTACATCCAGATACTACAGAGAAAGTTTGAACACGCATACATCATCCATCCAATGTTGTTCAATGACATCTGCCTAGCTGATGAGTCACAAGAAAAACAATCATTTCTGGCAGAGATACAGAGCAAAATTCCACATATCATCTTCTTTCCTATCTTGCAATACAATCACTGGACTCTCCTGACGCTGTACACTCGCCCACGAGCAGTAATCTTCTACAACAGCTCGGAAAACAACAAAGATGATCTGGTGCAGTGTACATCGACCGCGTTGACACCCCTCGAGTGCTTAGCAAGAAAATACTACATCGAGGTGGCAACGTTGATCCAGTCGTTCCTGGGGAATACGACGAACAAATGGCATGAGCTTCAATTCTACCACAGCAGTCCACAACAAGCTCCACAATCAAATGACTGCGGCATCTACGTGCTGGAATGGATCTCTAGCTCGGTGACACTACAACAAATGCCTGACAAGCTCCACAACATCGACTACCACAGCAAACACAGATAATATGTGTGGGAGCTTATATCTGAAGGAGGCACGCTCACCAGCTAAACCCTCACTGACTTATCACTATCCTACCTTATTTATCTCATGACTCTAGGACAGAGTGTGGGGTAAGTTTAGGGGGGGTACTATATATCAGTGATGGAGGTACTAAAAGTTCTCCCATTTTGTCTTTCTTCTTTCTCTTAAACATACCCTGTGTACATATACATATACAAGTCTGATACAAAATAGTGCATATACAACTCCTTGCCTCTATACAATTGTACAAAGACATTCTATAGTAAACACCTAATACAGCTTCTCCCAGCTTGTTTTCTCTGTGTCTAAGGTGGTGTAGGTTTTTGTTATGTTCTTTCTGAAAATGCACTCTCAAATGACAAAGACTATAACTTTTCTATGCCAATTTCGAAAAATAATCTCGCAACAGCTAAGAGATGTGTATGCGAAGGAAAAAGCTGCCCAAACAACGAATTTTCTCTTGATTCCTTTACCCAACAAAATCCCAAAAAGAGAGAGAAAACTTACGAGAGTGAATAAAAGTATGAGAGTTGTGCCAAATGAAAAAAAATACACACTTGTCTTTCCAAAAGTACCCATCTTTAGGCATGGTAGATCTGGGGCAGTGGTACGTAGGATGTGAAATCACTGCTCTAAAGCCAACTGACTTGGACTGCAGGGACCACTTCCTGTTAATGGACCCGTACCTGGATGGACTAACGGGAAACAAGAAAATCCCAAAAAGCCTTAAGCCTACCCAAAAACCCAACTTTCCACTCCCAAAAGCTGTTTGGTGTGAAAGCTAATTTCGAAATTATGCACCTAAGTCTCGCCAAAGCTGAAGAGAATTTTTTACTTAAATAAGGTAGAAAAAATAAAGTCTTTTGTTCGTGGTCAGAAATAATTCTCCTTAAGACATCTCAATACTCGCTCAAACCCCTTGTCCGAAAACTATGACGGATTAAGAAGCAGTATCGCAAAACAAAGTTTTAAAATAAGTACGGATTGATTGAGGACAATCAAAATGCTAAGTTTGAGGGAGTTGATAACACCCAATTTATGGCTATTTATGGCTCATATTCCATTGTCAAACCTTCCTTCTAAACTGTTTTCCTTTCCATTTTATCAAGTTATTGCATAAGAATAAACCACACTATGCTCCTAACTCTTTTCCCATCTTTTGCAGAGTTTCCCTCGCTTTTCCACTCAAAATCAGCAAAAAGTCCCGTCCCGGCCCACTTACAATGAATCAGACCCTTTACTGGCCGCATAACATGCCCACTTACCCATCGTGATCGCTGCCCAATATGGCAGCAACCTGACATAGGCGTTTTGTGCGAGGAGGCATCTGACGAGCGGCACACTACCTGCCTGACAGAGAGCTTCTACCCGCCACGACCAATCAACCCGATATGGGTAGGTCACGTGCTTCAAGCCACTCACCAAAAGCAGTTGCCCGCCATGGACGCCCGATACCTTCACAACCCGACACGTGATAACCAAGCCATGCCGAGCGAAACACATGTGTTGACCATCCCCGAAGCCATGTGAATGAAGTCGATTGAGGACACGTGGCTCCACGAGAACCGCAACCTCTTCCAACTGCTGCCTATAAATAGAAGCTATAGGACTCCGATGGGATGGGTTGGAACCTCGCAAAAGCTAACTTTGAAAAGAATTTGGAGCTAGTGCGTGGACTTCCAAGGCATGTCAGGCGATACTAGGTGAGCACACCCCCAACCCGAGAGGGTGGGAGTGGTTCACTTAGAACCCGTCCCGGTAGCCGCAGCAGCCCGATAACGACCAAGAAGGCCACCCGATGTGTCGAGTTCTTAGATGGGCTCCTGCCTGAGAAGACTCTCCCCCTACACCCGTACAAGGAACTTGAAAACCTAAGTCATCTCTAACCTGACACGATACCGAACCCGATACAGACCATCCGTCACGGTGTGTCGCCCGAGAGGGTGGTAACCCAACATGACCGTATCGGGTAGGGAGCCTTGACTGATACGCCCACCCATCATGGCATGTCACCCGACAAGGCTAGCCACCCGACACAGGCGTATCGGGCAAAGATCCCACCTGGTATCGGGTTAGCGATACCTTAGGGGTCTGCTACTGTATATCGACTTCCTATATCAAGGGGGCCGATACCTATCTTCCCTTTTTACTGCAATTTACTTTCATTTATTATGCATTGTAACTAAACCCTTTACATATCTATGCTTATGGAATCAGAGGAGTTTAATATCTATTATTTTGTGTATGGTTCCTTTTTTTTGGATGATTTCTTTATATCATTTATACTCTAGCATGTATGCTTGGATCAGATTTTGACTAGCTATCGAATTGTGTTTCCCGTTTCAACTCCTTTGAGAGAGGGGTGTTGTAACTCTATAGTTTAGTCCAATACGGGAGTACAAGAGTGCCTAGGATTGGGGCCGCCCCAGTTTTCTTTCCACTCCAACTCATGTCCATTACTCTTGAGAGAGGGTATTGGCACATAGTTGGAGGTACCCTCTTTGAGAGAAGAGAGTGCAGGAAGTTTTCTACTACCGCTTGTTATACCTAAGTCTTCTTCCTTCGTGCTTTACCTTAATGATAGTTTTATCTCCCCAGATTCTATTTTACAAAACCTTTATAAAAACCTCTTAATCAAAAACTTAAATCTTTCTTGTAACTCCTTTTGGAGATAAGGTTTTCTCTTTGATTCTTTGTGATTCTCTTATGTGACAACAATCATTTCTTGCACCCCCTTTTAAAGTGCTTAGACAAGTGAAACCCAAGTTCTGAAGCATCGTTCTTCCTATCCCTGTGTTCGACCCCAAACTACTTTGACCCTGTGCTAGTTACATGTGTCTTAAACATTTGGGTACTATAAATTATAAAAGTCCAATAACCTAGGCATGTCTCCATCTTTTGGACCCACGTTTAAGGCTCATCACTAGGTAGTGAATTGTATTGCGGAAGTGAGCAATTCTGACTATGGGCCATAATCAGGGAAGGGGAACAAATTATGTTAATCATGTAGATTTGCGTGCAGCGATACCTCGCGGTGAAACCACAATCCTAAGGATTCCCATTTAATTTGATTAAACTAAACACTTGATCAGTGTTGCATTTAATCATATCGTGCAAATTCCTATCAATTAACGTCCCCTCTCTCACCCTAGCACCGCTAGGGTTTCTTCCTCCATAGGCAGCTGGATGGGGGGAGGGGGTTTGGCTGCAGCAAAGCGGTGCCCCACTCCCCCTCGACCTCTTCTCGCCCGTCATCAGCAGGGTCTCTTCTTCGGGAGGTGTGTGGGCGTGGTGTCTTTGGAGGCAGGAAGCAATCTTCTTCCTCCTTGTCGTTGAGCCCGACTGCGATGAGTTTCCTATCCCATTTCTCTTTTACTAGCTTTCTGTTTAGATTGTTCTCTTGTTTTGTCTATCTCACTGTTAATCAGTGCTGCTTTCTCTTCTCGTGGTAGATTTTTCTTTCTCGGTCAATTTTTTTGTGAACTTTGTATGACAGCAAGTGCAGGGAAAATATCCTTTTGGAACACCGATTTGGTGCAGGTACTCTAGCACATATACATACTCAGGTTGAAGGTATTCCTCATAGAAAGTTGTCTTAGCCAGCAAAGGAGAAGAGGGATCTATACATCATTGTCCTTATCAGAATCCGATATGAGTTTTTGTGGTGGTTTGTATCTGTTCTTGATCTTTGTGTGGTCTTTTAGTTTGTTTTTCCTCTCATGTAGATGCCGTATGGCTCCTCCATAATGAAATTTGTCTGTTTAACTTCAAAAAAAAAATAAACACTTAATCCTCGTTTGCTTTTTTTTTCTCTCTTTCAAAATCAAACTCAATTTTCCATTCGGTCTAGCTGATCGTGACCAGTTAGTAGTAGTCTACTGAAATTTACGTTTCCCTGAGTTCAACTCGGGCCTCACAAGGCCTATATTACATTGATACGTACACTTGTGTTTAACGCACAGTTTACTCGTGTCAAGTTTTTGGCACCGTTGTCGGGGAAATGGTAAATTTCAGCACTACGAGTGCTGCAAGCGACCACTCTAGGCCATTTTTTTTCTTTTTCATTTGCAATTTTAATTTTTTTTTAGATTAATTGTCCATCTTTCAGATTCTTTATTCATCTAGCACTGTACTTATTTGATTTTCCACATTTCAGGTACTAGTGCATGGTGAAGACGTGTAGTACGGACTATGCACAGTCGACACCTGAGGTTCCGCCTTCGGGATTTGAAGACGAGCAAATAAATGCACCACCCAAAGACGTTGAAGAAGAATTTGAGGTTTTCACAATGGTCGAGGAACAGACTATATGAGAGACGATTAAGGCTTCTTCTTCTTCTACACAGAAGGGGCCAATCAAGAAACAAGCTATCAACATACCAAGTTACAAGATTGACCCAGGACCGATCTAGTTGGTCAAGTCACTGGATTTCCATAGGCTAAAGAATGAAGACCCAGTTGCCCACATCATCACCTTTATGGAACTCTGTGATATGGTGAAAGTGGATAGATTTCCACAGGAGGCAATTTATCTAAAATTGTTTCCATCTTCTCTAGTAGGAAACGCAAGGGAGTGGCTCTACAACCTAGATGATGAGTATGTAGAATCATGGGACATGATGATTGAAGTGTTATTTGAACGATATTTCCCGCCTGAGAAGACAAATGACCCCGTGAGGAGGATCTCTAATTTCAAATAGTAGGCTGGCGAAACATACTCCGAGACATGGGAATTTCTCAACATAATGTTGCTGAAATGCCCACATCATGGGATGGATTTAGAAACTCAGGAAAAGATCTTCTATTTTTCCCTTAATGAACATGACAGGAGTAATTTGGACTCAGCAGGGATAGGTTTCTTTATGAACAATAAAGGCTCAAAGTGTAGAGAAATTTTAAAGAACATGGCTAAGAAGCAATCCTGGGGTGAAAGAGATGCACCAGATCAGGTCACAATCACAGGGGAATCCAAGGCAATTAAAGAAGTAAATGAGAAGATGAACCTGATGATGAAGGATCTGATGATGAGGCACAGGCTAAGTTCATGCATCAACAATAGGGCTACAAGAATAATGATTATTCATGGAGAAAGGACAAGAAATTATCTTGGAAGGATCCAAATAACTTTTTGTAGGATCCAGATCAGAAGCCACAATCCAGTGTAGAAGATAAGAGTAATGAGTTGCTCAACCAGGTGATAAAGCAAAATCAAGAGTTGATGAGCACTTTCGGTAAACAAATTAAATCTCAAGGAGAATTTATGAACCAATTCATCCAGACTTTCTACAGTCATGGGGCACAGATGAGGATGCTTGAGACGTCTATTGCACAGATGGCAGTAGAAATTGCAAGTTTGAAGAGGCCAGCACAGTAGGGTTTTCCAGGGAATACTGATGTTCCAGGAGGAAACCACCAAGCTAAAGCAATTTTGTTGAGGAGTGGAAAGAAAATTTTAAACTCCAAGGCTGATGAACCAAGCACACCACAGCCAGAAGCCACAAGTGAGGCCGCAGAGGATGTCGTAGTTACAGAGACAATGGAGGATGATGCAGAGAAGGCCACAGAGGAGCCCATTATAGAGAAAGAGACTGAGAAGAGGACGCCTTTTGTGCCACCACATCACAGGGCACAAACCGTCCCGGTTCCTTATCCAAATAGTCTGAAAGCAAAGAAGGTGGATGCATAGTTCAAGAACTTCCTGGATAGCTTTAGGAAACTTTCGGTCAACATTCCTTTTCTAGAGGCCATTGAGCAGATACCCTCCTATGGTAAGTTCTTGAATGATATAATTACCAAGAAGAGGAAGATTCCTGACACAGAGGTGGTAGTGCTCAAGGAGCAGGTCAACACCTTTATTCTGGGAAAATTGCCACCAAAGCGATAAGATCCGAGCTGTTTCAATATTTCATGCTACATTGGAAAGGAGAAATTTGCGAAGCACTATGTGACTCGGGAGCAAGCATCAATTTGATGCCTCTCTCCACTTTCAAGAAACTTGGTCTTAAAGAATCCCGGAGTAACATGACAATCCAGCTTGTAGATAATTCCGTTGTAAGGCCTTATGGGATTTGTGAGGATGTTCTGGTCAAACTGGACAGATTTGTATTTTCGGCAGATTTCGTGGTGATGGAAATGCAAGATGAGCAAGGAAATGAGTTGCTTCTAGGTAGACGCTTCCAGGCTACAACTGACATGATTCTGGAAATGGGTAGAGGTCGGTTGACCATGGGCATAGCAGATGACATATTTGAAATAAAGATGCTAGCCAACTCACAATCATCACAAGAGCAAGGACAATGTAGATAAATTAGACACTTTAATCACAACATTTCCATTTGTCTAGGGAAACCGTTTCTTGATATGGCTCACATCATGAAAAAGGTAGATAAGGGAACACTTGATGTGGACATCATGGAACAAAGAAAGGTGGTTTCTCTTGTTAAAGTTGTGGGTTATCCCAATGATGAAGAAGAGGAAGTCCCACCGTCTACTGAGGATGATGCTATAGCAGTCTCCATGCTTGACTCGTACCCACAATTACCTCTTGAAGCTTGCTTGTTCAACATCATGGATGATTGGATGAGAAGCACGTCATTGCAAGAGTGTGTGAAGATGCTTCGAGTTCTTCCTTACTACTATGCCAAGCACTATGAAGAACTAGGACCACTGCCACCATCGCTTCAATCTTCTTTGGTCAGACTTCCAGATTTAGAGCTAAAGTCGTTGCCCCCTCACTTGAAAGACACATTCTTAGCGGTTGATGCAAAGCTACCGGTGATCATTTCGGAATATCTAAGTGCCGTTGAGGAAGAGTAGTTGATGATTGTGTTGAAGAATCATTTTGGTGCATTCGGGTGGTCAGTTTCAGACATCAAGGGGATCTTCCCTACTCTCTGCCAACACAAGATCTGACTCATTGAAGGAGCCAAACCTGTGATTCAGCCACAACGTTGCCTCAACCCCATCATGATGGAGGTCGTCAAGAAGGAGGTGATCAAGCTTCTCTCTGCGGGCATCATTTATGCTATTTCAGATTCTACATGGGTGAGACCAACACATGTAGTCCCTAAAAAAGGGGGGAATCATGGTAACTCAAAATATTTTAAACGAGCCTATCACCACGCAATTGGTAACCAAGTGGTGTGTTTGCATTGATTACCGTCGTTCAAATTCTGCCACTTTGAAAGATCATTTTCCCCTGCCATTCATTGATCAGATTTTAGAATGGCTGGTTGGCCGCTCTCACTTTTGATTTTTAGATGGCTATTCCGGCTATAACCAGATTTCCATAGACCCTAAGGACCAAGAAAAGTCTACCTTCACTTTCCCTTATGGGACTTTCACATATCGTTGTATGTCGTTCGGTTTGTGCAACACACCAGCCACTTTTCAGCACTACATGCTTGCTATCTTTTTGGATATGGTAGAGCGTTGTCTAGAGGTTTTTATGGATGACTTTTCCATCTATGGTGTGTCTTTTGATGAGTGCTTATATAATCTAGACAAGGTGCTACAAAGATGCGAGCACACACATTTAGTCCTCAATTGGGAAAAATGCCACATGATGGTTAACGAAGGCACAGTGCTTGGACACAAAGTGTCTAGCAAGGGACTGGAGGTAGATCCAGTGAAGATTGAGGTTATTTCCAAACTACCTCCACCGAACTCGGTGAAAAGGGTGAGGAGTTTCCTTGGTCATGCGGGGTTTTATCGCCGGTTTACTAATGATTTTTCTAAAATTGCTAAGCCATTATCAGAATTGCTTGAGAAGGATGCGGTTTTTTATTGCAATGACAAATGTATGCATGCCTTCAAGGTTCTCAAGAAAAAGTTGATTTCTGTGCCATTTGTTCAAGCGCCGGATTGGAGTAAGCCCTTTGAGCTTATGTGTGATACATCAGATTTCGCTGTGGGGGCCGTTCTTGGGCAACGCCTTGAGAACAAACCCACAGTTATTTTCTATGCTTCTAAGACATCGAATGATGCCCAACTTAATTACACCACAATAGAAAAAGAATTGCTTGCCGTGGTTTTTGCATTAGAAAATTTTAGGCAATATTTAGTGGGGTCTAAAGTTGTGGTATGGACGGACCATGCCGCCATAAAGTACTTAATGGAAAAGAAAGATGCCAAGCCTAGACTCATTAGGTGGATCCTACTCTTACAAGAATTTGACACTGAGATTAAGGACAAGGCGGGCATTGAGAATGTGGTTGCAGACCACTTGTCTCAGTTAGAGCGGGTAGATGAGAGAGATACTAACATACCCATTACCGAGACCTTCCCAGATTAGCAAATCCTTTCTATTCAATCTAAGGACCCATGGTTTTTGCATATCGTGAATTATCTTGCATCCAAAGAACTCCCGGATGATTGGACTTATCAAGAGAAAAAGAGGTTTTTCCATTCTTTGCGATATTATTTTTGGGATGACCCTATTCTTTTGAGACAGTGCAGGGATAGAATTTTACACATGTGTGTACCCGAGAGAAAATATGATAGTGTGCCCAGTCACTGTCATACATTGCCCACCGGCGGTCATCATGCGAGCATGAGGACGACGACTAAGGTATTAGAGAGTGGGCCTTTATTGGCCCACACATTTCCGAGATGCCTATGATTATGTGAGGAGGTGTGACTCATGTCAAAGGGCATGTATCATATCAAAATGGCAAGAAATGCCCCTCAATGTGTTTCAAGAAGTTGAGGTATTTTATTTGTGGGGCATTGATTTCATGGGACCCTTTGTGTCCTCCAATTCTAATTTATATATCTTGATTGTTGTTGATTATGTGTCGAAGTGGGTAGAGGCAATACCCACAAGGACTAATGACGCTGCGGTAGTGTGCAGGTTCATGAAAGAGAATATCTTTTGTAGGTTTGGTGTGCCACATATGATAATAAGCGATGGAGGCACCCACTTCACAAACAAGAAATTCACTGCACTATTGAGTAAATATGGGGTGAAGCATAATGTAGGTACCCCATACCACCCACAGACACAAGGACAAGTAGAGGTGTCCAATAGGGAGATCAAGAAGATCTTGGAACGCACGGTGGCCTCTTCTAGGAAGAATTGGAGTGCACTACTACTGGATGCACTATGGGCATATAAGACCGCATTTAAGACACCTATAGGCACCACGCCTTTTAGGTTGGCTTACAAGCAGGCTTGTCACTTGCCGGTAGAGTTAGACCACAAGGCGCACTGGGCGCTAAGGAAGCTAAACATGAGCATTGATGATGCAGGGAGAAAGCAGATGCTAGAGCTCAATGAGTTGGAAGAGCTAAGGATGAATGCATACGAGAACTCGAGGATCTACAAGGAGAGGATAAAGTAAATACACGATCACCACATTCAATTGCGAGTTTTCAAGAAGGGTGATAGTGTGCTATTGTTCAATTCGATATTGAAGTTTCATCACGGGAAATTGAAATCTCGGTGGAGTGGACCTTTTATGGTTGAGGAGGTGCGACCCCATGGTGCTATCATGGTGAGAGATGGTGTGAGAACATTCTTGGTGAATGGTCAAAGGCTGAAGCACTACTATGGGGAAGACTATGCAAGGAAAGTGCATGAGATCAAACTCATAGCACTAAAAGAGGAATGAGGAGCATGATTGCATCTAGCCCAAGACGTTAAATGAGGCGCTTGTTGGGAGATAACCCAACCTTGGTAGATTACATGTTTATTTCTTTAAATTTTTCATATTCCTAGGTAGTTTTCATAAATTTAGCACTTAGTCTCTAAAAATGATACCTTGATATGTTTATTGAGTGTGCAGGCTGGGAAACAGTCGATATCATCAACGCCTGGGTCGATGGTATCGAATTTGGAACAACAAAAATTTCTAACGAGAATTCATCCCGTCGATTCTATCGACAGCCTCGTCGATGGTATCGACACTGGAACAGGAAGAAAGTTGGTCGAGAGTCGATGGTATCGACAAGTCATCGATGATAGCAAAATGTCTGGAGATATTCAGACCATATTTTCTCAGTAATGTTGATACCATCGATGCCTTGGTCGATGGTATCGACACGTCATTAGCACTGATGGAAGGGTCAGACCTCGCGATGATCAAGGAACAACCAGGCACCGCTACTATCAATGCAATGTCGATAGTATCGACGGACACATAAGCAATCCACAGTCTTCATCGAGTGGTCCACAACGCCTATCCATGGACAGTGTCGATGGTATTGACACTCTGTCACTACTATCAACAGGTATACAATCTAGGCCCCCACATCAAGCCATCAACATCCATCGATTGTAGCGAGCCACAGATTTCAACAGTCTTCGATACCATCGACGAGCCTGTCGATGGTATCGATGCACCGACAGTAGACCCGAATGGCCCTTATGAAAAGGGAGGAAATTATTCAATCTAAGATCACATCCTTAGTTCCTATCCTCCACAACCAAGCCCAAGCACCTCCAAGCACACGGGAGCAACCGAGATCACCACCGATGATCATCTCCAAGCATCTTCTTTGACTCTACAAATCTCCATCTTCTCTGAGTGCCTCGATCGTCTTCTCTGAGCTCCATTCTCCTTTCTCTCTCTCACTCGTTTCCCGTGCAACAATGGTGAGATTTGGAGCTTTGTCATCTAGGGATGCACCACCTACCCTACCCACCCCGCAACAAGGATTAGTTCCTCACCCGAGGCTAGTCCACCCATCGGTGGAGGTAAAAAAGGTATATGAAGAACTGTGGAAGCGTCCGATTGATCCCACCCAATATATTGACCAAGAGCTTATCAAAGATCTGGGATTTGAGGCCAATATAGCCTATGTGCTTTAGGCACAAATGTGAGATGCCCCATGCTCTGCCGATACCATGCGGAAGGTCATCCATTCTTCAGTGGGTGGCCCACATATAAGGAAATTGTCATCGAGTTTCTGGCGTCGCTCGACATCTGTGTTGTTCCCAATGAACTACAACCGACGCAGACGGGAATGGAAGGAGGGGCACATGTATTTCCATCTCTACAACAAGGACTACAACATGACCCTTCGTGAGTTCAACAGAATTTATGGGTGGAACCATAGTGATCTGCGTCAGCCACCACAGAATGCCGACTATGAAGATATATATGTGAAGATGGTCACTATATCTGAGGGATATTCTATCAGCTGGCACCACACTGATGTAGCTGACTTTGAGCATCCATTTGTCCGGATTATTCACTGGATTATTTCTAAATCATTCTTTGCAAGATCCAAACTGTCACAGAGCAAATTTCAGGAGACAAACCTTTTCTTCCTCTATAGTCTACTGGAGAGGACACCCATCAATTTTAGAGCCTTCTTCCTCATGTGCATGATGGCAGTTAAGAGGAACATTTCTCGCAGGGCCCCAATCTACTTTGGGGGCCTTATTAATCATATTGCCATGCACCTGGGGCTTGATCTATCTGGGCTCCAAAAGATAGAGAATAGAAATATGCTCAACCTGACCCACTTTGTCAACTCTGGCCTCATTGATGTCTGCCATGGCATCGCCTACGCCACCTGCCACGTGGAAAAGGTTTTTCAACGACATGCATTGCCCGACCCTACTTTCAACATCAGGCCATGCCAAAACTACAGGTGGCCTATCATTGATGTTGATGAGGATGAAGAAGAACAAGCGAAAGAAGTGGAAGTCCAAGTTGGCGGCAATGATGAAGAAGCGGAGGAGGAAGCCACCATTCCTCTTCAACGATGAGTTGCTCCACGAAAGTGTCCATGAAACTATGGAGCCTCCTCTTCTTCCTAGACACTGCCACCACACCCCTCCCATGACAAAGATGACCCCTACTCTATGCAGGGGATGTACACCGTGCTCCAGATGATCCAGGAGTCCCAGCAGACGATGCAACAATCGCATCAGACAACTTTTGCAGGGATCCAGGACACACAGAACAGGCTATACAAAAATCAGCAGGCGATCTTTGAGAATGAGTGCCATCTCTTCATGAACCAGCAGCATGTCTACGATAGGTTGGGGAGGATAGAGCAGCAACAATAGCCATTCTACGATCACTATTGGAGAAAAGATTACTTTGGGGGATATCCACAACCATTGCCCATGCCTCCTTACGATCCCAACTTTTAGGGGCATTATCCAGAGTGGAACCCCCATACCCACCAGTACCCACCACCGGAGCAATAAAAAGGGGTATCACTATTCTATCTCTTAAGTTTCGATCTGAACTATGAGGCCATAGTTGAATTCAAGCTTAGAGGGGGTGCTGGAACAACTTCTATCTAATTTTTCTTTATTTTATTTCATCATTAGTTTGTTTTTATAATTTTCATCTTTCTTGTTAGCTTTCTTAATTTCTAGATTTTCTATTTTCTAGGATCCACTATCTATCTAGTGTAATCAGTGGAGTTTAAATGCAATTGCATGTCATCTCAATGTTTTCATGTGGGGGTTTGGGAGAAAATGAATTTGAATGAAAAATATTTAAGAAATTGAAGCTTGTCTTGTAAAAACTTGAGGAAATTGCTTGTGGAACTCATTGGGTAGGTCATCTTTAAAACATTTGAACATGATTGTATATCCTTATGGTTCATGATAAGAGGATTGATATGAATATTGAGCCTAAACTGACCAAACTTTAACGTGACTCTAATTTGAAGTGAGAGAGAGAAACCCCGTGATTAATTGGTACACAAGTCAGTAAGGAGGGACATATAATTCTATTTGAAGGTTCTGTTAATTAGTATTGTGATCTAATCCACCAAAATTTCATTCACTCTCCACCATAAGAACTAGAGAAAATTATTGTCATTCACTCTTTGATTGCATTCCATGTAGATAGGTCTTGCATTACAGTTATTCTTGCATGTTTTGCATGAAAAATGAAAAAAAGAAGAAAAAAAAGTATAGAGTAGTATACATGAACTTTTTCCTTAAGTGCATGTCTTTTAGTTGCATAATTTTCATTTTGTAAGTGCATTCACATCTTTTGAGCATATAGTTTTACATCATGTGTCTTATGTTCTTATAAAAACATTAAAGGCGTTGAACTAGTTCCATACCCTCCAAAAAGAAGGCGTCAAATGTACAAGTTATGCAAAAAGAATGGATCTCAACAAATATTCCATTCTTGTTTATGGAAATGGGGTTTGAAAAAAAGAAAGGGAATTGAAAAAAAAAAAAAAAAAGATTGAGAAGTAAGTATGAATAAGAGGGAGAAAGGAACATGTTCTCACCCGAATATTAAAAAGAATAAGCACATGGCGTAGTTTTCTCAGATATTCCATCTCACTTTGAGATGGAATGATAGTGCATGCATCATTCCACCAAAAATGTAGCATTCAGATATTTTCATTTGCATTCGCATCATGATAGGTCATTCATTTTTGGTTTTTGCATGATCGACTATACTGTGCTTCCTTTTCTTCCATATCCACCCATTCCATCCACCTGTTGCTCTAAGTGGTAGGCCACCCATGATATTCTCCTCATTCATGTATATTAGGAGATCTGCTTCCATTTAGATGGTAGTTAGGAAATGAGCAACGTAGATAGGAGATCACAATATGCACCAAGCCTGAACCTGAAGATCTTATTATATTAACTGCTTTACTTGATAGTGTTCGTGATCTTGGGGTAGACATCTTTCATGAATGATTATTGTCACCTAAAGGGTAGTTATCGTTCCGTGATTGGTAAGGGCCAATATGCAAAATGCAGGCGGGAATCATATTGAGGTATCAATTATGTGATTATGTTCTTTAGTTGACCCTCTCAATCAGATTTTAAAGTTTTGTTACTTGAGGACGAGCAAGATTCAAGCTTAGGGGAGTTTGATGCAGTGATTTTGAGTCGCATTTATAGGCTGGTTTCATACTTGTTTTGTGTAATTATTTGTCATTTTGTGACTATAATAGCATGATTAATTTCCTTGTGCCTATAATCATTGTATGCATCAAATTTATCTTGTTTTATCTTATTATGTATAAATAATCAAATTTCTCAGATTTGATTTTTGTTCCTCTCTTCATTTCAGGGACCTTGTATTCCTGGACCCATCGATACCATCGACAGGCAACAACAACAAAGCCAGAAGGAGAGTGAACCAGTCGATACCATCGACCCACTTTTGATGGTCTCGAAAGTGCATCAGTGTGCCAAAAATAACCTCGTCGATACCATCGAAGAGAACGGTCGATGGTATCAAGATGCCATCAGAACGGACTCCAGAATTGAAAAAAGTGTTGGTACCCTAAGGGGTCGATACCATCGACGGGCCTATAGATGGTATCGACGTCGTCGGATCAGGAAAATGTGGAGCACGACTCAAATCGAACGGCGGTGATATTTTGGCGGCTGTAAGTGGTACCTATACCTAGAAAAAGATGGCCAAAAGCTGTCAAGGACGTTCTATTCCATTGCATGAGTCCCGGAGAAGAGAAAAGCAAAGAACGGAGCCCAGAGCTACACCCCAGATGTTTCCAGAGCTGTAGATGGACGATTCTTCTGCCAAAAGGCTGCAGAGCGTGCGTCTTATACCAAGGATCATCCGGATCTTCTCTGTTTCAAGGGTTACACCATATTTCCATTTGTTTCTCCATGTTTCCCTCATTCTTCTCCATGTGTAATGTTGATATTAACATGCGAGGCTAATCCCCTCAATCCTTAGGACCAGGATTAGCCTGAGAAATCGCTGTATGACAATTTAATATTGATTATCATAACTTGTCTCACTTTCCCTTGATATGTTATCATGTTTCCATTGCAATTTACTATGCTTTATCACCATAGTCGATTTCTAATACCGTTAAATACTTCTGATGGAGGATTAGTGGTTGAAAAGGCATGATTAACACATTAATCAATAAATTCCTTAGACAAGGTAATATATGATTAATGGTGGATACTCAGAGAAATAATTAAAGCACCTAAATCTAGGGTATAAGTTACTACTGGCATGGAACTTCCCTAGAACTAGGTAGTGAATTTTATTGCGGAAGCAAGCAATTCTGACTACGGGCCATAATCAGGGAAATGGAACGAATTATGTTAATCATGTAGATTTGTGTGCAGTGAGACCTTACGGTGATACCGCAATCCTAAGGATTCCTATTTAATTTGATTAAACTAAATACTTAATCATCGCTCGCTTTTTTTTTTCTCTTTCAAAATCAAACTCAATTTTTCCATCTGTCTAGCTGATCGCAACCAGTTAGTAGTAGTCTACTGAAATTTATGTTTCCTTGAGTTCGACTCGGGCCTCACAATGCCTATATTATATTGATACATACACTTGCGTTTAACACACGGCTTACTCGTGTCACTATTTTTATTGTGTTTGTATAAATGAATACAACCATTATTATATAGGTAGGTCAATAGAAAATTGATTCTAATACTAAGTTTTTTTCTTTGAAAGTCCACCAATATTTATTTATGGAAGATAGTATCACCTTGTTTAAATGTTAGGGTAGGGTAGTGCCCACTAGTTCAAATGTGCTAATAGTGTCACGACTCTATACAAAGGAAGGACATGAGGTCACTCATTATATTGGCATACACAATTGATGTGTTTTTGTTCTCTGTGGTGAGAATACATGGATTCCCCATTAAAATATATTTTGACATGTGTTATCTATTTATATATTTAGCTCCAAGTTTTAAATTGAAATTGAATGTCATTTATATGGAAGCCCTTGCTCACCACTCGATTCTTGCCTATATGTTGAATTACTTGTGCACTCTTATTATAAATTCATAGTAGTTAGTACCATATATTCTTTAGTTATCGAATAACTAGTTTTGTACGAATTTTTATTATTGACCCCTTTTCTCTTATGGTCACATTTGGATATATTCCCTTGGGGAAAATGAATGTATTAAACATGTGTTACTAAATGAATGAGATCAGGAAACATGAATACTGTAGGATATGCCCTTTCATAAAGACAAGAATAGAATAAGTTATGATATTTATTTGTAGTTTCAATGTATAGATAAATTTGTCTTACATTTACACTAAAATGTATGAAAAAAAAGATAGTTGTGATTGTGCACGAATGTAATTATGTTAAAATTTAGTTTTATAAAACCATATTTTCACATATTACATGCATATTTTCATTGTTCAATTGAGCATGATAGGGTAAATCAATAGAATACATAATTTTAGTTATGTCATTATCTACCATTGTCTATTATTCTCTAGATAGTATATTTTACTAGATTATTGTATACCCATAGTTATCTTCATTCCAATTCCATGTAAGAACAACCAAACCCACCAATAAGGATTGATTTAGTCTATCAAAAACACATTGACCAAACTATCCTTCTTGTTTCATCAATATATATATTTAAGATCAGAGCTAATACCATGTTATATAAAATTATTATTTTCCAACCCAAATTCTTATGGGTACAAGCAAAACAATTGATTTTTTAGAACAATTTGTGTTGAACATGGAGTTTTATATGTAGAGTGAGTAGATCTCTATCTTTGACAAGGGGGTTGATATGGGGTGATGTAACTCACATCCAATATGCAATTAGAGGGGAATGTATAGAATGAGAAGAAAATGAATGAAAAAGATTAGTGGGAAGAGGAATATTTTTTTAGATAAGAATAATTCATGATGTGAGGAGTGGGACCCGAGAGAAGATCCTTTCCATACTAAAAATTTGAAGAATAAAACATCCATTCCATACACACTCAAAGGTACGCTGGAATAGATGCAAAATTTTCAAACTTCAATAAATGGTATTCAAAACAACCAAAGTGTAGCAACATAATTAAATAAATGACTATATTCCATTTCCATAAAAGATTACAAAAGTACATCATAATCTCCCATAAGGGTTTACATGTATGATACAAGATAAGGATCTAAGTAGAGGGAAGTACAAACTACTTCAAAACGATCTCCAAGCAACATCTCCAAGTGTTAGGTCCATGTTGGAAGATATGTTCTCCTTGACCATGTTCAACACCTCGATCTAAACCTGGGTGGTTGGGAAATCACCCAGCAAGAGAGAAAATCAAGGTATGTGTCAAATAATGAACTAGAACAAAATATAGAAAATAACATGAAAGTAAAGGCTAAGATTTCATCATAAGATGAAGAGAGAAAGAGTATGAGGCATAATCAAAATATATACTTGCCATAACATTAAAATCATAAAAAAATTGCATGCATGATTAATATTGACTACATTAACAAAGTAAATATAACATGGCACAATTATAAGAATAATAAGGATGATATAATACCATAATGAATATAATATTAATAGGTCTAAAATGTTAACAGTGTTATATTTAATAAAAATAAATCTTAATCGTGGAACCCTTAGTGACCCATGAGAACCTAAACTATGTGGAGTTTCTTGAGAAGATTTAAAACTACCAAGTTAAGTAGTTGAAAAACAAGGAGTTTGAGTTAGTGAAAGTTTTGGTGGAAGCTTTATATGGAAACAACCTAGGAGTTTAGTGTTGGGATATTTCATACTCACCCTTCTCTTTTTGTTTGAGATTTTGGTGATGAAATCATTTTTAAGGGATGTAGTGTTGTAACATACTGAATTCTAAATGTAATATCCATGTAACCCTTTTTCCCAAGTTTCCCTTTCATTTCTTTTCTTTATGTCCTTGATGTCTAATTAGTGGAATTTATAGTGTTATGGTGAACATTTATTCACTATTTATACCAATGAAAGGGTTTATGCACAAATACCTCAGTGAAAGCATAAAATCACCACTTAAGTGGAACAATGGTAAACAAATTTGTGCTAGAAGTGTAAGGCCACAAACCTTGCATAATGTATTGAACAAGCTAAATTACCATAATAAAGTGATATAAACCTTAATATAACTTTATGATGTGTTTTAAAATCATAAAAGAAGACTACATTTCAAATTTGGTTCAATTTAGATGTTGTTTGTGCAAGTTATGCAATTTTAGGTACATTCTAGACTTTTATGCAATTTACCCAATTGGGATGTTTTCCTTGCAAATTATCGCATGCATTATAATCCTTAGAAATTACCTTACCATTCTTGATATTTTTAACCATGGGGAACCTAGTTGCACCTTGGTTTGAAGGTGTTTCTCTCCAAGGGCATTTTAGGGATTACCCTATTTACAAATGAGATTATCTTTAAAAGCTATCAGCCATGGGGCTATTTCTTTGATTGGAAGACGGTGGGGATGCCTAGAAGTCTCCATGGGCTTTTAGAACTAACATTTGATATTCAAGAAGCCCCTATGAGCTGTCTTCTTGCATGGTTATGAAGCCCTAGGCTAAGGACACATGGTGAGTCCCATTGGCAACTCATGCTTGCCCCCTTCTTTATAAAGCCATATCTACCCATTCCCACCTCCCAATTCAAAAACTCTTTCTCTCCTTATCTTTCTTCTAGCTTAGAGAATCATTCCTACTCTGCTAGGTGTTGTCCCAAGGTAAAAGAGGGTGCTTACCTTGGAAAAGAAGGCTCCTAGCTAAAGCTCCTTCTTGGTGATTCCTACCACCTTCTTACATAATCGTGGCCTTCTATGGTGAAACCCCACCTAGAACCCTTAAACACCTCATCTCCCTATTGGGGTTTTAACTCTAAAGTAGAGAAGGTACTTCTTGCTCGAGATAGGATATTTGTTGGAGAAACCAACCTCTGTAGCTCGAGAAGCTTTCTACTTTGATCTGTCCACCTTCCTAGAGGTTGAAAAACCACTAGAGGGGGGTGAATAAGGTTTTATAAATATTTTAACAAAAATTCAACTCAAGCAACCACAAGTGAGATAAAAAGAAGGAGGCAAGGTGTTTAGAGTGGTTCCACCTTTAGCAAAAACTAAATGAGTCAGTCCACTACCCAATTGTTTCCAATTGGGATTTTGAAAGTATTTAAATTTTATTACCTCTCAAGGATGTTACATAAAATGACAAAAACTTTCACCACCCTTTGGACAGCCTTCACCTAGAAGTAGTCTCACCAACTTTGAAGCAACCTTCCTTGAAGTAACTCCAAGCTCCCCCTTGAAGTAGCCTTCTTCTTGAAGTAGCTTCCCGTTTAGACAACCTTCTTGAAGTAGTCCAAAGTCCTCCTTCTCCACCGAGAAGACAAACCCTCTCCAATCTGTAGCCTCCAACCCTAGGAGTAGCAAGGAGAGTACAAGTAATAAAGAGGAACAAGAAGAGAAAATGGAAATTACAATTACCGTTGTAGCACAAGGCTTGATTTCCTATATCAAGTGTTTTGATCTCCTAACCAATGTTTATGAGAGTGTAAGTGCAGTGGGTAGGAGATGCTAGCCTATAGGACATGAATTTGGAGCAATGGAAGTGAATAGCAAATGCTAGAGTTGCTCAATTTCTCACAAGAATGGATTGCCAATTACAAATATGTATGCTCAAGTGTACTCAAGTGAGTTTAGGTGTCCTAAGGCATGTCCTATTTATAGGAATGGCTTATGAGTGCTTAAGGACGTTCTAGACACTTTCTAGGGGGTTCTTAGTGCTCAAATAGCCATTAGTTATCCACTAATTGCGTTTGCAACAGCTAGTTGGTCGGTTCTAAAAAGTGCAGACAAAAACCAGCTCAGTCGAGGAATTGTCGACCGAAGTACCATATCGGTTGGGGAATTGTCAACCGAGAGTCACACTAGAGCAAGCATATATAATTTTTGTTTTAACTCCCAACTACCTAATGCACAGAGTCTAACGGCTATGGAACCTGCTAGAAATTTGTTTCTCGGTCGAAGTAAAATTCAACCGAGCCTTCTACTGTGATGGTTTTGAGCAGGTTATGCAAAGTGTTCATGCATTAGACTTGGGGGATTCTCGGTCGAGAAAGTAGTCGACCGAGAGTATCTCGGTCGAGAAATATGTCGACCGAGACTGACTCTGTCTCAAATTTTTAATCCATGTGCTAAGTGTAAGAGTTGAGTGTGCAATTGTGATCTTTACTTAGGGATGGCCTATCTAAGTGTTGTGTGTGGATAGGAAAGATCTAAACGCTTGATTTACATGATATCTAAGTACATGTACATTATATATATTTGTGCAAGTTTACATTTGATTACAATCATGAAAATGTAGCCAAATTATGCATATAGATCTTTCCAAAGGTTTGTCATCGACCTTGTTCCTAAAACACTCAAGTAGCACGTTAGATCCACAAGAATGAAATGTTTGTCAGTTTCAAAACAAAGAGATTTTGATGATGTCCATTTAGCCAACAATCTCCCCCTTTTTGAAGATGACAAACATTTCTAAATATAAATCAAATAATCTTAAAATGAGTTGAGTTTCATACCTGAGATTTACCTTGTGTATTCCTTCACTTGTTGATTAAATGTGTGCTTATTATTCCCAAAGAAGTGTGGAACATACAATCCAACTCTTTAGGGAATATAGCAACTTTTAATGAAATCCAAGAGATTATGAAACTCATTGAGTGTTTAAGATTTATACTATTTCTCCTCCTTTGTCATTTCAAAAGGATAGCCGTTAAAATCATGTGTTAGAAACTCCCCCTTAATTTTTTCTCCCCTTTCAAAAAGATAACCATTAAAACATGCTAAAAGATGTCCATTTATAGCCATAGAAAAATGCCTGTATTCATAACAAGCTCATAAAAAGATATTCAATTCATACATCTCACAAAGATAGCCCATAAACATGACATGATAGCTCATAATGAAAAGATAACTAGTATAACCATTACAAAAATAACCACAACATCTCATGAACTCATTGAAAAGACTGAAGAATTACATTAATGCCTGGGTCTTTTCCAAGAAAGGGCTCAACTCCATAGTATTTGACCAGCATCTCCCACTCCAAAGCACCTGTCTTGGCCAAAGCATAAGCCTCCAAGAAGGTGGGAGCACGATCAAAGCGGAAGTGGGCAGCAATATCTTGGAGTTGGATTGGGGAAAATTGAGTGTGGCTGAGGTCATGAGATGGTGGAGGAAGAATTTGAGTGTAGTTATATAATGGGTTTTAGGGGTAGAGCATGCCAGGACTAAGTGAATAAGGATAGGTATCGGGTGTATCAGGAGAATGTGCTTGCATCCTTTGATTCAAATAAGTCATGGCATGATGATTATAATCTAATTGCCAACTTAAGTTATATTGAGAGCTAGAAATGTATGTTAAATGATTTGTGATATGATCATAGGGCAGACTAGGAGGAGGAGGTGGTGGAGGTGAATCATGAATGGATGGATCCCCTTCATTTCTAGCCCTCTTGTGTCTAAAATCAATCCCCATCTTTTCTACTATATTTTTGGTGATCTTTTGGGGTTTCCTATCATATTTGAAACCTAGATCCTCAAGAATTTTCTTAAGACAATGTTGTATAATTTGGCAAACAAAATCAGCATAGGGTGGATTGCCAGAAAATTCAACCATGTTCTTAAGAATAAGACGAATGAAATTTATGGGAATGCTCTTTAGGATGGCATAAATAAGATACATGCGAAAAGTGGGTACTTCAGATTTGTTTGCTCTGGGATGGATATTTGTGGCAACAATAAGATTGACAATCCTAGCTTCGGGTTTTAAATTTATGGCATAATAGGTACCCCTGTCTTCATGGAAAGTGGTGGTGGGTAGGAAAATGGCTTTCTTTATGTCACTTAAGCTAGTGGTAGTCTCATCTTGGGATAGTCTATTTAGAGGGTTGCCAGTGGTGAGATCAATGAACCCCTTATGTGCTTCTACATTAATGTTGAGCATGGTAAGGATATCCTCCTCAGAAAAGTGAAACCCATAGCCACTAACCATAGAAGAGAAAGTATTATCATGGTCGGGATGGGTGGCTAGGTTGGCATAGAATTCATTTACAACTTGGGAGGAGTAGGAGCGGAAAGAAGGATTGAGAAATTCAAGAAGATGTTGCACCTCAAAGAGCTCTTCAAGATCAACAATGCCGGTGAAGTCCATGACGTCCACCGGCCGTCGAGGAAGAGGAGTTCTTGAGGACAGCCTGAGGTAGCGATCGCCAGCAGCTGCGTCATTGAACATAATGTCGTTGATGAGTACTAGCGTCGGGGAGACCGTCCTTCCTTTCCTAGCCGCAACCTGCTTCTTTCCACGTGATGATGAGGAAGCCATCTTAAAGATTTGTAGTGGAGAAGAAGCAAGATAGTAGTGGGGTGGAGAGGAGCTAAAAATTCACACAAGAGAGCACTAGAGAAGAGATAGAGAAGTTGTAATGTGAATTGGTGAAGAATGGGGCCGTTTTGGTCTCTATTTATAGTAAAACAAGAACCTGCTCGGTCAACAATTCGTCAAACGAGGACCGCAACGGTCGACTCTATAGACGCTCCTCTCAGTCGTCTAATGGTCGATTAGAGAGTTGCTTTTTAAATTTCGCAAATGGGTCGTCCACCAAGATGGTCTCGGTTTTTCTCGACCGAGGTTGATTCTGGAGTCAAATTTTTAGCAATTACATAGGGAGTGTCGGTCGAGAGATATGACCAACCGAGAGATCTTCGGTCGAAAAACTTGTCGACTGAGGATGTCTCAGTCGAGATTTTTGCAGACCGACAGGACTGCTGTGAGTGAATATTATGGAGAATATTTGAGTTTGTTTTTAATAATAGTTATGCAGGAAAGTAAGAGATGGTATGATAGTATAAAATTTTAAGAGTGTGGAGCACATATGTCAAAGAAAACATCATCTAGGGGAGTAATGAGTAGTTCTTCCTTATTTTGTTGAATTGATCTAATGGAAGCGGTTTTGTGAAAATATCAGCCAATTGATCTTCCGTATCAACATGATGAAGGGATACATGATTTTTAGATATATGATCCCTTAGAAAATGATGATGGATTTCAATATGTTTGGCACGGATGTGTAAAATAGGACTATGTGCCAAGTTTATAGCGCTTGTATTGTCACAAAAGATAGGTGTGGATGAAAAGTTAAAACCATAATCGTTTAAAACTTGTTACATATAAAGCACTTGAGCACAACAAGACCCGGCTACCATATATTCAGCTTCAGTTGTAGAGAGGGCAACCATGTTTTGTTTCTTGCTAAACTAAGATACTAAAGCTCTTTCTAACAAGAAACAACTTCCGCTTGTGCTTTTTCGATCGATTCGAAAACCAGCGTAATCGGCATCAGTATAAGCTTTGAAGTCCAAGGATTGTCCTTTTGGATACCATAGACCATAACTTGTAGTGTCAGCTAAATATCTTAAAATCCACTTGACGGCTTGAAAGTGAGTTTGCATAGGTTGTGATTGAAATCTAGCACAAATTCCAATGGAAAACATGATGTCCGGTCTAGAAGCGGTTAAGTAAAGCAAGCTACCAATCATGGCTCTATACAAAGAATCATCAATGAGTTCTCCTTTTTCATCTTTGTCAATTTTACTAGAAGTGCTCATTGGTGTTGTTGCATGTTTGCAATGTTCCATCCCAAAACGTTTTATGAGTTCATTTATATACTTTTCTTGGCTTATAAAAATCCCAGCGGGCGTTTGCTTTATTTGAAAACCAAGAAAGAAGTCAATTCTCCCATAAGACTCATTTCAAATTCCCGTCGCATAATGTCACTGAATTGTTTACATAAGGATTCATTTGATGCACCAAATATAATATCATCAACATAAATTTGAACAACCAAAAAGTCAGATTCATATGTTTTGAAAAATAAAGTAGAATCTGAATTTCCAATGGAAAAATTATTATCAAAGAGATAATTTTTGAGCCTTTCATACCAATTTCTTGGTGCTTGTTTAAATCCATAAAGTTCTTTCTTAAGTTTTTACACATAATCATCTTTTTCAGGAATTTCAAAGCTAGGAGGTTGGGCAACATATACTTCTTGTTGTATAATTCCATTTAGAAATGCACTTTTGACATCCATTTGAAATAGTTTGATGTTTTTGTGGGCAGCTATGGCTAATAGCATTCTAATTGTTTCAAGTCTTGCCACTGGTGTATAAGTTTCATCAAAGTCTATTCCTTCTTGTTGATTATACCCTTGTGCTACCAACCTAGCTTTATTTCTTACTACTTCCCAGGCTTCATTTAATTTATTACGAAAAACCCATTTAGTTCCAATAATGGTTTTATCTTGAGGCTTAGGAACTAAGTACCATACATCATTCTTAATAAATTGATTCAATTCTTCTTGCATAGCCATTATCCAATAATCATCTTTTAGGGCTTCAATTACTTTCTTGGGTTCAATTATGGATACAAATGCCATATTTGCAATATCTCTAAAAGATGAACGGGTTTTTACTTTATCATTTGGATTTCCAATGATTAGTTCATGAGGATGATCCTTAATGAGTCTAGGAACGATTTGTTGTGTCTCAATTTGATCATTTTTAGTATTTTGATCATCTTTAGTTGATATGGTTATATCTTCAACTTGATGAGTAATATCAACTATATCATCATTTTCAGTACTTTGTTTTAGTTCTTCATGAAAAGTAATATGAATGGATTCTTCAACTTTTCTAGAGATGGTGTTAAACACTCTAAATGCTTTACTAGAAGTTGAATATCCCAAGAAAAATGCTTTTTGTGATTTAGAGTCAAACTTCTCTCTATCATCTTTTGTGTTCAATATATAGCAAGTTGTCCCAAAAGTATGAAAATAGTCAACCCTTGGTTTCTTAGTATAGATGATCTCATAAGGTGTTTTCTTCAAATAATAATGTACAGTTACTCTATTTAGCACATAACAAGCCGTATTTACTTCTTTGGCCCAAAACGTCTTAGGTGTATTGTGTTCAAGCATCATAGTTCTAGCCATTTCTTGCAATGATCAATTTTTCCTTTCAACTATTCCATTTTGTTGTGGAGTGCGTGGAGCAGAAAAATTGTGAGTGTAACCTGGAGTTGTGTAGAATTCTTCAAATAAGTGATTCTCAAATTCTCCACCATGATCACTTCTGATGGTACATATTCTGTTTTGTAATTGGTTTTCAATCTTTGAACAAAATTGTATGAAAACTTGAATAGTATCATCTTTGTTTGCAAGAAAATGTACCCATGTATATCTACTGTAGTCATCAACAATAACAAAGCAATATCGTTTCCCACCAATAGATTGTGTCCTCATAGGTCCGAACAAATCCATATGAATAAGTTCTAGTGATCTACCGGTGCTAATCATGTTTTTGGATTTAAAAGAGGTTTTAGTTTGTTTACCCAAAGAACATGGTTCACAATTTTCAGATTGATCAAAAGATAGCTTAGGTAAACCCTGAACAAGATCATATTTAACTAACTTTTGGATAACATATGAGCTAGCATGACCTAATTTTCTATGCCATAGTTGTAGAGAATTATCTTTTGCAAGTAAGCATTTTCCAACTACAGGTTGCATAGAGTTAGGTCTAAGGATATATAGATTTCTGACTCTTTTTCTTTCATAAACAGTAGTTGTAGTGTTTTCTAGTAGTAACTTGCAACAATATTTGTTGAATAAAACATCATATCCACTATCACATAGTTGACTAACACTTATTAAGTTATGGTGCAAACCATCAACAAGTAAAACATTCTTAATTTCAAGGTTTGTGCCAATATTACCTATTCCAACAATTTTACCTTTGCCATTGTCTCCAAAAGTGACTGTTCCGCTTTTCTTTTCTTCAAAAGTTTGAAATGTATCCTTATTCCCGGTCATGTGTTTGGAACATCCACTGTCAACTACCAATCCTGCAATAAAATATAGGTTTTGGTACCCATGTGATGGTCCATTATGGTTAGGTATGATTAATAACAAACTGAACATGATTTAATAAGTTAAGCTGGACAGATCTTTACTTGGTCGACAAATATTTCGATCGACAGATGTCTCGGTTGAAAATTTTTCGACCGAAAATGTTTCTATTTTACAGATTGAAACTAAACTGAATCAAAACAGAAAATCACTTGGTCGACAATTTTTCGACCGATTTTTGGTTCGATCGAAAGTCCTTCGACCGGAACAGTTACTGTTTTCACTATATATTCTACAATAGATTTTAGGTTTGTCACAGGCATTACCTCAGTCGAATATTTTCTCGACTGAGGATGTCTCTGTTGAACTCTTTCTCGACCGAGAATGTTTTTGTTTGTATCAGTAAATCATTTATGCTAGTTTTTAAATTTGAATCAATACATTTAGCTATCTACTTGGTTGAGATAAGACATCTAGATATCCAAATAAAGTGATATGTCATATCTCAACCATATTTCATTCAAATCTTCTAAGTTTGAGGTTTGGGGACCCAAACTAGTTCAAGATCCTTCTTCTTATAAGGGCATGAAAAAGAGTAATGCCCAAGACGCAAGCAGTAGTGACAACAAATATAATCAATTTCATTTCTCTTTGAGTTGTTCTTAGGCACATACATGGTCTTGGGAGTTTGTGTTTTTCTAGGTTTAGTTTTGTAGTATTTTTCTTTTGGAACATATCCTAAACCTCTTCTACCATTGTAACTAGAAGAATATTTCAAAATATCATCAAGAACATCATTACTCCTTAAACCATTAATTTATCTTTGCAATTTAGCAATCTCATCCATTTTCTTATTGAGGTCAACCTTCGCTTGATCTAGATCAGATAACAAAGAATTTCTTTCTTTCACAATAGTATCATAATCTATATGAGTGCATAAAATAGGTTGAGTTTGGAAATCATTTAACTTTTCAAGCAATCCAACCTTTTCTCGAGAAAGAAGATCATAATTGTTTTCTAGAAAAAGTAATTTTATATTGCACTCATTTAAAGATGATTTCAAAGAAGAGTTTTCAGAAATGATACCATCCTTTTCAAGACCAAGATCATTCAATTTAGCATATATATCTTCATTTTCAGATGTGAGAGCAAGGAGTTTAGCATGTAACTCATCCATTGCTTTATTAGATTTCTTTAATTTCTTCTTGCACTCAATATACTTATCATGTGTCTCTTGAAGACTGGCAATTAATTCTTCCTTTGGCAGATCAAAAAGACTTACCTCTTGTGAGTCATCATCATTTTCCTTGGCCATGAGACATTCCACATTTTCTTCTCCACTTTCACTTTCACTTGATTCATCCCATGCAGCTTTATAAGCTTTTTCTCCTTTCTTCTTGAAAAAGTTTTTCTTACCCTTCTTTTCTTTAGGGCATTCATTCTTGAGATGTCCCTTCTTTCCACATTCAAAACACCTAGGAATAGAAGAAGAAGAACCAGAAATTTTGTTAGATCTAAATCTTCTATATTTCTTACCATTAACAATTAGAGCTTCTTCTCCTTCATCTCCATCACTTGTTTCATCACTTTCTTGAGTGATGATCTTTGAAGGTTTTAGGTCCATATCTTTCCTTCTTCCTTGTTGAAGCTCCCACTCTCGTCGTTCTTCTTCTTCCAAGGTTTCTTCATGTGCCTCTAAGTTTCCAATGAGTTGCTCCATCCTTAATCGGGTGAGATCATTAGCTTCTTCAATAGCCGTTACCTTGGGCTTGTACTTGGGAGGAAGAGACCTAAGAATTTTTTATACTTGATCTTCCTCACTAATTACTTTACCTAAAGCACTTAAACCATTTACAATAGAAGAGAATTTTGCATACATCTAACTAATAGACTCATTTTGATCCATACAGAAATGTTCAAACTTTTGCTTAAGCATTCTGATTTTGGAATTCTTAACTTGAGCAGTTCCTTCATAGGTTATATCTAGTCTATGCCAAATCTCATATGTTGTTTCACAATTTGATATTCTATTGAATTCACCAACAGAAATTGAACAGTAAAGTATACTTACAGCTTTTGCATTCATTTGGGCTGACCTTACCGTATTAGCATCCCAAGCTGCATATTCATCTTGAGGAAAGTCATATGGATTTGACACCATCCTCCATAGATCCCAACTAATTCCTTGTAAGAAGAACTGCATCCTCCTTTTCTAGTAGGTGTAGTTAGTGCCATCAAATGGTGGAGGTCTAGCCACGAGTGTCCCTTCCAAGTTGAGGTTGTTGAGCACCCCGTCACCCATTCTTCAAGACTTTGTTAGAGTTCCTTGACGCCTTGCTCTGATACCTAATGAAAAACCACTAGAGGGGGGGTGAATAGGGTTTTATAAATATTTTAACAATAATTCAACTCAAGCAACCACAAGTGAGATAAAAAGAAGGAGGCAAGGTGTTTAGAGTGGTTCCACCTTTAGCAAAAACTAAAGGAGTCAGTCCACTACCCAATTGTTTCCAATTGGGATTTTGAAAGTATTTAAATTTTATTACCTCTCAAGGATGTTACATAAAATTACAAATACTTTCACCACCCTTTGGACAACCTTCACCTATAAGTAGTCTCACCAACTTTGAAGCAACCTTCCTTGAAGTAACTCCAAGCTCCCCCTTGAAGTATCCTTCCTCTTGAAGTAGCTTCCCGTTGAGACAGCCTTCTTGAAGTAGTCCAAAGTCCTCCTTCTCCACCAAGAAGACAAACCCTCTCCAATCCTCATCCTCCAACCCTAGGAGTAGCAAGGAGAGTACAAGTAATAAAAAGGAACAAGAAGGGAAAATGGAAATTACAATTACCGTTGTAGCACAAGGCTTGATTTCCTATATCAAGTGTTTTGATCTCCTAACCAATGTGTATGAGAGAGTAAGTGTTGTGGGTAGGAGATGCTAGCCTATAGGACATGAATTTGGAGCAATGGAAGTGAATAGAAAATGCTAGAGTTGCTTAATTTCTCACAAGAATGGATTGCCAATTGCAAGTATGTATGCTCAAGTGTACTCAAGTGAGTTTAGGTGTCCTAAGGCATGTCCTATTTATAGGAATGGCTTATGAGTGCTTAAGGACGTTCTAGACACTTTCTAGGGGGTTCTTAGTGCTCAACTAGCCGTTAGTTATCCACTAATTGCGTTTGCAACGACAAGTTGGTCGGTTCTGAAAAGTGCAGACAGAAACCAGCTCGGTCGAGGAATTGTCGACCGAAGTTGGGGAATTGTCGACCGAGAGTCACACTGGATCAAGACTATATAATTTCTGTTTTAACTCCCAACTACCTAATGCACAGAGTCTAACGGCTATGGAACCTGCTAGAAATTTGTTTCTCGGTCGAAGTAAAATTCGACCGAGCCTTCTACTGTGATGGTTTTGAGCAGGTTATGCAAAGTGTTCGTGCATTAGACTTAGGGGATTCTCGGTCGAGAAAGTAGTCGACCGAGAGTATCTCGGTCGAGAAATATGTCGACCGAGACTGACTCTGTCTCAAATTTTTAAATCATGTGCTAAGTGTAAGAGTTGAGTGTGCAATTGTGATTTTTACTTAGGGATGGCCTATCTAAGTGTTGTGTGTGGATAGGAAAGATCTAAACACTTGATTTACATGATATCTAAGTACTTGTACATTATATATATTTGTACAAGTTTACATTTGATTACAATCATGAAAATGAGCCAAATTATGCATATATATCTTTCCAAAGGTTTGTCATCCACCTTGTTCCTGAAACACTCAAGTAGCACGTTAGATCCACAAGAATGAAATGTTTGTCAGTTTCAAAACAAAGAGATTTTGATGATGTCCATTTAGCCAACAAAGGTGAGTTTAGTAACCCCCTCTCATATATTACTTACTACATGCTTAAAACTCATGCTTCTATGTTTTAAATTGATGATATCCATCTTTATTTACCATTTTCTTCTACGGTTTTGGTTTCTTGCTATTTTACCTTCACAAGAAAATCTAGTTTGGTTACCTATGCATGTTCAAACTTGATATTGGGTCAAATGGTGTTTTCTCTCTCTCTCTCTCTCTCTCTCTCTCTCTCTCTCTCTTTCTCTCTTCCTCTCTCTCTCAAGGATTTTTGACTTGTCATTTTCTGATTGGTTCAAATAAAAAAACTCATATCTTTTAATCGGCTTATGCAAATTTGATAAATAAATGTGTTTTGGAATAAAAAAATTAATCTCTATCTAATAAAAATATTTTTAAAGTTTGATTTCTAGGTTTGATGAAGGGTGATTTTTTTATGGTCTAGGGATCAAAACTACGTGTTGTAAGAGAGCAAAGACAAACTGTACCGCTAATCCAACACTTCTAATGCAAGGGTGATTTTTTATAAAATGAATTGAATGCATAAAATCCATAAAAATTACATCTTAATCTTCATAACTCCAAAATTAACATAAAAATATGTTTTCTTGAGCATGAGAACCTAATAAGTTAATTGGTGAGGTTTTGAAAATCTAAATCTGAGTTTTGCTAAAAAGTTCTAAAATTAGGGTTTCTATACATTAATGTGCATTATGTACTCTAATACATGTTAATACATTGAGAATAGGCAAAGTGGAACTTGGACTCAAATAAAGTGGTGAAAGTTAGTAATTGATGCCAGTAAGAGAGGAATGTGTATTCCTTACACCCTATTTTTGGATAACTACAACCAAACCATATATTTCCCTAATGAGGCTTAAATGAATCCTAAATCATCTATCCTTGAATACTTTGTTATATATTCCTCTAAATTATTATTTTTTCTCTTTTTTTGGGTCTTGTACCCCACTACCATGTTCTAATTGATATGATTCTTTTACTTTCCATGATTTCTTTTCTAGCATGTTGATTTTATGGACAATTTTGCTATAGTAGCGGCACTTATGTACAACCACCCATAGATAGGGCATGTATTAATTTTCCTTGGGGAGTTTCTTATTCTCCCCCATAAAAATATGTGTAGGTGATTGGGAATGTATTAATTCTCCCCTCACCTATAGGTTGAGGTTCAGTAGGTGCCTCAACCCTACTTAGTTAAAGTAGTCATAATTATCATCCATGCAACCCTTTTATTATATTTTGTTTATGGCAAGCATCTATTTGAAAATAGCCTCATACTATTGAAATCTTCATCTTATGATGAAAACTAGCCTTTATTTACATGTTTTCTTTTCCTTGATATCCTATTCCTATTTGTTGACACATACTTTTTTTCCTTTCCCTTTTGTTGGGTGTTTTCCCAACCACCTAGGTTTAGTTCGAGGTTTCAAACATGATCAAGAAGAACATAGCTTCCAACAAGGACCTAGCTCTTAGAGATGTTGCTTGGAGATAGATTTGAAGTAGTTTAGACTTTCCCTTTTGTTGGGTGTTTTCCCAACCACCCATGTTTAGTTCGAGGTTTCAAACATGATCAAGGAGAACATAGCTTCCAACATGGACCTAGCTCTTAGAGATGTTTCTTGGAGACATATTTGAAGTAGTTTAGACTTCCCTCTACTTATATACTTATGTTATATCATACATGTAAATCCTTATGGGATATTATGATGTACTTTTGTAATATTTTATGAAAATTAAATATAGCCATTTGTTTAATTCAACTTCTACACTTTGGTTGTTTTGAATATCATTTATTGAAGTTTGAAAATTTTGCACCTATTCCTTCATACCTTTGAGTGTGTTTGGAATGGATGTTTATTATTCAAATTTATAATAGGGAGCAGATCCCCTCTCGGGTCCCACTCCTCACAGAATGGTATCGAGGCCATGGTAGTCAGAATTTGACTATTTCAATTTTGTCTCCTTAATTAGAACCCATGCCTAATATAGTTCCTTTTTAAGTGACATGTTTGCCCCAGAATTGATCTATGCTACTCTTGAGATGATGAAATATTGATTTAGGATCATAAGAGTTTCACATTAAAAACATGTTTAGTTAACCATAATGTGATGAGCCTATTAGGTAGCTATTATGACATAAGTTGAAAGAAAAGGTGTCTAGAAAGGATCAAGGTTGGGAGCTGGAAAGATTTTCCTCTACACCACTAGCTTGGTTTATGAGGACTCCTAGATCCTTATGATACTTTCCTGGCCTGAGCTAACACTGACTGTCCAAAATAGCATGCCTATAGACAGTAGTAGCCTTAGGCACCTAAGTTGGATAATCCTAAGAACCTAATACATTGACCTTGTATTTTAGGTGTATTGACTTGTTTAATGATGGATACCCAATATAGTTCCCTTATGTCCCATAGGACCACATGTTTCTACAATTTATCCCTAGAACCTAGGCTTTGAAGTTAGTGTTTAGTAAGAAATCAGAGTGAACAGTGAAGCGTGATGAATCTTGTACATGGTTTACTTTGACTCACCCTTTTACCTCTAGATTAGTTTATCTTGGTAGGTAAAAACTTTTAAGGGGTGGAGAGTAGTTGGTTTGATGATGTTTGGGTAGTTATATTTGGAGGATGAAATCCTTTTTAAGGGGATGGAGTCCTATAACATACCAAAATTTAACTATACTGACTCTAGAAGCCCTAACTCCATGATTAGGAGGATAGTTTGATGGAATTCGATCCTTAGTTTTGACCAAACAAGTCATATTTATAAGTTAACATGCTTGCATATATACTAATGAACATATGATGGTCATCTAATGAATAATTCATATGTTTGAACCCTAATGAATAATTAATATACATAATATCAGTAACTCACCTGATAGTGGATATGCATGATGTTGACCATGTCATAAACTGATAAACGCTAATGATATGATGAGAAAGATAATTGTAGCCTAATATTGGACTTAATGCATACCAAGAATGTATATGTGAATAATAATGATCAAATTGACGTAAACCCTAAGTTGTAATCATTTAGCCTTAAAATATACATCCATAATGACAGTCATGACACATTAGTGACATTAGGTGTCATAAGAAGACAACATACCTCGATACACATAAATGATATATAATCATATAACCCTAGATTAATATATATATATCAAGTCGTCAATATGAAATGTATATCACCTTGTACCTAAGTAATCACCTAATCAGGACTTGGTAGGTGAATCAAATTATTAATAGATTGTATATTACATTTTGTTCATTAAAATACATATAATGACTTCAATATGGATAGGAAGTAACTGGATTCACATAAAAGTGCATAATCAATAGTATGAAGTGAATAAATATGAGAAAAAGATTAATGATGACATTAATGTAAACAAAGGTATAACTAATTAATGTGACAATTTTTGGATTATTGTAAAAAATTGGATAAAATGTCTTATTTCTTAATCTATTATAATTTAGTATGTTGATAACAGAGACTAAATCCAAATTATTAAAGATAATGATAAGATATAATAATGCATATTGATATAATTGAGCAAACTCAAATTGCGCTAAAACTCATAATAAGGTAAATAAGAAATATATATGGTTTCAAGCATAACAATGAAATATAACTCATTTGAATATAAGGAGACACACTTAAAATAATAATGAGGATGATGTAATGTCATAATTGACATAATGCTATTAAATATAAAAATGCTAAAAAGAAATCGTAAAAGTGGAGCCCTTAGTGACCCATGACAACTAGACCTATGGGGAGTTTCTTGTAAAGAATTTGATCTCCCAAGTTCAAAAAAAGGAGTTTGAGTTAGTGAATGTTTTGGTGGAAGTTTTATGGTTTGGAGGAAATAACGTGGGAGTTAAAGATAAGATGTTGCATACTCACCCTCCTCTCTTTGCTTGTAATTTCAAGGATGAAATATTCTTCAAGGGGTGTAGTGATGTAACATACCAAAACTTGAACATATCATATTATGGCCCTTTTCCAAGCTTTTCCTTTCCTATCTATCCTTTTTGGTCTTGATGATTAATTAGTGGAATTTATAATTTTTTTGTGAACATTTATTCACTATTTGTACCAATAAAAGGTTTTATGCACAAATACCTCAGTAAAAGTCTATTAAAGGACCTTAGTTAGGTGTTCCAAACCTTAATCTAACTTTCTTGGCTTTAATGCATTTTACATATTTTTTATGCAAAACCAGTCAAAAATATACTTCATTGGCCAAAAGGACAATTGAGCGCTCATGATGTGACAACATGACGGAAGGAAAGCCCCAGAAGCTTTCCATTGTTAACCTTTCAACCACCCAATTAAGAAATTGTTCTGCCAGTTTCCCAATGAGAGCTGCTCTGTACCATAGTCCTCCTGATTCTGCAATTCTGACACACACTTCCCGCATCCAGCCTACCCCAGTTCAACCCATGCTGGTTCTCTAGAGAATGGCATACAAGGTCCAGTACAAAACACCCACGCTAGTCCCCTAGTGAATCGAGTATGGGCCATGCAAATAGATGCCTTTGACCACAAGTATTCAACTAAGGGTTTTGAAAATGAGGAATGCATCTATAAAATGTAACTCTTATCATCCATTCTAGGGGTCTTTGATCAGTGATTAGAAGCCACATTTCATAGTGAAAACACTAGCAAGGAGCAAGGAGGCAATGGCCGTAGTGGAGAGATTGGTCTCACATGCACCAGGCGTCATGCCCCATTCCATTGTTCTACCTATCTTTCTGATGTTGTCTCTCTCCATGAGCAAGTAGATGTGTGTGCTTGGGCATGGAAACTAGCTCCATAAGCCTGCATTTTATTCCAGCCTATATCTAAACTCAACAATACTATTTCTATGTATTGTTCTACTTATTTCCTTGCCTTGCAAATTGACAAATTGATTTGCATTTATATTATAAGGGTGGAAGTGCAGGATATTGAAATTGTGATTAGAAATCCAGATTGATCTTATTATCCCCCTAAAGTGTCAACAAGGCATAGGGAGGTGATTGGGTTATGATCTTCTAATGTGACAAGTTTGGTCTACCTATAGTGAGGGAGTCCAATCAGAATAAACTAGGAACTTGGGTGTCGATTCTGGTAGGTTCCAAGGGAGTTTACTCCATGCAATGATCTGTATCCCATAATGGTGCAGTATCTATGCCTCTAATTAGTAAATTGTTATTCATGAGTTGAAGTTTTGTAAGAATAATTAAGAAATCTTTGGCCCGTGAACCCCCATTCCCTGGTTCTCTTTATTATCAGTTGTTTACCTCTTTAATAAATGTTTCTACTGGAAGCAATTAGTTTAGGACATCAGCCCATTTACTCGATAATAAATGTTACTCTTAGTGTTTTTGAATATATAAAAATGCTTAAAAAGGTCATCATTTGGGTCTGAACCTTAGGTATATTGCAATAAGGATTCCATTGGCGTAGAATGGGAAATTAGTGCACCACTTTCAATTAAACCAAAGGGTCATTGTTACACTGACATCCCAATATTACCACTAGTCATGAGATTAGGGCATAAGTTTGAGGATTATACTTAATACAATGTTTCCTCCCAACTTTTTCTTTTTCTTTTATCTTAAACTCTCTTTTTTATTTTTACATTCAATTACATAAACAAACTTTACAAGGGAATTAAACCTTGGTTACTCAAATATGATCTCAACATTAATGATATGCATCCAAACATTCATTTTGTTCCTCACACTTCCATGTACATACAACATGATAATGATGTATATACTCTATCATTAAGGAAACAAATATACAAATCATCATTTAGAATTCTCTCTCAACTCTATACAAGGGCCTAGAGTGACATGGGCCAACTAAACTTAAATAATCTCATACTTAACTCCTGTGGTAGATCTATGCTGATGGAATGACATCTTCAGCCTACGAGTTATCCCTAAAAAAATTGTGCATAGAGGGGTGAGCCTACTCGCTCAGTTAATGAGTACTTCAAAGAAATAGTCCAAAGCACTGATATAATTACAGATATATTGTTTTGCAACTGATATCAATTATAACAGCAGTAAGATTGAAAGAGACTAACAATTCACAAACATAAATATTGCAGAATACTCTAGACATCTACAAGAGTGAATCAATATATGAACGTGCTTGATTAACCACAAAGAAAATTAATAATCTAGAAACATACAAAGAATAATTGAATAAGTGCACACACTTGGTTAACCTATCATTCATCTTATAATGTGTTAGTATTAATATAAAAATACCTATACATTTGTCTCATCATTGTCTTTGTAATATTTCATTAACTTTGACTTGACCTGACTACTGAACTGACTACTACTATATTGGCCAACTAAACATAACTAACTGATCTGACTATTGTAGTCTTTATCTGAACTCAATTGATCTCACTTAACTTTTCTTTTACTTTGACCTTGAACTCACTTGGATTATACCATCCAAGAAAAAGCCACTGCTGTGTGAGTTACCGTACAAGTCTTAAGGTAAACCCGAGACCTTAAGACTACTACTAACTACCTCGGTTTGTAGAGAGGTTTCCACGTCTAGCCTAATGACATATAAACATCATCCATACATCGTGGCCCCTTGTCCTGGGTACTCATGAGGGGTGACTCTAGGCTAAAAAGCCTCAACTCTATGTAATACAGTTCCAATAGAGCTGACACACAAAATGGAGTAATTTCCAAAAGAAGTAGGTCCACAAGGGCTGTATACTTCAACTGGTGGGTACCACTGGATCTCCAGTTATTATTGGATACCCCTACTACTAAAATAGTACCACCAAGATCTCTATTTATTGTTGGGTACTATGCTACTCAACTGAAGTACCACCGATATGCAATCAATTGATGTTAGATACTCAATGTTGGGTTACTTCTTCCTATATCTGATAGTCCATAGATTATTTCACCCATCCTGGTACAGAACTCCAGGGAGGGTTCTACGGTGTTCAGGGCATCTAATATTACTTTTGTAGTTTTACTGACTACTTGAGCTATTGGACTGAACTCACTGATAATACTTAGTTGAATGCATAACATATTGGTTACCCTTATATTAGGGTTTCTCATTTCTTAGATGCTTAACATATTGGTTACCCTTATATTAGGGTTTCTCATTTTTTAGATGCTTAACATACTGATTACCCTTCTCTCAGGGTTTCTCATTTCTCATACACATATAAGAATTCTCATATGTTCAAACAGATATCATGTCTAATGATATAAACATTTACATTCAACATTGCTCATATTCATGCATGACATCAATGACATCCCTATCTAGGGAAATGTGTTTTCTATTTTCTTAAATTACCATAAAAACTTATGCATTTTGTGTCAATTAAATCAGATAGAGATTTTTCCATCACAAATCAAAATGTGTACACATGGAAAATAATATTCAGTTAGAAACTCCAATTATCACATAACTCATTTCAATCAGTCATGCATATAAAACCCTAGTATGAATTTAACTAGGATTTTCAGGCTATGCATTAAAATATAATTCATCAAGAATAACCTTAAATAAATGAATTTGTAACAATAAAGAATCACATTAGTTGAATTCATGAATCTATTCGCGAAGTTCCAACTTTCCATTCATTTAGGGTTTCACCCTCTTTATTGATATATCAAGTAAACATTGATATCATCAAATGAAATACAAGATATTTTTGACATTTAGGTACTATGCATTTAGATAGAACAATATTTTGTAACCAAGGATATTCAACTAGACAAACTTATTTATTCAATTATACAACAAGTTTAGTCATAGCCAAAAACCCAAGATTTTGCTATTTTCATATAAACTCTGCAATTACTTTAGGAATTCTCATTTAGATAATTTGTATGCATTTCTTGTATGATTTATCAAATGTAATCCATCACAATAGAGAAATAATCTATTTCATATCATCTTGAAAAAGCTAGGTCAAAAGGGCAGTTTAGGGTTTGTAGTGACATACAAAACAAGTAAAGATTATTGATCATTTAACTCATTTTCGTGCAATCTACTGTTTAAAGGAAGTACCCACTCACCCTAAGGTGTGAAAACATCTTAAAAATGCAGCCCAACTCTAAAAATATCGAATTCATATCAAAACCCTAGCAAATCATTGGATTCTTCTTCCTTTCAACTCTGAAACCCTAGAAATGGGGAATTATGAAGAAAGGGAGAGAAAAGGGGAAGATTTGATACCATTTTGCATCAAATTAGAGGAGGGATGGAATATTGACATGTAAGAGAAGATTCACCATGAAAGGCTATGCAAAGAAACTAAACTTACTTGATTTCATCATATCTCGGATAGAGAAACCCTAGATCAGCAATTACACCACTTTCTTCTCTCAAATCCTAACTCTCTCTCTCTCTCTCTCTATCTCTCTCTAGGATTTCATTTCTCAAGAATGGATCACGAAATATGAGAGCTACATGGGTTCTAGACTGCTCATATAGATCAATTTAGGTTCTTGGGTAATTTACACATTAACCCCTCACTATACTTTTTTCTTATTTCAACAGATTTTTCTGTTATAAAAAGTTCATGTAATTTGTTTATTTCAGAGGTCAAAAATCCTCCAAACATTATTAAATCTAGCATGATGTCTGAAATATAATGTCTGAGCTCCAGTATAAATTTCAGATCATTCAGAGTTACCAATAAATAATTAAAAATCAAACACTACGCTACTGAATATCACTCTATCAGCATACTTCAATCAATAACCACATTCAAAGAACACCCAAATATTCTAAACATTTTCTCCAATATGCATGATTGATTTATCCATATCATATCCAAAATTCAATTAAATAAAAAATTCGTAGAAAATATGAAAAATCATTTACCACATTGCTATCTTGAACAAATTCCATATTCATGTACTGTCCAAACCCTAATTTTTGATTATTAGGGTTTACATTTCTCAAACCCTAATTCTTCAAACTATAATCATAATTAGAGTTTATTATTCGGTTTGAAAATTCACAATTGAGCTACTATCATTAATCAAGTCTAAATGATGTTCAATCTAATCAAGTATGTAGTCATTCAGGTAAACCCTAGGTTACCAATTAAGCACAAATGTGGTCATTACAGTCATTCCCTTAGGTTTTTTATTGGTGCAACATTCAAATCCGCATCAATGTTACCCATTTACCCTTTATCCATAGCATGTAGGGTAAGGTTAAAGGTTTTTTTACCCATTCTCTATTTACCCTTTTCCCATTTCTCCACTACATTAAAAGGGGAGGGTAAGGTATGGAAATATCCATACCCTTTTACCAACATTAATTTAACAAAGATGTATAATTACATTGAATCTTCTAGTTTACTTTCTACCCAATTTTTTCTAATACGAAATCTTACAGATTGCGGCCTGCTTCACACCCCCACTCACACTCAAATGCTTGTAGTATGTTTTTATCAACAATTGAACCCGTTGACATGGTGGCAGAACAATGGGGAACGATGACAACATTATCATTTAGCCTCTCCTCTACTTGTTTAATCATGTGGATTTTTCCTTTTTCTTATTTGTGTTTTGAAATTGCTTAGGAATCCCTTTTGTTGTTGCATTCCTCATCTTTGTGCCATGAGAAGTGAGTGGTTGGTACAGTGAAGATCAGTAGTGATGAGAAATTTCCCTATGGATGCCAACCGAACAGAATAGATGAACACCTTACACTTAATTTTTCTACTTTGTCCTCATCCAATGAGGAAATCAATAAGTGAATTTCCTCAATCTTCTAAAATATAACCACATAGGTTTGATTGGAAAAGATGCTTCCTTATTATTCTTGGACCAATGTCTAAACATGTAAAACCGCAGACCTTGTATTTTAGTTGAACTTTCTTGATTAGTATAATTTGATGCTTGAAACCTTAATCACGCCTTATGATGTGTTTTAATATCATGTGACGACATCTAGTTTGGATGTTGTTTGAGCTTGTTATGCATATATGTGCTTATTTTGGACCATGTTACAATTTACCCATTTCTAGGGTTTTTCTTGCAAATTGTCACATGCTTCTTGTACCTCACATATTTGACACAATTTTGGATAGAATGGTGCTTTGGGGTGCCTTGTAATACCTTGTTTTATGTGGTGACATCATGTGTTAAGTTTAGGGTTTACTTGGATGTCTCCGTTGATGTTGACCTTGAGTGATGAGTCCCCTAGGGTTTGAAAACCGCTAAGGTTTGTGTTGTTCTTGGTCTTAGAGGTCTATGATGTTTTATTTGATCTACCCTACGTTGGCGTTCAATGTGATTGGTACTACTCTTTGGTTGAAAACTTTTGCATGTTTTGAGGGTCTATGAGTTTTTTGCGATCACTCGGTCTTTATCATCCTTGGGCGCTAAGGATTCCCATCAGTCGTTGAGTTTTTATGGAAAATGAGGTCCCAAGTTTCTCTTGTATTTATCACCCTATCTGCATGTGTGAGTGTGGTGCTTGGATGGACAAGTTTTGTTGGACACTTGGCATGTTTTAGCATGACACCTAACTTTTCTTTTTCTCTATCTAACCCTATGCTATGTAACCCTCTCTTCTCGCATGCAACAAAACCCTTTGCACCCTCTTTCTGTATTCTTCCCCTATGAGCTTGCCCCCTTGAGTTTGGTGATGATGGTAGAGTTTGAGCTTGGATCAGGTGGCCGATCCATACTACATGTTATGCTAGGGTTTGGAGAAACCCTACTTGGTGATCATTTGGTGATCTTATTCTTCTCTTTTGTCTTGGTAACTGAGATCTTCATTTTCCTTACTCTACCCTCTTCTTCTTTCTCTTCTTGGCTGAATATATGGTACTCCATGGTATTTCTTGAGTTAGAGCATGAAGATCTTCTTTCCCAACTTCCTTGACCTAGGATTTACTCTATTATTGTGGTAGAGCTATCTTGGTAGAGAGTGGTACTCAAGCTAGGGTTTTCTCTTTCTTTACTTCAATCTTCCTTTTTGTTCAGAGTCTCTTCATTTCCTTTGAGGCGAGTTATATAACTTTCACCTAAATTATTGCTTACACTTATCTTGCATGAAAAATGATATCATTGATCTGGGGTGTGTGTTTACATGGTGATCTTGAGTAGATAACTCCCCTTCGATGAATCCTAATCTTGGTGCAAAAAATCTTGTTTTGTGATGAAGGCTTTCTATTCTTGCATGATTGCTAAACTGATGATTTTCTCTCTCTCAAGTGATGATTGTAATTAAGTTTTTGAAGTTGTTCTTCTATGCGTGATTTACACCTTGATGGATTTTCAGTTTCATGGTGATGTCAACCTGTTGTATCCTTGAGGTTGATGAGTTTATAGTGTTCCCATGGTCACCAAGGTTTACTCTCTCTGCATGTGGTCGATGACATTATGATTCCATGTGGCTGCTAAAACTTGATTTCCATGATGGTCAGTAAGCCTGATTTTCTTTCTATGTGGTCGATGAAGATGATTGAACCCCTTTTTGGTCACCAATGTGTCAGGTCTTCTTCGGTTGCCAAAGCCCATGTTCTCTTCAGTCAATGATGTTGCTATGCTAGTCGTCACTGAGGTGACCAATATATTTGATCGATGAATTCATGTGATTCACTTCAGTCTCCAGTGTTGATGTTTTTCTTTGGTCGCTAATGTACTTGACCTATGTGGTCATTGTAGTGATTTAACCTCTTTGATTGATGAAGATGGTGTGACCTAATTTCATCAGTCAATGGCATCCCTTATTCTATGTGAGTTAATAAGAATTTCTGTCTGTATGGTTATCATGTTTTGTTGACTATATGATTGTGATGTTTGACCTAATTGCTTATATGGTTGATGGAGATAATAATATCTAGGGTTTATCTTAGTTGTTGTTTTGAAACCTTGAGTTTGGTTATCTTAATTAACCTAACTTCACCAACTAAGTAATTATGTAGATCATACTTATAAGAATCCAAAATTAATGAATGATGGTCCTTCAAAGTGTATACTCCTATGGTTTCTAGATTCTTGGGAGGACTCTTACACAAGATTTCAAGGATCTTGTTTGCCTACAATCTTAAAGTTCTATGAATGGTCCATGGTTTGATAGTTTGTGTTTCTACACCTAATTTTAAAGTTTTAGGATCAATGATTTAGGATTGATGGTTAAATCTTGTGAGTTTGGGGTCTTACCTTTTCCCTCGAATCAATGCAATCCCATAGTTTTGCTTCTATGGAAATTGTTGGTTTATATAATGCTAAGTTGATGGTTTTGTCTTTAATGTTACAATTTGATGGTTGAATCTTGTGATATGTGTATGAATCCATACTTACAGATAGTATGGGATTCGATGGTACTATGTATCCATGTTCAGACGGGGATGCTACATGAGAAGGATGTACTTGACTTAAGTAAATGTATGAATCGATGTTTTCGTTTGAGGCACTAATTTGATAATATCATTTCCACTCATCTTGTTGAACTTAACTTATTGAAATATGATGTCTAGTCACACATAACCTTCATGTATGATTAGATGAAGGGTTAGTTTCTCTAATGATTTGTAGTAACCTTAAAAACAAACTAGTGATTATCATGGTCTAATGAGTAATACTTCCCTTTGAGATACCTTATGAACTTTATAGCTCTTCAATGCAAAGTTATGCCTTGACGAGTCACATGAAAAGTGAAGGTATGATTAGCCTTGATGAGGCGTGGAAAAATAATGATGTTCTTACTAGAAAATTATGTGATGATCTTATGACTTTGACATGACCTTGAGCCTAAGAGAGGTGATATCCTCTTTACGATGTCAATATGGATTGGTGTCCCATGGTATGATCTCATATATGGCAGTGACAGTACCATGTGATGATGTGATAAGATTTATGCTTCATACATTTATATCTTATGGAGTTGCCATACATTTTATGTTTGCTAGAGATGAATCAATGTTTGTATGTCCACTTGTTTGATGCAACCTTCATTCACCCAATTGGAAATAACTAATCATGCGAAACCCTAATCATGTACTACCCTATGTCGTAGAACCATTCCAATGTCAAGACTTGCTAGATGGGGAAATGAGTATTCTCGAGGGAAGCTCAGAGTGCATCCTAGTTTTGAGAATGGTTGTGATCATACCTCAGTAGGAGAATGGATATAGTCGTATCTTGGATACTTTGTATATGTAATGTGATTGAGTACAACTATTGTTGTACCTTAGATGATAGGGTTTGCATACCTTGGTTCACTAGTGTCGTAACCTATACCAAGGGCGGACTAGTCTATTTTGCAACTTGACCTTATGAGTGAGACCCGTACTGACTGGGGGTGGATGAGATCTTAGGATTTCAACTATCCTAGATCTTGTATGGAACTAATTGCGACCAAGCACTGTTCAGTTTGATTTTGAGTGGTATGACTCAAACTCCCCAGGGATTAACAAAAGACATAATCCAGCCATGTTGTATATCTGTTAGGGTGATACATATCGCTTCACATTGGATGATAGCCCTTGTACTATGTTCTTACACAACTGATGATGTATAGTATAATAGATGTAATTAGTCTTCCCTACATTATTAGACATGATGATATTGCTGGATAGATCTATGATGATATAATAAACTTATGTTGTTATACTTGCTCATGATAATAGCAATGCTTATGCTATTAGACCCTTATGTTGTTAACCATGTACATATTGTTAGTCATGTTGATGATATTCTTATTTGTTATTATATACTAATTGTTAATCATACCTCCTACAATTCTTATCTATTCAATGTGCCTAAACTATTGATTCTAGTTAACCTATTTAATATTATAACTTATTATAAACAATAACTGTTGGTTGAGAGTTATATCTCTTACTGGGACTATGGTCTCACCTCGTGGGTCATCACATCTTTTTAGATGATCATTAGTAATTTCGACGGATCATGGAAGCAAGGAGGAGCTATGAGGTTGGATTTTAGCACCAGTTGTTAGATGTCTAGTGTGTCCTAGAGTAAACCTTGTACACTTAGGTCTGGACGAATGAGTTTGTATATGGTGTTTTATCGACTCAAGTTTGTAGTAGCATCTTGATGTTTATATATATGTGGTATCTATGGATAATGACATTCTGCATGTATATGTTGTAGCTGAGGTCACATCGTAGTTGTTAAGATATTTCTTATGATATGAATAATAGAAAGATTTTGGGGCTTCATGTAAAAGTTCATTTGGTGTGTTTGGAATGTTGAATCAATTTTAATTTATCCCATTTTCTAGTTATGTTTTAATTTATAGACGATCATGTTTCAAGTTTTGAATAATCTTGTTTAGCATGATGGATTGTTTCAAGTTGGTAATAAAGCTCTAGGTTCTCTAAGTCTATAGGGACACTAGGACATAGAACTAGGATGAGAACCAAGTAAGGAACATGACATGTTAACATTATGAAACTACCCTATCTCAGTACTTGGATTCCCTGGCTAGGTATTCAAATATTGAAGAAAAACTAGATGTGGAACTCTTACATTGTTATCTTTACAATTACTTTGATCAAATTATTAGTTCAAAACAGTCTAAAGAGCATAATAAATAAGAATCATGGTGAAGATATCTTAATATTGTTGGATCTAGGGCTCTACAGGGGGCGAATAAAGCTTCAAAACTCTCACAAGAAAAGTTAGACATTCAAGTTATATCAATTGAAACCAAATGCTTAAGATCAATTTGATATCCTATCTAAGCAAGCACATCAAGGATGAGAGAAATTGAAACATACACTTGGACTAGGTGGTTTAGAGTGGTTATAATATCCAAACTAGGAGATAGTCAATCTACTATCAAGAGAGGTCAACCTCTAGGATTTGCAATCTATCTATACTTATATTCCATCATAAGAGATATAAGGAGATGATAATACATCCAAGGACTTACCTACTCAAGACAAGAGTCTTCCCCCTACACAAGGACTTACCCACTTTATCAAGATGTCTTCATCCTTCAATAAGGATTTACCTACACTTGCATCAAGTCTTTGGCCTTGAAGGAATTGTCCACTCTTCTCGAATCTTAGCCTTGCCCTTCTCCTTCACCTGGAGAAGACCTTCACCTCTTCTTCGACCTTGAAGAAGACTAGAGACAACTTCACCTTCACTCAGAGTAGCTTGCTTCAACCTTTGCTCTTTGAGAAAGGGGGTTGGAAGATGGAAGAAATTAGATCTTTACAAGCACATGGAGTTATCTCTCTTATAACATATCAGTCTCACTCATAATCACAAAATGCTTTGTAAAAGAGAGAGATAAAGGGGCTCAAAGGGTTTCAACACACTCAACTATAGTAAGGACTTACAATAACACGAATGACCAATCATGGAATGAACTCCAAAGGTCCTATTTATAGCTGGGGGTGTTCCTTTGAGTGTAGGATCACTTAAGAATGAAATATAGCCATTTTACAACTTGCAACAAATCTATTTTTGCTCACAAAAACTCTTCAACAGTTATAATCACTTTTTCTACATTTTTTTTACAGTACATTTGGTCGAGTTTCAATAAATATAACTCAATTGATCCACTAAAGGAAAAAGCCAATTTTCAAACTATCAGTCGAGTCTTTCTGGAAAACTCAATCGACGAGTCAAAATCACTTTTGCTTATTTGATCGATCAGTCGAGTTCTATGCATGTGCAACTCTACCAATTGGTCATTTTAGCAAATCCATCACTGGATCGGTCGAGTTTTCAACTCGACTGATAAACAACATGTATTTTTTTTTCCAATTTGACTTTTAAATGACCAAACATTGGAATTAAGTGTCCCTAATTTTTTCTCATCTTAGTCACAAGTCGTATCATCAATACAAGTGATTAAAAAATTAATCTAAGGTGATTTGGAGTGATTTCCCAAAAAGCACACTTGCATTGCTTTTGACTTGAACTTGAAAAAGCTAGGGCTTATGTAATTTGATCCTCTTAATGTACATAAAGTGTGAAATCAATCTTGAGCAAACATATTAGATACATAGGAATGGAATGGTTAAGTCATTATCAAAATATAGACAATGTATAACTCCCATGTCAACATTCTCCCCCTTTTTGACAATGACAAACCATTACTCAATCATATTGAAAAGGATATGTAAAGTTATACCTTAGCCTTGTGAATTTCAAGGGGATTCATGATTTTAACAATGTGAATTGCTCCCCCTCAATTTATGCTTACTCTTAAATGCATAGTTTGTGTAACATCCCAGGATTTTAGTCCTCGAATAAAATGATCTTAAAAGGAATGATTGGACTACCCATATCACCAAGGTGCACCTCCTTTTTAGGAAGCCCATCACTAAGAACTCCATAGATAAGTGTGCTTGGCTTCCAATAGTACTAGGATGGGTGACCAATCGGGAAGTTGATCCTGGCTTGCATGTGAGTGTGGATAAAGCACCTTGTTAAGGCTAGTGGTGGTTTGTGGGGTCAGTTGTCATTCCTGAAACTCTACTAGAGCCTTAGGTAGTGGGACCGGGTGTTACAAATGGTATCAGAGCCAATTCCTCTCCAGTAGTGGGGCCCACATGGACATGTGGCATGCCAGTCTTTAGTCATGCGGTCCAGGCATGTAGGAAAGGGTTGTCCATGGTGACATAGCCACCCTTGTGCTAGTATTCCAGGATCGGGAACTGGGTGTCCATGGGCCATTCTGGGTTTTCACTGAAATGGGGAAATTTTATGAGGCCATACATTTGAGCCTTGATGAGGACGTCAAGAGTCTAAGTGGTGGGATTGTAACATCCCAAGATTTAAGGCCTCATATAAAATGATCTTAAAAGAAATGATTGGACTACCCATATCACCAAGGTGCACCTCCTTTTCAGAAAGCTTATTGCTAAGAACTCCATAGTTAAGTGTTCTTGACTTGGAGTGGTACTAGGATGGGTGACCATTCAAGAAGTTGATCATGGCTTGCACGTGAGTGTGGATAAAGTGCCTTGTTAAGGCTAGTGGTGGTCTATGGGGTCAGTCGTCATTCCTAAAACTCTACTAGAGCCTTGGGTAGTGGGCCCATGTGTTACAGGTTGTCTTTCTACACAAGACAATATAACATGTATACTATATAGTCCTTTAGCAATTCACATGATAAATCATATAATGAACAAGAAAAGGACCACATAGAAAATAAAATCAATATGGTTGAGCTTCAAAACATTGAACTTCTCTCCCCTTTTTACATTATGAAAAAGGAATGGGGTTAGAAGAGCACAAAAATAGGTCTTCTCCAAGCACAACCAAAATATACATCCACAACATAAAACATGCAACCTCAAAGCATACACCAAACAAAGATGAGAGAGAGACAAGAAATCTAAGTCATAATCAAAATATGGGTAATATGGCACTAACTCATGAGATATAGTAAATCAAATAGTAAGTGTACATATGATTAAGATTACAACATAGAAAGCATTTCCTTAAAAAGAAATACAAACCAAAATGATGAAACCAACTTGATGATAGGAACAATACATCTTTGATAATGTGCCCAGATATTTTTAGTACAAAATAGTCTAGAAAGATATATATGATCAACATCTATAAACTAAAACTAAAACATCTAAATGTCTAGGGAATCTATGTCCACAACATCATCATCATCAACAACATCATCAGAGGCTTCTAACTCATAGTCATCATCTCCATCTGAAGGTGTAGTAGAGACAACAATATCACCTTCATCACCAGAGTCACCAGCAAAGACATCGGGAACCATCATTGTCATCATCCTCATATGCCTCCTCATCAACATCAGCTTCCTCATCAGCCCAAGACAGAGGAACTGAAACCACGACCGGGCCACCTGGAATTCTTCTCAGCCCAAGACATACCAAGGTCATGTAGGTCTTGAACTTGAGGGTAAGAAGGATCAGAAGTGCCAAGTCCTGCAAGAAGGGTAGCTATAGGACTAGTGGGGAGAGGTAGCACATCATGGGTAGATCCACCAATAGCATAGGGTGTAGCATCAGAAACAATAGGCAGTTTGGATAGGGTAAAAGTGATCATATGCATAGGATGCATAGTCACCTCCTGGGTAGGGCTGGTAGGCAAGGTATGTGCATAAGAGAGGTTCATGGTAGACATGATGGCATAGAGATCTTGATTCATATTCTCCTAAACTCGAAGGTTATACGCCTGCTTATGCATTGTGTAACCATTGACAGTTTCATTTGATAAATGGAAAGAAGCACGGGTAGGTCAGGATGGTTGAGGTGGTGGAGGTGCCTAGGTGGAGGTGGAGGATATAGGTGTGGTAAAGGAAGGGGTAGGCACACTCTTCTAAAGTTTGGTGTCACTGATGCAAACTCCTTTCCCAGTAGGTTTTAATGAAGGTCATGGAAAAAAAGATTTGCCAGTGGTAGTCTGAAAAAGACCACAAATCAGGGTTGGCTAGGGTGGGCGGGTGCCACGGGTGTTCTTACACAAGTCAAAGCAGGTCATGTGGTGGAGAACATATTTGGCCCACTTTACTCTGATATTGTTTAGGATATAGAACATAATCACCATAATATTCTCTACAATTTTAGTTTGGTTTTTCTTTGGATGAATATTGCAGTTGACTACTAGGGTGAGTATGCAGTTCTTGAGATCTAAGGCTGAGGAGGGAAGTGTACACTTCTTCCTATAGGGAAACTGAGGCTTCTTAAAGAATTCATGAATGCTAGGAAGAGTGAGATCATATTTCTTGTAGAAGGCTTTAGGGTCAATAAGGTCAAAATAGTCAGGGTAATACTTCCTCCAAGTGTCAGTCACCTCAGTAGCAGAAAAAAAGATATTCTAGGTATCCTCAGAGACTTGGAATTTATTCTTGGACATCATGAAAGTAAGGACTACATGAGCATTAGGCGGGGGTATGAGAGTGTCATAATTCCATTGCAAATTCACATAGTATTCATGAACGGCTTTGGCTCTTGTGATGGAATTATGGTAGCATGTGCGTTCAACACTCACGGCAGAGAGGTGGTGGTCGTGCAACAACTCATCTACTTGATCAATAACCTTTTGTCTACATGGTCTTGGCTCAAAAAGGGCATGAAAAGGAAAGGGGTTCGTAGGAAGGAGCTCCTTATACCTATTTAGATCATCCTTGGAGAAAAAGAAGGTATCATCAAAGGGTATATGGTGCGAGCTGGAGGAGGAGGATGGTTCTCTAGATGAGGTGGCTCTCTTTCTCCTATTAGAAGCCATTGAGGTGAGATAAGAAGATAGAGAGATCAATAATGTAGGAAACACCACCACAGCCTGACCAAACACTTAGGATTGATGAGAAAGAGGTCAAGGGTGGTTGAGCTAGGTTCAACTAGATCTAGGGAGAGGATGTTTGGGGCTAGGGTTAAGAGCTTGAGGGAGCTGGAGAGTGGATCAGTTGATTTTTCTCTAGTTAAGAGGGAGAAAAGTCAGCTGAACCATATTTAAGTTTGCTCCAGCCTGGCTATCAGTCGAGTTTTGTGACTTGGAAACTCAATCGATTGGCTCTTTACAAATGCCCTCGGCCACAGATCGGTCGAGTTGGAAACTCAATCGATGGTCAACTTGAACCAACTTTAGAAAATCTAATTTCTAGCCATTAGAGTGCTCATGAAATTTATTTTTCTAGTCCTTTTGTATTGTAAGCATACTTAGGCACATATCACTCATCATTGGGTATTATTTTGTGACAAAACAAGCAATTTTGAAAAATAACCAAAATAAGCAAAAAAAGGCAAATGAACATGAGGAAACTGATTAGGAATATTAGCAAGCAAGGGTGATCAAGACATAAGAAAAGCATATAGGATAGATAGAAACTAGCTAGAAGGCATATTAAATTCATCCAAAGCAGTTATGAGCAGTTTAGATCTAATAAAAATACATTGCTCTCTAGCTAGAGGTTTAGTGAAAATGTCTGCCAACTAATTTCACATGTCCACATGCATGATACAGATATCCTTTTTGGCAATATGATTATGAAGAAAATGATGATGAACCTCTATATGCTTGGCTTTACTATGAAATATAGGATTGTAAGACAAATTGATTGCACGAGTATTATCACAATAGATAGGAGAAGCATCAAAATGAATGTTAAAGTCTTGGAGCATTTGCTTCATCCATAGGACCTGGGCACAAAAACTTCCAACTGCAATGTATTCAACCTCAGAAGTTGATAATGCCGCTGTGCTCTGTTTCATGGAGAACCAAGATACTAAGATTGGTCCTAGGAGAAAGCAAGTGCCACTTGTGCACTTTCTATCAATCAAGCATCCTACGTAATCCGCATCACTATAAGCCTTAAGAGTAAAGTCCCTTGACTTGGGATACCATACTCCAAAATTTGGAGTTTTGGCTAAGTACCTTAAAATCCTTTTAACAACTATAAGATGTGATTTCTTGGGATTTGATTGAAAGTGAGCACACAAGCCAACACTAAACATTGTATCAGGTCTAGAGGCAATTAAATAAAGTAAACTGGCAGCCATATCTGTATAGCGCTTATCATCTACCTTCTCACCTTCTTCATCTTTATCAAGTTTCATGATGTTTGACATGGGTGTGTCCATCAACTTGGTGTTCTCCATCCCAAAGCATTTAATTAGCTCACTTGTGCACTTCCTTTGGTTGATGAAGTTCCCATCTTTAGTTTTCTTGATTTGAAAGTTGAGGAAGAAAGTAAGCTCACCCATCATGCTCATTTCGAGCTCACTTTGCATAAGATCACTAAACTACTTGTAAAGATCAAGATTAGTTCCACCAAAAATGACATCATCAACATATATTTGAATGATAAGAAAATTGTTATAAGTGTGTTTGACAAACAAGGTAAAATCTACTCTGCCTATGATATACCCCTGGTCTAACAAAAAGTTATTTAATTTCTCATACCAAGCTCGATGTGCTTGTTTGAGTCCATAGAAAGCTTTTTGCAACAAATAAATATGGTTAGGTAAGCTATGATGTTCAAAGCTTGATGGTTGTGCAACATACACTTCCTCCTCAATTGTACCATTCAAAAATGCACTTTTAACATCCATTTGATAAAGAAAAAAGTTTTTATAACTAGAAAAAGCAAGCAACATACGAATGGACTCAATCTAACTATAGGTGCATATGTTTCATCAAACTATATACCTTCCTGTTGATTGTAGCCTAGAGCCACTAACCTTGCTTTGCTCCTTACCACTTTTCCACTTTCATCTAGCTTGTTGTGGTATACCCACTTGGTGTCAATGATCTTTCTATTACTTGGTCTTGGCACTAGGGTCCACACTTTGTTCTTTTCAAATTGCTTCAATTCTTCTTGCATGTCTAGGATCCATTCATCATCCCCAAGAGCTTCTTTGACGTTCTTTGGCTCGAGTTGTGAGATGAAGGCATTGTTGGCTTGTTCTTTATTGAAGGCAGCCCACATCTTCACTCTTGAAAAAGGGTCACCTAAAATCATCTCTTTTGGATGATTCTTTGCAAAGCGGGGACTTGGATCATTCTTCTCTTCATCTTTCTGTTCTTTTAGAATGACCACCTCTTTTCCCTTTTGGTGATGTTGAGTTCTTTCAAAATGGGAATCACCTCACCTACAACATCATCATTTGGAACATTATCTTTGAGAATAGAGGGGTTAGTCTCAATAGACTTAACATTTATGGATTCTTCTACTTTAGCAAGATCAACATTAAATACCCTATAAGCCTTGCTATTAGTTCTATAACCAATAAAGAAATCCTTATAAGGTTTCATATCAAACTTGTCAAGAGAATCTTTCATATTCAGAACAAAAAAAGGACATCCAAAAACATGGAATACTCGATAAAAGGATTCCTACCATGACATATTTCATAGGGGGTTTACTTGAAAGAAGGATGTGTTAAAACCCTGTTTTACACAAAAAATGAGATAATAACAACTTCGACCCAAAACTTCTTTGGAGTGTTATACTCTAAAAGCATGGTCCTAGCCATCTCCTGTAGTGACATATTCTTCCTCTCTACAACCCCATTTTGTTGAGGTGTTTGAGGTGAATAAGTTATGTGCATATCCAGATTCTTCACAACAACATTTAAAAACATCATTTTCAAATTCTCCCCCATGATCACTATGGATGGAAATAATCTGGAAAGAGGCTTCATTCTCAAATCATTTACAAAAACTAGAGAAAACATCAAGTGTATCACTCTTGGAAACTAGAAAGAATATCCAAGTATATCTAGAGAAATCATCGACAATAACAAGGCAATACTTGGAACCATGAAGCTATTGAGTTCTCATTGGTCAACCTAAATCAATATGACGAAGTTCAAGAGATCTCTTGGTACTAAGGACTCCTTTGGATTTGAAGGAGGACTTGGTTTTCTTTACTTGGGTACTACATTGACATTCCTCATCCTTTTCAAAATCCAATTTGGGAAGTCCCTTGAACAAGTCCTTTTTCCTCAACTTCTTCAACTGATGCATATTCACATGACCAAGCCAAAGATGCCAAAGAGAAATATCATTCGAATTGACTAATAGGCACTTCCAACAATAGGCTTAATAGAGTCAAGCATAATTACATAATGATCACTACTTCTTGGTCCCTTATATATGACTTAATAGGTGAGGGAATCTAGAATTAAGCATTCAAAAGAAGTAAATAGCACAAGGTAACCATTATCACATAATTGACTTACACTTATTTTAAATTGTGATGTAGGCCATCCATAAAGGGAACATTCTTGATACACAAGGATTCACCTACATCACCCTCACCTTTTACCTTACCTTTCTTGTTGTCCCCAAAGGTAATTGAACCTCCTTTCTTCTTAGTGAAGTTGTTGAAATGGATTATACCACCTTTCATGTGCTTATTGCAGCCACTATAGACAATCCATCTACCTTTTTCCTGTAAGAAAGGAGATTTTCAGTTCCCAACTCAAATTTGGGATCTAGAGTTATCTTGGGGACCCATTTAATCTTTGGGTTGGTGCCCTTAGGCTTATAAGGACAATAAGCAGAATAATGATAATCACATTTGTAATGAGAACAAATCATAGGGTTCTTAGTTCTAGAAGACTCTCTAATGAAAAAGGAATTTTTCTTACTCTATTTCTTACCTTTGGCTTTGTTCTTGACCTTAGGTGTTCCCCCTATAAATCCCAAACAACTAGTACCACTTTGTTTGATAGAATGGTCAAGGATTTCATTTAGAGAGTTTTTCCCTTTGGGGAATTTCTACAGAGAGGCTCTAAGTCTATGATTGTCATCATTAAGAGATAAGATAGTAGAAGACAAACTAGTAAGATATCTCTAGCATGAATAAGGACAGTCTCTAGATAGAGGGATTTTGTCAAATAAGAATCTTTCTCAAGAGAAATGGAAGCAACTATTGGGTTTTAGGGGAGATAGAGATGGCAGCGGAAACAAAAATTTTCTCCCCAAACCCAGAACCCAAAGAGATCTCGTCAACATCTATATAGTAGGAAGGATGGTTTGTAGAGGTGTACTGTATCCTGAGGCTTGCTCGGTGATGTTATCTCGTGGCTAGCGTGGTCTTCAACCACCTAGTCTTCGACGACGTCTCTGCAGCTCCTGGTCTCCACCCGGACTGTGGATTGCCAGTCGTCCTCCTGAGCGACAGAAGTCTCCTACCTCTGTAATAGTCTACACGGACCACTAAGAACTCCAGTCATCCTATCCTATAGGAAATTGGAAGGAGTCATCCCCTTCTATTGATGCACTAGTCACAGACCTCCTACCACCAGTTGTCCTCCTACAGTTGTCTTTCCCTCGTTGTGCCTCCCTAGTCGGGTAGCACCTGCTTGGGCTCTCTTGGTTCACAACCGGAGAGGACAATTTTGCAGAGCAACTGGTGTTGTCTGAGTTGTACTATCTGAGAAACCCCTAGTACCCCTCTATATATAGGAGGGGTCTGGGTTAGGGTTCTCAGCCCTGGGCAATGCGGGACTAAAGCGGGAGTAGAAGGGTCTGTAATTTCCACAAATTGATACACTAGGACAGGTGAACCGACCGTTTCATAAATGAACCAATCGTTTGGGAACTGAACCGATCGGTTCATCTCATGAACCAGTCGTTTGGGGAGATGAACTGATCGATTCATTCATGAACCAGTTGTTTCACTTCGTAGGGTAGTTCCCAATTGACTTTATTCTTTCCGTTTCCAATTAATCCAAAAATCAATACTTGTCCCAATCAAATTGTACAAGTGAAACAAAAATATTTTCTCACCAATGTAACTTTTCCAATCTAGCTCGTTTGGTCCAGCTAAACCGATTGGTTCAACACTTGAAATGGTCATCTCACTTGACCCTGAGCCGATCAATTCAACAGTTTGAACCGGTCAGTTGGCAGTCTAGGTTGTGCAGAAATCAATCAATACAGTTGTCAATCAATCTGACACCCAAATCAGTTAGTCCAACACTTGAACTTGGTGATTCTGAGTCAAGTCAATTGATTGAATGTTTAATTGAACTACTAAACACATTTAGTAAACAATCTAAACATCATTCGTGGATAAACTTCTCTTCCAGGTTAATTCCTATGTGTGTGACCCTACAGGCCCATTTCACGTTGGCAGTGAGAGTCCATAACACTTATGACTTAACAAGCAAAGAGCGGTGCCTAGTCACACATCAGTGCTACCCAAGTGAAAAGGAAAGTTGGAGAACAACTTTCAATCCTACAATCCGTGATTGGTGTTATAGTGAATGTATAATTCCTTTGTCACTGATATCCCAAATGAACTCAAGGCATGGAACAATCATCCTTTCAATGTTCATTCACTTCTCTGATCTCAAAGCAGGATGAGATATGTGTGACATCAATATCATATATTGATTCACACATGCATGTGCATGCCTTTCTCAGTCCTACTTATCAAGTGTCCATGGACATCAAACTCCCTCAGGAGGGACAAATCCCAGATCTAGCACTCACCCCTCAAAAGCCCCATGTGTCAAAGTCACCCAATCATCACCTTTATAACAGTCTATATTTTGAAGACTGCGTTTGATGATGTCAAAGTGTACCCAACAACATGTGTTGAGTGTAGTGATTTTAGGTCAAAGAATCACACTCACCACCATCACTGTGAGAGCTGACTGTAAGTACCAAGTCATGGTTCCATGTATCACTCTCATGGTGGGTCTGTACGATACACTTGTTCTCTAACAAGTACCTATGTGTTTGGTTTGATATCATGATATCATGACTACAAAGACTCTATCATCAACCAACACACAATATAGTCTTTAGTGTTATTGATGTCTATGGTTATTTCCACAATAACAACCGACTAGGGACAAAACTGAGAATGTACACACTCTTAACATCCACATGGTCTTATCATTCAAGTCACGTACTTGAAAGCATACGTCATTGAGCATTGTCATTATCTAGACATCTATCATGTTATAATATCATCCCCAAATAGTTAAACATATAGATTGGAAATTTTCTTTATTATTATTCAAATCATTTACAAAGTATCCCATTACAATCATCATATGACTTGCTCTATGGGCATACATACCAATAGACTCCCACTTGCACTTAGAGCCAATCACCTAGGAACATCAGTCCTTGTGACCTAACATGACCGTCATGCTTCTGCTATGAAAGTGCCTTCGTCAGTGGATCAACTATGTTGTCTTCGGTTGGTACCCTGCAAATCTTCACATCTCCTTGTTATACGATCTCTCGTATGAGATGGAAGCGCTGCAGTATGTGCTTGGACAACGAATGTGATCTGGGATCCTTAGCTTGAGCAATACCTCCATTGTTGTCACAATAAAGCTCAATTGCGTCACAACTACTGGAAACTACACCAAGTTCAGAGATGAACTTCCTGATCCACACATCCTCCTTTATTGCATGCGAAGTAGCAATATACTCAGCCTCTGTAGTAGAATCGACAAATATATCTTGCTTGGAACTCTTCTAGCTCATAGCTCAACTATTTAGGCAAAATACAAATCCTGACTGTGATCTGTAATCATCTTTGTCGGTTTGGAAGCTCGCATCAGTGTAACCCCTTACAACTAGTTCTTCCTCACCGCCGTACACAAGAAACTGATCCTTAGTCCTTCACAAGTACTTCAGGATGTTCTTCACGGCTATCCAGTGAGCATCCCCAGGATCTGACTGGTACCTACTCATCATGTTGAGGGCATACGAGATATCAGGGCGTGTGCACAACATAGCGTACATGATGGATCTAATGGTTGATGCATATGGGATCCCATTCATATGCTCCCTCTTTTCTCAAGATCGGGTACACTGAGCTCTAGAGGCGGTAACTCCATTCAACATGGGAATGTTGCCTCTCTTTGAGTTCTCCATGCTGAACCACTTTAGCACCTTGTCAATGTACGTGCTCTGACTTAGTTCGAGAAGCCTTCTAGATCTCTCTCTATAGATCTTAATTCCCAGAATGTAGGATTATTCTCCCAAGTCCTTCATTGAGAAAGTACTCCCAAGCCAAGACCTCATTCCCCATCAATAGTATGTTATCCACATACAATATGAGGAATGTGGTCGTTCTCCCACTAACCTTTTTGTACACACAAGGTTCATCTTCATTCTGAATAAAGCCAAACACTTTGATTGTAATGACCCTGACCTGGGTTATGAGTTAACCATGTTTATTTTGGATACGTAAGTTGCTTAGAACTTTAATATAATCCTCTAAGGTGTTTTGTTATCATGTGACACACTTATGTTCGAAGTTTGGTCTTGATTGAATGTTGTTTGAGCAATGTTCCTTTATTTTGGACCAAAGTGCAATTTACCCAAATTGAGGGGTTATATTGCAATATGTCACATGTTGAACGTGAATTAAGTCCTTTAGCATAATAAGAGAGAGAATTATGCTAAGTGGTGGCTTGAGGAAAGCCTAAATTCTGAGTTTGAACTTGTTTGAATAATGCTAGTACCTTGTGCACCTATTTTGGTACAAATTGTAATTTACCCAAAATGCAGGGTTGATATGCAAATTGCCACCTCTAGAGTGTCCCTACTCCCTTCTAGTATCATATATAGGATAGATAAAGTAGGATACACCATGTTTGAATCAATTATGAATGATGGTACTCTTGGTGATGAAATGACTAAGAAAAGGGTTGAATATGAAACCCTAACTTGAGTTGTATCAAGTTGAAAAGCTTATATATGAGTGTATATCGGCCAAAGGAGCCATAGGAGGAGTCTCATATCGTTTTGTTGACTCTTGGAAAAGGCCATGTCGTGAAAATCACCTCAAGTAGGTGAAGTTTATCGGGTTACAACTTCCTTAGAAAAGTTGTATCAGGTTGGGAATAAAGTGATGATTTAATTGATATATCTTATTCAAAGGGATATGTAATGGACGAATTTTCATCCCTAGATTATCCTCAACTATTTTGCATGTAAAGATAAATTTTGATGCATGCATGTACACGTGTCATCCATGCATGTACACGTGGCACCTACTAGCTCAAATTGATGACACCTCATTTTGACACCTCTTCATGAACCACAAGTATATATGCCCCTCCTTTCACCCTTAAGTGAACTTTTTCGAATTATACAGCCTCCTTGCTCTTAGATACCATGCATGGAGTATTTGTGTCGTGCATAGGTGATGTGGTATCTTACATGGGCCTTGGGTATCGGCCATAGCAAGTGGTATCGACCATAGCATGTTGAAATTGGCCATGGCATGTTGATATCGGTCAAGTGAAGTGTTTTTGGCCTCAAGTGAGGGGGATATCGGCCACAAGTGGTGGCATATCGTGAAAGGGTTGTGAGGTATCATGCAAAGGTGCTAAGGAGCAAGAAGGAGCTCAATAATAAACCTAAGGTAAGGCCATGATCATCTTTAACCTTGGACTGAAGCATGAGTTTAGAGTTTTGATCTTCCTTTCTTTTCTTCTTCACCAATTGCTTATCCATGGTGATTCCTTGTATATGAAAAAGTTATGAACGAGCCTTGGACTTTTGATAAGTCATATTTAACCTTAGGAACATGGATATTTGGAGCTTGGAGCTTTGAAGTTGTTCTTAAGGCGGGTTATATAACTTGAACTCAACCATGTTATTATTCATCACCTAAATTGCTATACTTAATGAACTGCTTTTAATTCCGAAATTTTATGGAATAGTTGATGAAATTATGAGTTCTAGTAGTTTATTAGACCTTGTTTCCATGAACTATAAAAGTTAGAATGAAGGTATAGAACTTGAAGATGATGGTATCACCTTATAAAAGTGATATCGGGTTCAAGCACACAAGCACACACCTCTAACCCGATATGGTGATGCAGCTACTTCACTAAAATGATATGGTTATAAGTTTATACCTTCTTGCACGATATGGGGGTTTATTATAAACCTCTTGCACGATATGAGGTCAAGCACACACCTCTCTTCCCGATATGGTGTGAAGCATACACACATACACCTGCCTGCCCGATATGGTGTGAAGCACACACACACCTCTCTATCCGATATGGTGTGAATTACACACACACACCTCTTTGCCCGATATGGTGTGAAGCACACACACACCTCTTTGCCCGATATGGTGTGAAGAACACATACACCTCAAACCCGATATGGAAGCATGCATACACCTCAAGGGTGATATGGTAAGCACACATACACCTCAAACCCGATATGGAAGCATACATACACCTCAAGGGTGATATGGTAAGCACACATACACCTCAAACCCGATATGGTAAGCACACATACACCTCAAGGCCAATATGGTAAGCACACATACACCTCTAGGTGATATGGGTAGCAAGTATACACCAATAAACTGATATTGGGTTAAGTATACACCTTTTGGACAATATGGTGTTGAGCACATATCTCTAAAATGATATGGTGGATAACCCAATACACTAGATGACAAGAGTGGCAAGGTGGTTAGTACCCTAGTACATGTGATGGCCAATACACTAAAGTAGGGTGTGGCCAATATCTTCAAGTGAGGTGAGGATGTTACACCCATGAAGGGTGAAGTTGATACACATTATGAATGGTAAGGTTGATACCTTAATGGGTAAGGGTATGAGGGATATGATGATACCTAGATCGATATACACCTAACCCAATACATGTGTTTAACTTGACATACAAGATTCAACCCTATACACCTTGTAAAGGTGAGGGAAAGATACTCTTAGGAGTGATGAGTGTAACACCAAGTAATGGTGTGGCTAATACCTTGATAGGTGAAACACCTAAAGTGGTTGATTATGACAACCTCATATCAACAATGCTTCAACCCGAGATGAGTCCATATCATTGATTATGGTTGGATAATTCAAATGTGTGACTTGTGACCAATACTCTACATAATCAATGTGATCAGTTAGTGCATAAAGTATTAGGATGGGAAATACCCTAATACAAGATAAATTGATGAACTTAAGTAAGTTAAAAGTGATGAGGAAAGTGATACATCAAGACATGATAAATATCACATCCAGCACCTCAAGGTTGATATACCTTGATGCACCTTAATTACAATATACTTGGATGAGTAACACATGAAGTGTGTCATATCAATTGTTACATTAAGATGTCATGAGTGTAATGCACTTTGATAAGTGTAGGCTAACATGCCTTGTGAAAGGGTTAAGCCAAGTTAATAAAGTATGATGTAATCAATATCCTAGTGAGGATGAGAGAGAAACTCATACTTTGTGTTGATAATCATTTAATGATAAATGATGAGAATAAATAAGTATGATTGAATACTTATGATATCAATGCATGCTCCTAGATGTGTGGAGCAATGAATAAGGATTTGATCATTGATAATATGATCATTGAAAACCTAAATGATTAATAATGGAAAACCCTAATCCTAATGAAGGGTGATGATATGTATGAGAAATCCTAATAGATAAGAAAGGGAAACCCTAACCCTAATATTGGGATAATGGTATTACCCTTATTTTGCATGGTGTTGATATGTATTTGATATGACTGTTGTCATGAAATACTAACCATGCTGGTATCATGAGATAATGAGTATAGCCATGTATGAGCTATGATGTTTTATATGATAAAAATTAATGGGCCTTGTGAGCCATGTGATAATTTGTTTCCTAGTGAGAGGTGACAAGATGTTTAATGGGCCTTGTGAGCCATGTGAGATGCTTGTGCAACAAGTATCATGTGTACCTTGATCTGAGGACCTAGAGGTAATAGTTACCTGATAAGTGGTAATAATGTTTAGTGATGAACTAAGGGTTTGAATACCCAGATCTAGTAATCATGATGATGATAATGTTAAGGGATGAGAATTCCCAGTAATGAGATAAGGGATTGAGATCCTAAATGTTATATGTGTTCTAAAGAATTGAAAAATACTTGATAGATGTATTCAACCTTTCTTTGTAGCATTTGTCATAATAATTCATGTTTGAAAACTTAAATGATGCTAAAAGAATACGGTAATGTACTTAATTAATCAAGTGGAATCTTATCATGTAGAGCCCGGACCATAGATCCATCATCGTCAGTAGCTGGTGATGGTGAAATAGGTTTTCCCATGGGATCTCCTAGAGGTGCATATTCTTGAATATGTGGGGGTGATGGGCATGAATATCCTTACGCCCTAATGTGGGATTGACGTGAGATAAATACAAGATCTCTCAATCCTTCATTATATGTGCTGGGATGGATGTATCACGAATCTCCCGATGACGATGAATGCCAAGATCACTGTGGAGATAAACGTGAAATCTCTTGATTCCGAAGAGAGTGCAGCCGCCGATGTAGCTCTATAGCGAAGTTGCTAGTATACCCTAGAAAGCTATGTTAAGCAGTTGACATAGTCCTGCTTGTGGTCTCACACTGACCGAGACGGTAGAGGTCATGGAAGCTGGCTCCCCCATTGACCTTGTATGGTACCGATTTCGACTTTGCAGTGGTCGGTTGGAGTATGAGTGGTATACCTCATCACCTCAGGACATAAGTGTGATTGTAAAATGTAATCAGCCGTGTAGCATATTTGCTTAAGGATTGAATACGAAAATCATTGGTTGATGTTACATTTCTTTTATACATCTTAAATGGATAGATGTTATACATTTTCTTCATATTCATTATAAAATGAATAGATGATTTACTATTTTATCATATATAGCTGCAATGCTTCAGAAGATGATATTACTCCACTCTGCTTAAATAGTGATTAAATCTTGCTTATTAATGTAAAAGAATCCTCTACCCAGTTTAATATTGTTTAACTATGATAATAATATGGTCGGCGGAGAGTTATATATCTCGCTGGGACAATTGTCTCACCCCATGGTATCCATAATTTTTAGGTGGACGTGCATGAGGAGATGAAGACCATTCTGTAGAGGAGGAACAACAGCTGAGGCAATAGTGAGAGCCCAGGTCGAGTGTACTATCTATCATGTCTCGTTGATAGAAGTCCTACGTGTCATCTTTATACTCTCAAGTCCTTGGATTTAGTACGTGTTTGTTTTATGAAAAATCTAAGGTTTTGGCTAGTATGCCTCAAGGTTTTATGTTGCTTCGGTATATGTTTGACAAAGCAACTGTTATATATCCTCGAGAAGAGATGGTACAGTGTATGTACAATGTGAACAATGGTGTATATAAGGTTTTGGTTCTTCCATAAATGGTTTTCCTAGAAATGGATCTCTTTGCAAAATGGTTTTAATTTTTAGTGATTTCTATTAATCTGCTATTTACGTTTATTCTGCTTAATTAATGATGATTTGTTTGACGGTTTGATGATGGTCATTTCATTGACTTCTTCATCAAATTGAAGATTCCAACTCTGAGATGCTTTCTTCAATCCATAGATTGATCTTTGCAGCTTACATACTTTATTGGCACTCTTTGGATCTATAAAACCTTCAGACTGTGTCATGTACAAATCCTCATGAATATTCTTATTAAGGAATGCAATTTTAACATCCATCTGCCAAATCTCATAGTCATAGTAAGCCGCAATAGCAAGCATGATCATGATGGACTTAATCATGGCAACTGGAGAAAAGGTTTTGTCATAGTCAACACCTTGAACTTATCGGAAACCCTTCGCAACCAATCTGCCTTTATAAATTTGCACATTGCCATCCATGCCAATCTTCTTCTTGAAGACCCACTTGCACCCTATGTGTTTTACCCCTTCGGGTGGTTCCACCAAAGTCCATACTTTGTTGGAATACATGGATTCCATCTCGGATCTCATGGCCTCAAGCCATTTCTCAGAATCGGGTCCCCCCATAGCCTCTAGATAAGTAGTTGGATCATCATCTATGATAAACTCACCACCTTCCTGAGTCACAAGGTATCCAAACCTCTCATATTCAAGGCGTGTCATACTAGATCTACGAGGTCCTTATGTTACTTGAGGAGACTGATATTCCACAACACCTTGTAAATCTCCATGTTCCTCTTGTACATCCACCAGTTCAACATTTTCTTGTTGGGCTTGAACCTCTTCAAGATCTACTTTCCTCCCACTATTTCATTTGGAAATAAATTCCTTTTCTAGGAACACAACTGTCCTGGAAACAAACACTTCATTGTCAGTAGGGTGGTATAAATAGTATCCCCTCATTTCCTTGGAGTATCCAACAAAATAACATTTATCGGACTTGGGTCCAAGCTTATCGGGAAACATTTTCCTAACGTAAGCCTCACAACCCCAAATCTTCATAAAAGTCACATTGGGATGCTTCCCATGCCATATCTCATATGGTGTCTTTTGAACCTATTTATATGGTACATGGGTAAGTCTAAATGTGGTCGTTTCAAGAGCATAACCCCAGAAGAGAGTTGGAAGATCAGCAAAACTCATCATAGACCGCACCATATCTAGTAAAGTGTGATTCCTTCTTTCAGACACACAATTATGTTGTGGTGTTCCAGGCGGAGTCCATTGTGATATGATACCACGGGCTCACAGAAGGTCCTCAAACTCTTGGCTTAAGTATTCTCTACCTCGATTGGATCGAAGTGCCTTAATACTTTTCTCAAGTCGGTTCTATACTTCATTCATGAAATCCTTAAACCTTTCAAGGGTTTCTGACTTATGTTTCATCAGGTATACATGGCCATACCTACTGAAGTCATCAGTGAAGCTAATGAAGTACTGATACCCACCTCTGGCATTAGTTCTAAAATGCCCACATACATCAGTATGTACGAGTCCTAATAGATCACTAGCTTTCTCACCTTTACCTGAAAAGGGAGTCTTGGTCATCTTGCCGAACAAACAAGATTCGCATGTCTCTATTGATTCACAATCAAAAGAGTCCAGATAACTATCTTTATGGAGTCTAGAAATGCATTTCTCATTTATGTGCCCTAGACGACAATGCCAAATATATGTTTTGTTTGAGTCATTGAGTTTTTGCCTTTTGGTGTTCATGTTGTATACACTTGTCTCTATATCTATCAAGTATAGACCATAAGACATCGGGGAACTGCCATAAAAGATCCCATCTTTAGAAATGGAACACTTTCCATTCTTAATAAGAAATTCAAAACCATCCTTGTCCAAGCAAGAAACGGAAATGATATTCCTATTTATGGAAGGTACATAATAGCAGTTCTTCAATTCTATTATTATCCCACTAGGTAGAGATAACTCATAGTTTCTTATGGCTCTGGCAGCAACCCTTGCCCCATTGGCAACACGTAGTTCAACCTCGCCTTTCCCCAAAGGCCTTCTTCTCTTAAGATCCTTCACATTTGAACAAATGTGAGATCCGCATCCGGTATCAAGTACCCATGACAAAGAAGTAGTAAAGTTAATTTCTATAAAGTATACACCAGAAGTAGAGATCTCTATCTCTATATGTTTTGAGTGCAGAAGACTTGGATATTGGTTTGGCGAGAGAACCTTTCTCCCCCTCACCTTTGTCCTTGGACTCCGTTCCATTGATCTCTATCAGTGAACTATCCTTCTTATTATTTTCCTCATACAATGCCTTAAGCGTACATACAGTGGACTCAACTGCCACCGGTATATCTGGATTGTGCAGAACACTTCTCACAATCCTCAACCAATTATGGAATTTATTCTCAATTAATTTGCCCATTTTAAAGGATGATTATTTTGCCATTCTACAAGAGAAAATTGCATTTATCAAACTCATTTTGATTTGATTTGATTTGAATAAAATTTGATGATAGTTAATTAGGCCTTTAATTAATTACTACTCCCACTATTTTGATTCAAACTAACAACCCTCACTATCAATTTGGAAGATTACAGTGTACAACCTTCTAGTGGGTCAAGATCCCTAAATCCTATTAGTCATGGACCAGCTGGGGTTGTCACCCACAAATTAGATCTTCCAGGTAGGCAACTCTTGCCAATTGCATCATATGCAACTCTTGAAAGATGTCATGTGCAACTCCTTGCCATGATCACCTCCATGCCTCAAGGTGTTAGATCCTATCTAGGTCACCTTGTTAAGTATGACCCAAAGCCAACACGATGAATATGCACCCTGCTAGGGCAGACCCAGATATCCATCCTTCACGCTTCAATGAGATAGATGGTGCACCATGCTAGGGCGTGCCCACACTTGGTCGATTAAGCTTTTCACGTGTGTCGCATTTGGAAGGCATCTAAAACTTAATATTTATTGAGGGATTTGGTTTTATAGGTACATATACATATCCAATCACCACAATATATAGAACATATCATATACATGCTATATCCCACAAAATACATGAGAAATGATAAAAGCGATGATTATGGCCATCCTAATGTGATTCCTCGAGCCAAGAGGAATCATGGTCATCTAGGTCCACATCAAATGCAACTTGTATAAGATGAACTCTATGCTTTTCCATTTTGGGTTTGATCAACTCATCTCCATGATTGATCGGCTCGCCATTAGGCCGTTCGGTTGGGTGCCACCAGCCGATCAACTGGCACCTCCAGCTGATCGGTTCACTAGTCATCGTGCATCTCCTCAGGTCACCATCTGCTCGTCTCGCTCCAGGAACCAGTCACCTTAGTCCACCAACCGATCGTCTCATGCCTGTGACGATCATCTGGATCCTCCAGGTGTCTGTCGTTCTTTGATATAACAGGAAATATAAACTAATCCTATTTACATTTGCATTGGGAAACCCCGAGTTACATTCAGGGGGATCAAAGGTAGGAAAGAATCTTGAGTTATCTCGAGTTACATCAGGAATAGGAGGTAAGGAATTAGTGCGCAGACCGAGATGCAAGAAAAAACAATCAACCACACACATATTTAGGGTTTATGGCCACAATCATGCTACAATCACCACATAAACTGTTTAAGGGCGACATGTATCGAATGCATTTATATACCATATCATATATGTATATATAGGTATTTGTGGATTTATATCAGACATGCATAAAGCCAATTAATTATTTGCATCGTATGCAATAAATAAAAGGAAACAAACCAAAAATGAATCATATCGATTATCCTAAAGTATGGAATATTAACGTGGCTCTGATACCACTATTGGGTTTTAGGGGAGGCAGAGATGGCAGTGGAAACAAAAATTTTCTCCCCAAACCCAGAACCCAAAGAGATCTCATCAACATCTATACAGTAGTAAGGATGGTTTGTAGAGGCGTACCATGTCCCGAGGCTTGTTTGGCGACATTACCTCATAGCTAGTGCGGTCTTCAACCACCTAGTCTTCAACGGTGTTTGTGCAACTCATGGTCTCCACCCGGACTGTGGATTGCCAGTATCCTCCTAAGCGGAAGAAGTCTCTTGTCTCTATAGTAGTCTAGGTGGACCACTAGGAACTCTAATCATCCTGTCCTACAGGACACTGGAAGGAGTCATCCCCTTCTTTCGGCGTACTAGTCACTGACGTACTCTCCCGCAACTAGTTGTCCTCTTGTAGTTGTCTTTCCCTCGTTGTGCCTCCCTAGTCGGGTAGCACCTGCTTGGGCTCTCCCGGTTCACAACTAGAGAGGACAACTTTGCAGAGCAGCTGGTGTTGTCTGAGTTGTACTATCTGAGAAGCCCCCAGTACCCCTCTATATATAGGAGGGGTCAGGGTTAGGGTTCTCAGCCCCGGGCAATGCAGGACTAAAGCAGGAGTAGAAGGGTCTGAAATTTCCATAAATTGATACATTGCGGAAGGTGAAATAGTCGTTTCATAAATGAACCAATCGTTTGGGAACTGAACCGGTCAGTTCATCTCATGAATAGGCCATTTGAGGATCTGAACCAATCGGTTCATTCATGAACCGATCGTTTCACTTCCCAGGGTAGTTCCCAATTAACTTTCTTCTTTCCATTTCCAATTAATCCAAAGATCAATACTTGTCCCAATCAAATTGTACAAGTAAAATGAAAATATATTCTCACCAACCTAACTTTCCCAAACTGACTCGTTTGGTCCAGCTAAACCGATCAGTTCAACACTTGAACCGGTCATCTCACTTGACCCTGAGTCGATCGGTTCAATAGTTTGAACCAGTCAGTTGGCGGTCCAGGTTGTCTAGAAATCAATCAATGTAGTTCTCAATCAATCTGACACCCAAATCAATTAGTCCAACACTTGAACTTGGTGATTCTGAGTCAAGTCAATTGATTTAATGTTTAATTGAACTACTAAACCCATTTTTTTTGGATAAGGTAATATATTACTCCAAGAGGAAAAGCAAGGTGGTATAAGCCAAAATCCCCATGTACGGATATACAAAGGGGGGTATATTCTACAAAATCCCCCAATGTTCCCGTATCCAATGGTCCAGACCTTTACAAATCTGAGGTCTGGCCTTACAAACGTTTCTCACATCAAGGATGAGGTCCTCAAAAATGTGTAAGTAGCCTCTCTCCCTACCGGTGTGTATCCTAGTATTTCTCTCCTTCTACACAAGGAACATCATAACAATTATACAAAGACCGGAGAAGCATATAAGATCATGGTTGGAGGCCATTTTCTCTAGGATCCAGAGAATGCTATCATCCAAAATATCCGGGGGTAAACCACCCCAACACAGCTTCAGCGAAACTCTACACCAGATATACTTTGAGAAGGTGCAACTCCACCAAAGATGCAGATGAGATTCCTCCACGTTCTTGCATAGGAGGCATTGAGTTTGATTGACCAAACCCCACTCCTTCATTCTGTCCAGCGTAGGCATCCTCTTCAACATACCCCTATAAAGGAAGCAACTCCATTTCAGATTATGGAACCGATTCCATAGGATCTGGAACCAGTGAACGTGTGGGACACAAAAAGTTTCTATCCAAGGCTTACTAATAAGCCTCAAACCCCAATCTATAGTTAGAGAGTAATGGTGATGCACATCTCTCCAGTTCCTTGCCATCACCCTCCAAGCATGAGAGAAACCAGTAGGAACATCACTGAGCACATTGCCGTAGCGCCGCCTTATCTAGCCTGCCCAAGTGGACAACTGCTTAGTGATGAACACATCAATGCACTTCTTCAATTCCTACGTCACCATAAGGTGGGGGTCAATAAAGTTCAGCCCACTCTACTAGAGAGGTCTTGCCACAGTGGACTAGGACAACGCGTGGCCTTTGCCACCCCAAAGGAAGCTACTGAGAATGGACCTGATCTTATCCAAGATGAAAGGCGGTATCTCAGTTTGCCTACACTAAAATGCTACCTTGGGAGTAAGCACATTCCTGATCAACACAACACACCCCGCGAGGGAGTGCGAGAGCCCCATCCACCTATCCACATTATCCCGAAGATTGTCCAGAACATATCCATACATGGAGCTAGACCCCCTACCTCCCGATATGGGAATGCCCAAATACTTTTTAGGAAAGATCGCCTCCTCCAAGCCAATGGCCTCTTTCAACCTTCCTCTCCTCGAATTGCAAGACTTCAATAAGAAGAATTTGGACTTCAAGTCACTCATATACAGCCCCGTCATATTACCAAAACTATATAGAATGTTCCAAACACCACGGAGGTTCCTCACATGTCCGACCACAAAAATCAATACATCATCGGTGAAGATTAGATGCGACAACACCGACATACCTACAGCTTTAAACACCTTGAACTCATTCCTTTGTTGGGTTTTGTCAATCATGGCAGTCAGAGACTCCATGACAATCGTGAAGAGGAGTGGGGAGAGAGGGTATCCCTACCGCAACCCATTGGAGGTAGTGAACATCCCTTTAGGCACTCCATTCACCAAAATAGAGAAGGAGGATGTTTCCACACACTGTTTCATCATCTTAATCCATTTGGGTGAGAACCCCATAGACTCCATCGTGCCCCAACAAATGTTTCCACCCAACATTATCATAGGCTTTCATAAGGTCCAACTTCACACAAGCTCTTTTGGATTTGTTTTTGTTGTTGAAGTCCAGATGGAACTCCCCCGTGAGAAAAGCACTATCCGAGATTGATCTACCATGTACAAATGCCATTTGATTAGGGGATATGATATCCAAATGTACCTTCCTTAACCTCCTGGCAAGGAATTTGGAGATGATCTTGTAGAAGACCGAGCAACAAGAAATTGGCCTATAGTCAGCAAGGGAGATAGGTAACTTCTTCTTTGGTATAAGCTTGAGGAACGCATGGTTCACCTTCCTAACCATGGCGCCACCAACGATAAACCATTGCACAACTCTGCAAATATCATCTTTATAATTGGCTAGAACGTTTGAAAAAACTTTCTATTGAAGCCATCGGGTCCCGGGGCTTTGGACGCCCCAATGGAGAACACTACTACTTTGATCTCCTCCTCACTAGTAGGTCCACATAAAGATCGATTCATGACCTCGGTGACCCTATTTTGAACACTTATCCCCATAAACGGTGTTGAATTCTGGTTATATAGCTGTCTGTAGAAGGCAATAACCTCCTCCGCCACCTCTTCAGGCCCTCTAGTGACCACACCATTGGTCTTGAGCAAGGAGTGGATGCAGTCCTACATATGATTCTTCCTAATCGTGTTGTGGTACACTTTTTTGTTGTGATCACCATCTCTAATCTAGCCCATACAGCTATATTTCCAAGCCATAAGCTCCTCGGCCTTTTCCAATTGAAGCACCCTCAAGCCGGCCTTCTTTTCCCGTTCAATATGGTTAGTGTTGATAGGATCACTCCTGAGGTCACAGGCTGCACTGTCAAACTTAGTCATCTCTTTCTTAAACAGGTTAGGAATATCAAAAAACTTCTTAGACCAAGATTTAAACACCCTCTTTGTAAGTTTCAGCTTTCCCACCACCAAAAAGATCAGAGCAGGTAGGCTAGTCAATCTAGTAGTTCAGAAAGCAGAACGGTCTATTGGGTTGTTTCACATTGGTAAGATCCAAGGACATCCGTGTGTGATCGTTGTTAGGGTTCCTGCCAAGAACAATCTTTGATTTAGGGAACACACTCAGCCAACACCTATTTGCAAGCACCCTATCAAGGTTACTCACAATTCTGAAGGCAGGGCTTCTCTTGCTGTGCCAAGTAGTGATACCACCCGTCATATTCAATTCCGCCAAATCTGCTATGTCCACTGCCACATTGAATCTAGCCAAAATAGAGTCCGGTATCGATTTACCCCCTACTTTCTCAAAATCTTGACGGACATGGTTGAAGTCACCTATCATGATCTGGGGCAGATCCTGTTGGGTGGAACTCACGATCATCTCCCATATAGTATGTCTGCACACTTCATTGTTGAAACCATACACATCCGTGATAACACAATGGAACCCACCTGCATTGATATAGCTGAACACCATCACTTGGTCTGTCGAGTAAATGCACTGAGCATCCCACACGTCTTTATTCCATCCAACCACAATTCTACCTCCTTCAACTTGCTGGAGGTTCGAATCGCAGCCCCAACATCTAAGAAAAAGCTTGGGTATCTTATCCGCATAATCTCGCTTAACTCTGGTCTCCAAACAGACGACGAAAGAAACCTTCACTCTACTGATGGCCATCTTCAGAACTCTCTGTCTCTCCAGTCTAGATGCACCCCTCACTTTCCACGTGAGGATGGTCATTTGGACTGTGTCATCCCACCCCGACCAGAGGTGGACAATCTAGAAGAGGTTCTCCTCCCCCTGCTTGAACTGTAAGGTTCCTTCCCTTTCTTTGAAGAAGACCCAACCATCTCCTCAAAGGATAGGTTTGGGTCTAACTCCTCAAGCATGCTAACAGATTTTCAGCAGTGGGGGAGTGCCCTCTCTCTAAGAGAGAGAATTCCTCAACCCTTGGTCCCTCCCCATCTCCTGCAACAACCTACGTACTGCCATCAGCACTACGTTGAGTGGTATTCGTGAGACCATGCACATGGACCACACCATGAGCTCCAGTGGAACCAATCTCAGCCTCTACGGGTTCAACAACTGGGACCTCGTGTGTGGGAGTAGAACTATCGGCAGCAACAGAGCTACCAATCCTCAGGGCGCCTTGTCCACCCACTGTTTGCTTGTGTTGATTGCTCTGGTTGGGTCTCCTCCTTCTGCGTGGTCTCTTGCTAGCGGAACGCCCCTGCTCGCCCTCAGGTTCAAGGACAACAAGCGCATCCCTCTCCCCTGGGCAATGGCCAGGAAAATGGCCGAACACCTTGCAGGTGTGGCACCTTTCGGGTAGGGCATCATAGACGACGTGTACCTCCACCTCCTTCCCATTAGGAAATTCTAGCATAACTGCCTGAGGTGGTTCCTTATCTGCCAACATCTCCACATAGATGTGAGCGGCGCCGACGTTCTTCCCATGACCAAGGAAATCTATGACTTTCGGTGTTCCCAGGCCATGGGTGATGATGGGTGACCGCCCTCCTAGTCTAGTTTGCCCCAACATCTGGCAACATCACCCAGATGGGTGTAGAAGAGAGGGCCGCCCTCCTAACATTAGCTTCTGGGGTCCAGCGCCTAGTGAGGACCAATTGATTGTCGAAGAACCAAGGGCCCATGTCCAGGGGGCTTCATGTCCTCTTCAGAAGCAAATAGGACCAGGAACAACCTGCCTTTGAGAGGTGAGATTTGAACCTCCCCTTTAGGCTTCCAGGACCTGAGCAGCCAGCCGTGAAGTTGAGCGATATGGAAGTTCCTCCCCAGGACTTGGATGGTGATGGTACACCGGTGGAACTCATCCATGGCCGTGACTACACGCTTCGTGATCTTCATCCAAGGTATGGAGTCACCATCTCGGAAATTAGGGTGATTGGGATCACCCTGAACCTCGAGATATCTACAGCTTCTCCTCACCTCCATAGGTCTACAAAGGGTGTCCGCCCAGATACGACCCACCGTGACATCGGTGGCCGGGTCAGACCACGCTGATGCTTTAACAGGTCCAACCGAGGGTGGAAGGGTAGAAGGGGAGGTAGGGGTTGGAGGTGGTAGAGAGGAGCAGGTGGAGGTAGATGGGGGGGCTGCCACAGAGCCAGTGGCCCCACTAGAAGTAGGGGGCACCCACCATGAATAGGCTAGAGATGGATGAGAGCCATTCAAGAGAGAGAAAGCCACGAGATTATGCAACCTCAACTACTAAACACATTTAGTAAACAATCTAAACATCACTTGTGGATAGACTCCTCTTCCAAGTTAACTCCTATGTGTGTGACCCTGTAGTCCCATTTCACATTGTAGTGAAAGTCATAACACTTATGACTTCACAAGAAAAGAGCGGTGCCTAATCGCACATCAGTGCTACCCAAGTGAAAAGGAAAATTGGAGAACAACTTTCAATCCTACAATCTGTGATTGGTGTTATAGTGAATGTATAATTTGTTTGTCACTGATATCCCGAATGAACTCAAGGCATGGAACAGTCATCCTTTCAATGTCCATTCACTTCCTTGATCTCAGAGTAGATTGGATGAGATATGTGTGACATCAATATCACATATTGATTCACACATGCATGGGCATGCCTTTATCAGTCCTACTCATCAAGTGGCCATGGACATCAAACTCCCTCGGGAGGGACAAATCCCATATCTATCACTCACCCCTCAAAAGCCCCATGTGTGAAAGTCTCCCAATCATCACCTTTATAACAATCTATATTTTAGGCCTGTGTTTGATGATGTCAAAGTGTACCCAATAACATGTGTTGAGTGTAGTGATTTCAGGTCAAAGAATCACACTCACCACCATCACTATGAGAGCTGACTGTGACTACCAAGTCATGGTTCCATGTGTCACTCTCACGATGGGTCTGTCCGATACACTTGTTCTCTAACAAGTACCTATGTGTTTGGTTTGATATCACCATATCATGTCTATTAAGACTCTGTCCTCAACCAACACACAGTCTAGTCTTTAGTGTTATTGATGTCTATGGTTATTTCCACAATAACAACTGACTAGGGACAAAATTGAGAATGTACACACTCTTAACATCCACATTGTCTTATTGTTCAAGTCACGTACTTGAAAGCATACGTCATTGAGTATTGTCATTCTCTAGACATCTATCATGTTATACTATCATCTCAAAATAGTTAAACATATTGATTGGAAATTGCCTTTAATATTATTCAAATCATTTGCAAAGTATCCCATTACAATCATCATATGACTTTCTCTATAGGCATACATACCAACAACAACATCATTACTAGGAAAGATAGGTCTAGAAGATAAATCATTAACTCAATCAAGAAACCTAGCAATTTTAGGTTTAAGTAATTGAATTTCCTTGATATAAACATCCCTCTCATCTCTACAAGCATAAACAATAAGCTTGAATTCAACATTTTTAGTTTTAAAAGTTTCAAGTTCATTTAGGAACTTTTTGTTATCTTCCTTAAGAGTTTTAGTGTTCTTAAGGAAAACACCATTCTCTACCTAAACTCCATTGTATTGGAGCTCAAGATCAAGAAATTGGCCTTGCAAGTTATCAATGTTCTCAAGATGAGTTTTCCTATTTTGCTCATCTCAAGTTTAGCATACAAATCATCAATAATTTTTCCTAACCTTTTTCTTTTAGATTTACATTTAGCAAAAGAAGAACGGGTAGAAACAACCATATCAATAAGAGTTTCTTTAGCTAACTCATGCAAACTTACCTCACTCATGTAACTCACCTCACCAATTTCTTCACTTGTATAGGCCATGAGTTCAAGGTGGCACTCTCTATCTTCATTGTATCTAGAGCCACTTGAGGATGATGCTTGTCAAGCTACGTGAGTTGTGTTCTTGTATCCATTCTTCTTCTTTTCATTCCCCTTGTACTTTCTCTCCTTCTTGAACTCTTCCTCCTTCTTGGAGCTACCCTTGTGGTGTGACTACTTTGATTTTGGACATTCACACTTGTAGTATCCCTTTTGGCCACACATGTAGCATCTTGGAGTAGAGGAGGATTTCTTTTACTTGAAGTGCTTACCCTTGGTTTAGTTGGCTTCATGCTCACTAGGGCCATCATCTTCACTAGAGAAGGAGGGAGAGGTCTGGCAAGCAATTTGTTGTTGAAGGATGACAACCTTCACTTGAGCTTTGAAGGCATTATCTTTGATCTTTAATCCTTCCTTCTCTTCTTGATTGGATTCTTATTCTTGCTTTTCAAGACTTGGCTGATGAGCTTGGAGATTTCCAATGAGCTCTTCGCTTGGTATGTCACTAAGGATTATCACTTCTTCAATGAAAGTCACCTTAGACTCCCATCTCTTTGGTAGAGTCCTCAAGAACTTGGAGTTGATTACTCCTCTATCCAAAGTGTTTCCCATAGCAGCTAGTCCATTGATGATGATGTTGAGCCTAGAATACATCTCACAAATTCCTTCTTTCTTACCCATCTTGAAGTTCTCTAGAAGGTTGTTCAAAATGTAGATCTTGGCCACGTGAAATTTCTTTGTTCCCTCATAGGTTATGAACAACTTATCCTAAATATCAAAGGTTGTACCCTATAAAGAGATGTGGTTGCTCCATTGGGGAAGGGTTGCATAGAGGATGCTTATGGCTTTAGCATTGAGCATGGCTTCTTTAAGTGCAGCTTCATTCCATGTTTACACAACTACAGTTAGCTCCTTGTATGGTGTGACCATCACCTTGTACATATCAAAGTTCATCCCTTGAATGTAGAACTGCATACGCCTCTTCCAATAGAGGAAGTTGGTGCCATCAAAGACCAAAGGACACATGGAGAATCCTCCCTCTAGGTTGAGTAAACCATGTAGGTTGTTACCCATCTTCTCATCTCATGGGAGATTGTTGGAGAAGATCCTTTGCTTTGATACCACTTATTGGATCTAGGGCTCTAGAGGGGGTGAATAGAGCTTCAAAATTCTCACAAGAAAAGTTAGACCTTCAAATTATATCAATTGAAACCAAATTGTTAAGATCATTTGAAGTCCTATCCAAGCAAGCATAGCAAGGATGAGAGACATTGAAACATGCACTTGGACAAGGCAGTTTAGAGTGGTTCCATTATCCAAAATAGGAGATAGTCAATCCACTACCTAGAGAGGTCAACCTCTAGGACAATGTAATCCATGTACACTTATATTCCATCACAAGAGATACAATGAGACCACCATACATCCAAGGACTAACCTACTCAAGACAAAAGTCTTTAACCTACATAAGGACTTACCCACTTGATCAAGATGTCTTCAGCCTTCAATAAGGACTTACTCACACTTACATCAAGTCTTTAGCCTTTAAGAAATTATCTAATCTTATTGAGTCTAGGCCTTTCCCTTCTCCTTCACCTAGAGAAAATCATCACCTCTTCTTCAACCTTGAAGAAGACCAGCAACAACTTCATCTTCACTCGGAGTAGCTTGCTTCGACCTTTTCTCTTTGAGAAAGGGGGTTGGGAAGATGGAAGGAATGAGATATTTACAAGAACATGGAGGTATCTCTCTTACAACATATCTATCTCACTCATAATCATGAAAACCTTTGTAAAATAGAGAGAGAAAGAGGATCAAAGGGTTGCAACATACTCATCTATAGCAAGGACTTAGAATAGCATGAATGAGAAAACTTGGATTGAACTCTAAGGGGACCTATTTATAGATGAGGGTGTTCTTTTGAGTGTGGCATCACTTAAGAACAAAATATAGCCATTTTACAACTTGCAACTAATCTATTTTAGCTCACAACAAATCTCCAGTGGTTATAATTACTTTTTCTACATTTTCCATACAGTACATTCGGTCGAGTTTCAATAATGATAACTCAACCAATACACTAAAGGACAAAGCCCATTTACAAACTATCAATCAAGTTTTTTCTAGGAAACACATATGACGATTCAAAATTAGTTTTGCTTAGTTGATTGATCGGTCGAGTTTTGTGAGTGTGCAACTCAACCGATTGGTCATTTCAGAAAATCCGTCATTGGATCGACCGAGTTTCCAACTCGACTGATAATTATCCTATGACAAATTTTCCAATTTGACTTTTGAGTGACCAAACGTTGAAATTAAGTTTCCCTAATTTTCCCCCATCTTAGTTACAAGTCATATCATTAATACAAGTGATTACAAAATTAATCTATGGTGATTTGGAGTGATTTCCCAAAAAGCACACTTGCATTGCTTTTGACTTAAACTTGAACAAGCTAGAGCTTCTGTAATTTTATCCTTTTCATGTACCTAAAGCCTGAAATCAATCTTGAGCAAACATATTAGATAGATAGGAATGGAATGGTTAAGTCGTTATCAAAATATGGACAATGTATAACTCTCAAGTCAACAAATTTTATCCTAAGAAACATGAAAATCAAATTGTAATCTATCAAAACTCATATGTTTGGTAACTAAGCAGAAAGATACATCACCATGAAAAGCTAAACTTGAAAACAAATAATAAAAAGGAGTTATGAAAGTTGTAATTCTAAAAGTTAATGAGGTAGAAAAGAGATAAACCTATGCTAATGGAACGACTCAAGGTGCAAAATCCTTGTCGGAGGGAGAGAACTCTTGAGATAAGTGAGATATAATAAGATGAATAAGAACTATGATAGATGAAGAAAGTGGAACCTGAGTAAAACTCAGACCACCCTATATGAGTAAGAAGGTGTTAATGTAAAAGTTATCTTGACATATGGAAAAGAGTAAAGGGAGATGATCCATGTTTAATGAAGAAAATGTAAAATGTGATGAACTACCTCTTGATAAGTGATTGAAAAACATGATAAAAATAAGAAGATATACACTATATAGTAAATAGATAACAAGAAAGAGAAATGAAGTATGTTGATCATAATGACAATTCCTATGTTGATGGCAAGGAACCGACATGAAAATGGGTAAAATGATGCATAAAAGTTGTAACTTGCATAATGAAGTTGGAATCGATAACCCTTTCTAGTAACCCCTGGAGGGTGTTACTGTGTTGTGGGAAGTGTATTATCCCTTGTGTTCTTCCTTTTTAGGGCACCTATTTCAAGTGGACCTTATGCCACTTGGCACATGAGGATTCACTATAATCCTGGAGGTGGATATCTTGATATTACATGTTGTTGCTTGGGATATGGTTTCAAGATCTTGATGTTTTGTGATGAGTATGCTTTTGAGCCTTACAAGAGTTAAGAAGACTCCTCTTGTACGTGTTATGATGGTTATGATAATGGAGAAGTGGTTGAGACCTGAGTGTGAGTTTCACAGGTAGTAGACACTAAGGTGATGAGTCCAAGTATCCAGAGTATACCAGTAATATGTAAGTTGAGGATGTCTATCAAGTAAGTTTTCTAGTGTTTCTTGTCCCCTAAAAAGAGATAGAGTATGGTGTTGAAACCCTCCAAGAGTTATTTGGAAAGAAAGGGAGTGACTTCAGGATGAAGTATATGGACTACTGATAGTTGGACAATATCATTGCTAAATGACGGATGGATTGTTGATTAGTCAACGGGTGCTACTATATTTTTCAGACAAGTCTAATGTTAGGATATCGTCAGATGAAGATCAAGGTGGAAGACATTTGTTGTATGTACACCATTAGTTTGTAGTTGTGTTGTTTAGAACTAACCAATGTATTAGTAGAAATTGTAAATTTGATGAACAAAGTACTCATGTCATGTTCTTATGAGTTGTAGTAAGATTTATGTGTAACCCCTCTATGAGCTTTAGAGATGGTCAGTAGATATCAAGTGCAGCAAACGTAAGTTTGGGGGTTACTAAAGTGTCTTCTCAGGGTTATGATATGTCTACTAAAGATGTGGTGTGAATTCTAGTAAGGTGAAGACAGTACCAAAGTGGGAGCATCCTCATACATCGATTGACATTTGAAGCTTCATAAATATAATAGGACATTATGGTAAGACCCATTCTAAATGATAACACAATTGATTTACTCCCAATAAGGTTGATCAGGAGAGGTGTTCCTTCTTGTATAGATAGCAGTTATCAATGTTGGTGTCATCATTTTCTCTCGATATTGAAGGAGGAGGTGACAAGTGTTCCAGAGATAGAGTCACCAAAATAAAGGATGGAATGCATCATCTTCTATATTGCTTCAAGAAATAGTTTGGGATAAGTGTAAATGTAGGGTTAAGATTGTGAGATAAATGGATAGCCAGGAATATGAATGTGGAAGTTGATACACTAAATAAGAAGTTATCTTCGTCAACAGTTGCAACCAAGGCATAGTTATACTCTTATACATACCATGAAATGAGACATGACAAAATCATTTTAGTAAGAGGATGTACACTTGGAAGTGTGTCAGATGGTGGGGTCACAGATACAGGTACAGATCAGTCTGACGCTGCTAAAATAGGACAAAAAGGTATAGGGGGATGTACCTTAGTACAGGACATACTATGGTGGTCAAGTATGAAAAACATCGACACAACACCTAGTAAAGTTCCATTTGGTTAGAGGTTAAGGACACATTATGTTTGGCAAGGAATAGGTAAAGTGATATATTTCGAGTGATGTGTTGATATAATGGACCACAAGTGACGGATGTAGTGATTCAGTAACTAATGGGAACAATTTAGGATAATAGCTAGAACTCTGAGTTAGAATTACTATCAGAGTGGCACAGGTGACACAGTAGTTTCTATGTTCCATGATGAGGAAGTTTCACCCAAGTACAAGATGAGTGATACAGTCAATGGAAGTGGAGTCACATGAGAATGTCCTTATGTGGAAGTTTCTATAATAACCCAAGAAGGCAGGTACATGAGTGGATGAAGAAGGATAGTCTGACTATGAGGGTGTTTTAGAATCACCATGGGATGGAAGTAATCATGTGGAGGTTTGTTTATTAGGTGCATGGGAGATACATCTTTGTTGCCTTGGATTTTGGGGGTAAAATCCCTATTACGGGTTTATGGTTGTAAGACCCCCAACCATGCTTTTTGGTCGGGTTTATGGTTGTAAGACCCCCGACCATGCTTTTTGGTTGAAATTTCTTCATTATCCTAATTATATGTTTAAAAACTTAATAAAACCTTATTATTTTCTTTGATATCGTGTGATGAGCTTATGTTTCAATTTTTTTACAGTTTGGATGTTGTTTGAGCTAGTTATGCATATAAGTGCTTGTTTTGGACCAAGTTGCAATTTACCCATTTCTAGGATTTTTCTAGCAATTTTTACATTATTGTTGTGCCTTTGATATTTTCACATCATGTTGTATAGATTGGTACTTTGGGGCTCCTTGTAATGCCTTGGTTGATTTTGTGACATCATTTGTCGAGTTTAGGGTTTACATGGCTGCCCTAGTTGATGTTAACCTTTACTTATGAGTCACCTAGTGTCTGGTGATCGCTAAGTTTTGTGTGGTTCTTGCACTTAGTGGTCAATGATGTTTTCTTTGATCTACCTTGGTTTGGCTGTCAATGAGATTTACCACTCCTCTTTGGTCGCCAACTTTTGCATGTGTTGAGGGTTGATGAGTTTTCTGTGATCGTTAGGTCTTGATGATCTTTGGTTGCTCAAGATTCCCATCGGTTGTTGAGTTTTCTTGGACAAGTGATGTAACTATTTTATCTTGTTTTCATCACCCTAGTTGCATGTGTGAGTGGTTCCTTGCATGGATGAGGTTTGGTGGACACTTGGCATGTGTTAGCATGGCACCTAACCTTCTTTCTCTCTCTCCAACCCTGTGATATATATCCATCTCTTCTTGCATGCAACAAAACTCTTTGCACCATATTTCTCTCTTCTTCCCCTAGGATCTTTTCCCCTTGAGTTTGGTGGTGAAGGTGTATCTTGAGCTTGTAGGAGGTGGTCAATCATCTTGCATGTTGATGTAGGGTATGGAGCGACTCTCCTTGGTGATCGTTTGGTAATCTTGATCTTCTCTTTTGTCTTGGTAAGTCAGATCTTTGTTTCCTTCATCTACCCTCCTACTCTTTCTCTTCTTGGAAGAATCCATGGTACTCCATGGTAGTTCTTGAGTTATATTTTGAAGATCTGTTCTTTCCCTACTTCTTTAACCGAGGGTTTTCTCTCTTTTAGTGGTGGAGCTAGCTTGGCCGAGAGTGGTACTCAAGCTAAGGTTTTCTCTTCCTTTACTTCAAGATTCCTTGTTGTTTGGAGTTTCTTAATCTTTTGTGAGATGAGTTATATATCTTTCTCTTCATTTACTACTTAAATTTAGCTTGCATGAACTTAGTCTTGCTTTTAAACGTGGTTATAAGTAGAAAGATGATATATTTGATCTATGATTTGTATTTACATGGTGATCTTGAGTAGATAACTCCCCTCTCATGAACCCCAATCTTGGTGTAGGAAATATTGCTTGGTGGTGAAGGCTTATTGTTCTTGCATGATTGCTAAACTAATGGTTTTCTCTCTCTCAAGTGATGGTTGTAATTAGGGTTTTGAAGCTGATCTTTTTCTTGTGATTTATGCCTTGTTGGCTTTTCAGTTTCATGTTGATGATAAACTAGTTGTATCATTGAGGTTGATGAGATTATGGTGTTCCCATGGTCGCCAAGGTTATCTCTCACTTCATGTGGTCGATGAGGTTATGATCTCATGTGGTCATTAAGACTTTATATCTATGATGGTGGCTAAGTCTGATTTCTTTTTGATGTGGTCGATGAATATGATTGAACCCCTTTTTGGTCACCAAAGCCCATGCTCTCTTCCATCGATGATGTTGTTAAGCAATTAGAGACTGAGGTGACCACTCTCTTATGGTCAATGAAATGATGTGATTATCATCAGTCACTAATGTTGATGTTTTTCTTTGGTCGCTAATGTACCTAACCTAAGTGGTCATTGAAGTAATTAACCTCTTCGGTCGAAGAAGATGGTGTGACCTAATTTTAGTGGTCGATGACATCCCTCATTCTATGTGACTAATAAAGAATTCTAATCCATATGGTTATCATGCTTTGTGAATCTGCGATGGTGATGTTTGACCTAATTTCTTTTTTGACACCCAAACTTTGTATTCAAGAAGAGGTGCTATTACATAAAGAGTCACAAACATTTTAAAGGAATATCATCCAACATGGTGTTTCCCCTTTGTCCCCAAACACAATTTCTCCACAACATGGGCTGTTACATTGGCTTCTCTACTTATATGGTTCAAGGATATGCTCGTAAAAGATTGTGACCTAGTTACTTTTATGGTTGATGGAGATAATAAGATCTAGGGTTTATCTTGGTTGCTATTTTGAAACCCTAATTTCATGATCTTGATTTAACCTAACCCTTAACCAACTAAGTAATGATGTTTACCATACTCATAAAACTTCAAAGTCACTGAATGACGGTCCTTTGAAGTGTATACTCCTATGGTTTCATGATTCTCGGGAGGACTCTTGCACAAGATTTCAAGGGTCTTGTTTGCCTATAACATGAAAGTTTAATGAAGGGTTCATGGTTTGTTAGTTTGTGTTTGCACACCTAATTTGAATGGTTTGGGTTCAATTATTTAGTATTGATGGTTAAATCATGTGAATTTTTAGTCTTGCCTTTGCCCTCAACAAAATGCAATCCAATAGTTTTGCTTCTATGGAAATTGATTGTTGATATAACCCTAAGTTCATGGTTTTGGCTTTAATGTTACAATTTGATGGTTGAATCTTGTGTTATATCTATGAATCCATACTTGAGGATAGTGTGGGGTTTGATAGTAATGTATTATTCTATGCATCCATGTTTATATGGTGACACTATGTGAGAAGGATTTTCTAGGTGTGTTACTGTCGATGGTGCTACACACCACTGAATTGGAGTTTGAATAGATGCAACCCCGCAAACAGAAACAAACGGTGGATTAAACTTTCAAATTTATAAGGACCTAAGTTAACACACTCTTAGAAACCAATACACCTACAAGTGCATAGGGTCGTGCCTTAGCATAGGAGGGTGCAATTATAGGGTTGATCCACAGGGACAAGGGGGGGCACTAGAGCTAGGTTAGTTTTTGGGCTAAGTTCCTACTGCGGAGTCTAGGGATTAAGGGTTTAAAGGTTGTTTTGATTGATTACACCAAGTTGAGAAAGAAAGTAATTAATGGAAAACAAACAATAACAAAACCTAAGTTAACCCTAGATAGTTAATTCTATTAAGTAAGAAAAGTCAAGGCAAGGAAAAAAAGAACAATCTATGCTAAGGCAAGCAAGGAGATGTTTACAATACACTAAGCTAGAAAATAGGGAAAAAGAACAATTTAAAACCTAAAATAGAAAGAGAAAAGGAAGAACGAGGAAACAATTTAACTAAGCAAGTAAAGAGCTAACTAAGCTAACACTATCTAAGTAAGAAGGAAATTAGGATTTCAAAGCAATAAAGAGAGGTGTAGGCTGTTTGGGGGATGCACTTATCAATTAGGTTTAGGGTGGAATGTGAACATAATGATTTCATTTAGATTATCAAACCAAACAACATGCTAGACTATAATGAATTTCCCTAAACTAAAAATTGTCCATGAATAGGATAGGTTGTGTATAGGGGAACTAGTCCCTAAAACCCCCTACTACCCTTGCGAGGCTCAATTGGGTTAGGGTCTAGGTGAAATTCAATTAGAGTCTAGACAAGCAAACGATCTTGCTCTTACCATCAGGTGTTGCCTCATGATGCACTTCAGGTGCATCCTCTTGTTGTGCATTTGACATTATTTCATCTTCATCATCTACCAATAGCCATCATTGTGCCCTCAGTTGTGGTTGTGGGTGTGGTGCCATAGATGTCGAAGGTTGTGATGGTGGAAATGGTGGTCAAGCTATCAAAACTGATGGGTGGGCTTCTGAAACTAATGGTCGCGCTTCTTCCCCACCTCCGCTAGGTAATCTAGAGGACTCCTCCATCATAGGATCCAGCGACGCCACCATATGGGGTGATTCTCCTTGTGAACCGGAGGTTGCCGATTGTGGTGGAAGGGATAGAGGTGCCTACGGAGCCGAAGATGACATATTCTTTGACCGATGTCTGTTGGAGATTACATCCTTAATCCTATCCATGACTTTCTTATCCATTTGCTTCATCTTGGAATGAAATTGACGAAGAAATGTGGAATTTTAGGTTTTCTCCTAACAGTTGTGCTGTTGTGGCAGATTGGAGAGAAATGGGGGAATTTATGTATGAAAATGGATGGAATCTGGAGATTAAGGTATTGGAAATGTTGGGGTATTGATCGGAGATGGATTTGGGGTGATTTGGTGACGATTCAAGGGTGGAAGGATTGCTAGAAGGTGTTGTATGATCACTGTTCATGGAGAACGGTCGTGTTGTTGCAAAGAAGTGAATAAAACTAATTTGTAAATTTTGTAAAATGTTGACTTAAGTGTTGGAGTCAGGATGCAGCATGGCCATGTTGGCTCACCTGTTGCACGATTGTTGCACCCCAAACGACCATTCTAAGTGGATGTCTACATGATCGTACTGCCTTGCACGGCCGTGCTGGGCCTGTTCTTCAGTTCTCAGATTCCTTGATCCTTCTCGATTCCCCTATTGATTGTGAGTGCACCACCGCCATTCCATGTCACCATTGTTGTGGTGAGTATTGTGGTAGTTGTTTCACAATTGACTTTCATCAAAATGTCAAATCTTTGATCAAAAATTCTTTTTCATTGAAACATTTTCTCAATTTCATATAATGTTCCTCATTTCAACCTATTTCCACTTGTACATCTTAAAACTAAACAAAAATTATTAAAAATAAGTGTGTCTGTGTGTTTTCTTGGAAAAGTTTAGAAACAAAACAAAAGTATCAAAAATCAAAGGTTGGGTGTAAAATTCCAAAACCTAGGTGGGTTGCCTCCCACAAGCACTGAGTTTCATGCCTTCAGTTGCGCTTCTTGATGATTCTTTATCCGTTTGGCATCCTCATGTGCCAATGCGTTCAATAAATGCATATCTCATTTGCACTCAACGGATTCTCCTCATCCCTTTGATCCCAAAAATCATCATCAATTCTTCCATTTTGTCCTTCTTCTCTCAAATGACCATTCAGACTATTGAAGTGGACATGTCCTATATCCTCATCTCAGGCTCGCCTGGTTGGGGTCTTGTACATGTTGATCTTGATCTTGATGTCCATGAATCAAACTATCATCATGCCACTGTGAACATGTATCTCGGCGTCATCTGTAGACAAGAACAGTCTTCCCAATATAATAGGAATCTTCTAATCCTCCGGCTCAATTTCAAGAAGAAGAAAATTTGTTGGGAAAACTGCACCCTTTTCTTAGTTTATCATTACCAAAACATCATCCACTGTTCCTCTAGGCATTTTTATAGAATGGTCTTCCAATTGGAGAGTGCAATGTGCCGGCTTTAATATGCCCATTCCTAGGTCCGCATAGACATCAATTGACACTAGACTCCAAATCAAGTAAGGATTTGTCAGTGCGATGTCCCCCGATGTAACTCGATATGAGTGGAGCTCTTGGGTCTTTCCTCTTCACTAGAAGTGAGTGTTGGATGATAGAGCTCACTTGTTCAGTCAATTTCACCCGCTTTGGTATTGTCCCCGTTAAACTTCTCTTCATAGTGTATAAGTTCTTAACAAACTTAGCATATGATGGGATTTGCTTGTTAGTGTCCAACAATGGAATATTGACCTTCACTTGGCGAAATACCTTAAGAATGTCAACATTGTTCTTTTGTCTCCTCCTTAATTATAGTGGCTCATATAATTCTTCAATGAATGGTGGAACACTTACTATGGAATTTCTTGCATCGACATGAGATGGAACACTAAGGATGGTGGGATCTGCAAATCGAGTGTGAGGTGGAGTACATGGTATCCCAAAATCAATAGGTGGTGTCATAGAATCATCTTCTGCTATTTCGATCACAATATCACCACTTGTCTACCTTTGCTTTGATTTATCAACTTTTCTTTGACCTACAGGCTGCTCAAGAGATTTACCACTCCTTAGAACTATCACAACACTTCCTTGCCCATGGTGGGGGATCTAGTTGTGGTTGTGGATGAGGTGGAGGTGGTACTTAGTATTGAAATTGAGGAGGAGAGGGAAATTGAGGTTGGAAGGTGAATTGTTGAGAGATTTTTGGTAATGGAAGGGGAGGGGGAGCATAAGGGTTGGGATTTCCTTATAAGAGATATATGGGTTGCACTTGAATGGGGGTGGACTATGGAAATCATGTGAAAAAGGTATTGGTTCACTTACTTCATTGAAACTCAAGATGGGTTTTGAAGACAATTTTTCTTCTTCGAGAGCAATTACGGAATATAAATGCTCTATACTCTCCTCAAGCCTTGTCACATTCATTTGTAGGTCATCAAATCTCTTCAACCTAGAGAGAACCTCTTCCTCAAACATTGAGTTATATCTTGGACTTTGTGGTTCCTGGTAAATATAGGAGTGAGATGTCTTCTTTTCTTCACCATAGAACTTAATAGAATGACCAAGTGGCAAGGAACATTTGTCACTTGGTTCTGCATTAAGTTCACCATGTCACCAAGAATCTTCATCACTTGCGGGCTTGAGGCATTATGAGTCAGGGATGTCATATCAAAGGCATGACCACCGTCATTCATCATGCTAGTAGCTCATATTCTTGAACCTTATGCCAACTGCTCATACAAGGGCCACATCTCCTCAGGTGTCATGTCCATGAAAACTCCTCCACAATAAGAATCAACAAATGTTTGTCTCTTTCAAGATAGACCGGAGTACAAGGACTGAACTAGCATCCACAAAGGGATGTCATGGTGTAGCAACTCTCTCTACATCTTCTTAAATCTCTCCAAGGCATTTTGAAACAGTTCATTGCCCAATTTATTGAAACTCGATATGGTACGCCGCATTTGTGTCAACCTTGCTGTAGAGTAGAATATCTTTAAGCATGCATTCTTTATCACTTCCCAACTCGTGATGTCTCTCCCAGAATCATACCAATAGTTAGCTTTGTATTTGAGGGAGAATGAGAACAAGGTCAACTAGATTGTGTCATCACTAGCTGTCAGTGTCCTGAAGGTGGAACATACTTCAAGAATGTAGTCCAAGTACTTGTACATGTTATCACTCTTTGATCCATAGAAGATGGGAAGGATCCCAAGAAGACATGGAGGGATGGATAATTTCTCCCATGGAATTTGGTCAACTCTGCTGACAATTGGCGATTTGTAGTTACTAGGCATGAAGTAATCTTGAAGTGGCTTGTGACGTGCATGTTGGCCTTCCATCTAGTCTTCCCTGAGTGGCTTGTCACATGCACAAGGCACAACCAAACAAAAGAGAACAAGTTAGCAAACCAATATGCACAAAGAATGCAAAAAATAAAGAATAAATATTAGAAATGATGAGGGTAGTAGGAAAAGATCAAAGGAAAACTAACTAGCTAGGCTGAGCATCTTTCTCCCCGCCAATGAAGCCAAAAATCTTGGTGCATTCTTGCCAATGGCGTTACACACTACTCAATTGGATTTTGAATAGATGCAACTCGGTGAACAAAAACACACGGTGGATTAAACTTTTTAATTTTTATGGACCTAACTTAACACATTCTTAAAAACCAAAACACTACACATGCAAGCGCATAGGGTCATGTTATAGTATAGGAGGGTGGTAAGTATAGGGTCGATCCATAGGCAGAAGAGGGGGCACTAGAGCAAGGTTAGTTTTTGGGCTAGGTTCCTACTGCGGAGTCTAGGGTTTAAGGGTTTAAAGGTTGTTTTGGTTGATTACACGAAGTTGAGCAAGAAAGAAATTAAAGGAAAGAAAATAAGAAAAAAACCTAAGTCAACCTTAGATAGTGAATTCTATTTAGCAAAAAAAGACAAGGCAAGAAAAAAAAAAGAAAAATATACACTAAGGCAAGTAAGGAGATGTCTACACTACACTAATCTAGCAAATAGGGAAAAAGAACAATTAAAGACCTAAACTAGCAAGAGAAAAGCAAGAACAAGGAAACAATCTAACTAAGCAAGTAAAGAGGTAACTTCGTGTGAAGATAATGATTAGATTTTGATTATCAAACCAAACAACATGCTAGAGTCTAATGAATTTCCCTAAAGTACTAACTGGCCATGGATAGGATAGGTTATGTATAGGGGAACTAGTCTCCAACACCCCCTCCTACCCTTGTGAGGCTCAGTTGGGTTAGGTTTTGATTAGCATATAGGAGTATGAGTAACTAGCTAGGGATCCAAGAATTGGACCTAGGAGCAAATCCCAAAATTCACACATATAAGCAATTTCCCTAAATTTCTAGGTGATTTCAAGTACAAACCAACAAGCAATTCATGAAGAGTGAGATAGAAATAGAACATAATCATTAGCAAAATGAAATTTCAATGTTTACATATCAATTTCCCCCAACATTGTATCAAAGTAACATTTTTGACCCCAAATAGCCCACCCAAGGGGCCTAGCTACTCATAGAAATGCAATGTAAAATACAAAAAGAAAGGAGAAAGAGGTAGAAGAAGCCATAAAGCTCGGTGTAGATTGGGAAATCCTTGACTTCAGCTACTGTAGATCATCCTCCTCTCTTATCCAAGGTGCAATGGCATTGGATGAGGGTGGAATGGGGTCAAAACACTAGGAAACTAGGGATTTGGTGGTGGGAATGGTGAGATGGAGTGGAATGGAGGTGGAAATGGAGTGGAATGTATAAGGGGTGAAAATGGGGATCTAAGAGGTGGTAGGAGGTAGCTAACCTCGTGCTAGAGTCGCCACCTAGGTATATATAGGTGTAGGGGAAGCAATATGTCAAGTGGGGGTAAACTGGGAAATGCAGTGCAAAAATAGCTTGGTTTCTGTGAGTAGCACGGACATGGTGGGGAGGGGTGAGAATGGTTGTGGAGGAGTGGAACGAATGAGGTGAGAAATGGGGAAAAATCACAGGAACTTGGTCAAAATGTACATGAAGTAGCACAGTTGTAGTGGTGACCACCACCATTCTGCTTCAGCTATCACACGACCGTGCAAGGTGGCTCAGCCGTTTTGGGTTAGTCCACCATGGATATTCTATGTGGTATGGTCGTGGTGATCTTTGCACTTTCTTGAGCTGACCCTGTTGTCCTTGGATGAGCCAGCACGGCCGTTATGAGGTACCACGGCCGTGGTGGTCTCTGTTGCAGCACTTTGAGCTGATTCTTTGGATTCTCTTGGACATCTTTGCTTGAATGGAGCTTTGGCCACTAGGGGTAGGTTAAGGGAGCATCAGACTTCACTTTATGCCTCTCCAAGGGTAGAGAAACTCTATGATCACTCCTTCTCTCTCTCTCTCTTCCATCAAGCGTGCTCTAAATAATTGAAAAACATGCAAATAATGTCCATAAGTTCATTTTATAAAAATATGCATATTAGGAGAAATAACATGTAATCTAATAGGCATAGATGTGATTGAAATGCAATATGACACAAGATGATGCCCTAAAATTGGGCTGAATCAGTGCTTGACTTAAGTAAATGTATGAATCCATTTTTTGGTTTGAGGCACTATTTGATAATATCACTTCCACTCATCTTGCTTAACTTTACTTATTACAACAAACTAATCATGGCCAGTCACACTTAACTTTATTGTATGATCAAATGAAGGGTTTATTAATGAGTAATACTTTCCTTTTAGCTACCTTATGAACTTGATAGCTCTTCAATGCAATGTTATGTTGAACCTGTGAATCACATGAATGGTGATAGTATGAAGAGGCCAGATGAGGTACAAAAAGATAATGATGTTCTTACTAGGAAAGTATGTGATGGTCTTATGACCTTGGTGATGGCCTTGTTCTTAATAGAGGTGCTATCCTTTGTGTGATATGACAAGGGATTGGTATCCCATGGTGATATGATGACGAGTATGATCTCATATATGGCATTGAAACAATACCATGTGATGATGTGATAAGATTTATGCTTCATATGTTTTAAATCTTATAGAGCTATCATACATTTTATACTTGTTAGAGATGAATTAGGGTTTGTATGTCCACTTGTTTGATGTAGCCTTAATTTACCCAATTTGAAATAACTAATCAAGTGAAACCATAATCATGTAGTGCCATGTTCTATAGAACCATTCTAGTGTCAGGACTTGCTAGATGGGGAAATGAGTATTCCTAAGGGAATCCCAAAGAGCATACTATGGAGTATGCGGGATTCAAGGAGTGTACATACTTGACATCCTGATCCCAAAGTTTTGAGGATGGTTGTGATCATACCTTGATAGAAAAATACTATGGTCGTATCTTAGATACTTATGTATGTGATGTGATTGAGGATAGCTATGGTTGTACCTCACATTATAGGGTTTAAATACCCTAGTTCACTAGTGCCTTGAATTGTACCACAGGCGGGCTAGGCTATTTTGTAGCTTGACCTTATGAGTCATTGTGGTGGACCCATACTGAGTAGATGAGATCTTATGATTCCGTCTCTCCTAGATCTTGTATGGAACTAATTTTTACCCAGTAGTGGTCAGTTGGACCTTGATTAGTACGACTCAAATTACCCAAGGCTTAATAAAAGATGTAATCCAACCGTGTAGTATATCTGTTAGGGTTATACACAATGTTTCTCATTAGATGATAACCCTTGTACTTGTACTATTTTATTTACACAACTGATGATGTATAGTACAATAGATGTAATTAGTCTTGGATACATTGTTAGAAATGTTGATATTGTTGGAGTAAAGTAAACTTATGTTGTTATACTTTCTCATGAGAATATCCATGCTTATTCTATTAGACCCTTTTGCTATTAACCAAGTACATATTGTTATTCTTGCTTATGATAGTCTTAACTGTAATTATATACATATTGTTAATCATACCTGATGCAATGCCTATCTGTTCAATGTGCCTAAATTGTTTACTCTTCTTACCATTTTTAATTTTATAACTTTATGTAAACCCTTGGTTGAGAGTTATATCTCTCCCTGGGACATTGGTATCACATTGTGGATCACCATGCCCTTTTAGGTGACCGTCAGCGATGTTGATAGATTGTAGTAGCAAGGAGGAGATATGAGTATGGACATTGTCATCTCTTGTTAGATGTCTATTATGTCGTAGAGTTGTCCCTATTCACTTAGATCCGAGCAGGAAAGTTTGTACATAGTGTTTTAATCGACTCAAGTTTTTGGTAGCATCTTGATGTTTTCTATATCTGGTATCTATTGATAATGACATTCTGTATGTATCTATTGTGGTTGAGATCACAACTCAATTGTAAAGATATTTCTTATGATATGCACAATAGGAAGACGTTGGACCTTCATGTAAATGTTCCTTTGGAATTTTTGGAATGTTGAATCAATTTTAATTTATCTACTTTTATGGTGTTGATTTATAGTTGATATTGTTTCAAGTTTTAAGTAATCTCATTTATCATGATAGGTTGTTTCAAAACATATTACGTAAGTATAACATTGACCTCCTTATATTCACACTTGTGAAAATGCAAGTCATGAAAGATGTGACTAACGTTTTTTTTGGTCCCCTGTGACTAACTTTTTATCAACCAACACCACCTTAAAATTAGTTAGAATTTTCATGAAGTTATTTTTTTACCCTTTACCCTCCTCATTTACCCTGCAGGGAAGAGGGTAAGGGTAAGGGGAGGTTAAATTGATTATTGAGAGGGGTGCTTACCATTATCCTTACCCGCTAACTTCTGGAGGGTAAGGGTAAATATTGAGCCTTACCCACCCCATACCCTCCCATCATAGACTACCATACCTATCTATTTGTAACTTATGATCTTATCACTACATTAATGCATTGCATTTAGCTTAGATTTTCATATTGTTCTTTTCTAGAGTAATCAAAGCCATATCTAGTCATCTTAGATTCCAATATTTTGTTGACATCTATGCAAATTATCATCATTTAACTCCCCCTAATCAAAGAAACACCTCACAACAACCAATTTTTGAAACAAATGAATGGATAAAAATCACTACATGTAGCTTAGGAACCCAAACATCATGTTTTCCTAGAAGTGGTGTCTCATATTTGAGGAACTAACAGGATCAAAGACATCATTCTTCTAACCGACTAGTAAAAAAATTCATGGAAGCTTCCCTTTTCCCCTATCATGTCACTATTCGAGCATAGAAGGACTACTTGAATAGCCTCGTGCAATGAATTTTATGTCAAATGCATACTCATTGGACCCATCTTCTACACTTATTCTTACATCTTCTTTCCTTCCATCCACCAAAAAGAAAACAAAAGGCAATAAAATGTGCCAAACTCCAATTTTAGAGTGGAAACACCTCCTACTCTATCCTCTTCTTCCATACCCCTCTCTAAGTAATAGGGGTGTACCACAAAAAAGAAAATATTCCAATATACAAAAAAAGATAATATATTATGATACATGTATTTTCACAAATAAATGAAATCTCAAGTAAAATAGGAGAGATTAATGTCTTCCTTCCATGACCCCCTTCTCTCCATTTTCTACTAGGGACACAATGATTGTGGAATTTTAATATTCTTTTCACACACCTTAGTTTCAAATCATAAGTACAATTATTTTTTAGTGGGATGCTATGAACTTTCAAGAGAATTCTCAGATGTGCCTGATATTGGGGATAGTGGTGAGGGAGTGTTTTTGGGAAGCAAAATTGGAAATGGTGGCATGTATAGATGTGTTTTGAGATCATTGGAAGTTAGGCAGCTTGACCATATTAGATGGTAGGGAGATGAGCCTGATATGAAGGTGATGGAATAACATGGGTTGAAAGTATTTATTTGTTGAATGTTTTAGATTCTATGTTACTTGATGATGATCATGGTTTAAGTTTGAGAATATTTGATGAATTCATATTCATCCTATTTTAAGATGCATTTTCATATTATTTTTGCATTTATTTACCTCATTTTACTTTAGAATTAGCTTACATTTAAATTTTCTTGATTTTATGTTAATTTATATGATTGCTTATCCAAATCCCCAATTTTCATGATAAGTTTGAGATTCATATCTTATGCACCAACATATGAGACAATTGTCCACCTAACTAACTAGCTGGAACAAGAAATTATTGATAAATGGAGCATATTACCATCGACAAGTCCCTTCATCACTTGATGATTCCATAAGTTCATGCATTATGAGAATAGACTCTATTAAGCACACCAATATGCCCTCCCTCCTGAACTTCTTGAAATATCATCATTTCACTCACTATGCCCTTTGTCGGTTGACAACTAATGGAATAATAACACTTGTCAACCAATGAAACTCATGTGTGTTGTCTACGTGAAAAGGCCCAACACTCACATACCAACAGTTGTCTTCTGATGAAAACATTGTGTGCCCGTCTATCAATAAAACTTCTACCTATTATTCCTCTAATGGATATTTAACATCTACCTTCTAATAGAAATTGTGCATCATCTTTTGATGGAACTCCTAGATCATCAACTTATGAGACTCTGGTGTCATCAACCAACGGAACTCCAACACACCCATCTTCCTATGGATGCTTGTGTGCCTCTTGCACTGGAAAACTTATATGCCTCTTCTCATGGGATTCATGTGCACACCTTTCAATAAGAATTCTCAACTCACCTTTTACTAAAATATCTGCCTCCATATTCCAACGAGAGTTTAGCTATAACAATCATTGGAATCCCTACATGCCTGAAATGACAATGCTTTTGTTTATTTGACTACTGATGGACATCCTACCCCTTTGTCTACCATGGAAATACTAAATGATCTAAGAAACATCATCTTTCTCTTACAACTGTCTCTTCACCTTCATGAAGGACAACCACAATACTCCAAGATGGCAAGGGAGAGTTCCAAACCCTATTTTCCACCTATATATACAAGGCCACTACTTCCATAAAAGGGATCATCCATTCCTAATGTTGCCAAGCTGCCTCTATCAATACTCAACATCCATCTTCATTTTCCATCATCAACTTCCATCAATTAATGACCCATCAAATGACAAAGCTTCTACCTTTGCCAAGAATCCAAGGTCTTGTCTTGATGGATTCATAGATTTATGACACCTTTTATCTCATTGTCATAACCCACCTACTTCACTGTTGAAATGAAAAGTTCATTCTATAAAGAAGGAGAAACAACTTACAATTAACCTCTGGCGAATTAAAAGAGGTATTTTCACTGCTTGTTAAATGATATCATCTCCCAATTTTAAAGGAAAACCCTTGCACACTGCATATGTGTCTTCTTCTTCTACTGTAATGCTATTATTCTCTCTCTTTTACCCTGTTCTACTTATTACTGCCATTAAGAGCAAGTAGTCCTCTCACTAGAGTGTGGGGAGTATCCATGCTGCTAGGTTTTGTTCTCTTTATTGTATCCACTATTGTGTGGTTATTAATATGTTTAGAATCAATCATTTTATTATTGTACTCTTTCCTCATTATCAAGTTTACATGTTTACTAGATCTTGGTAGTGGTGGTGAATCCCATTCCACCCTTGTGTTTCCACCATATGGTCATCAAAAATTTTATTAATCCCTTTCATTTATTGAAATTTTAGTATAATAAAAAACCACTCCAATTTTTGAGTTAAATACTAGTTATTTCTCTATTACTTTGATCATACTCATAAGAACTTAACTTAAACAATATATGCATTTTAAAACTATATGTGTGTTCAGTTGTCATAGAAACTTATCCAAAGTTACTCGTTAGGAGTAAATCATGGATAATCCCCAATTTGGGAGTGTTCCTAGATTTTAAATCTCACCTAGAAAGTAATGTATAATGTGTATTAGGTTTTCAAGATGTTTCTCCAGCACTTCCCCATTTGTTCTCTGAGAACATATACAAGTGGGTATTTTCCCATCTACATCAGTGCACTTGAAGAACTGTGGGGAAATGTTGATGAAATATTCTTGAAAACTAAATAAACATTATACAATTACTAGTGAGATTATATATTCAAGAACAGAATAGGTGGTACATATTCATCACTAAACACTAAAATCTAGAACCCAAATACCAAACTCTATCAAATCTATAAATCCTATATACTCTAATCACTGTAGTATTTTGGCATGGAAACCCTAAACCCTAAATCCAAAACCCTAAACCCCAAACTTTAATTTTATTAAAACATTTATTATTATTAATTCATGACTTATATTTACTATGATTCTAGAATAGATCAATCTTAGTTGGCCATTCCAAATCACTGCACTCTGGACTTTATTACTAGTCTTAATTAGTTTATATGATTTGCAGAGGAACACATGAAATGACCTAGGTTTAGGTTCTATTGTCCACTTAGGAATTGCAGTAACAACTTGAAAGTCAACATTGTTGACAAAATCAAAATTCATGTCATGTTCAACGAGATTGTACAGGCTATATAAAATAGTACTGACATGGAAAGATTCCTACACAATGTTGATGTGAATGCACCAATTATGATAGAAAAGTTTTATGTGATAATAGATGGTTGTGTGGTAAATCTTACAGATCCACCTTCCTTATTTAGAAATATTGTACATGATGTTGAGAGACTGTTATACTTAAGTTGTACCAAGTTCACAAACCAAGCATTGTGTTGAGATTGTATACTCTAAAGGCTAATGATAGATTGTGAAAAAAAAGTATCATGTCTCTATTTCCATTGTTGAAAAAAATTCTTCCTAAAGGCAACAAACTTCCAATCTCAACATACAAATATGTTGTGCCCAATGGGAATGGAGGCTAAGAAGATACATGCATGTCTGAATGATTGTGTTTTATTACAAAAGGACTATATTGAATTGAAATATTGTCCAAAATGTGGGGTGTTAAGGTACAAAATGATGACCTTGGTTATGTCCAAAACTGGCACTCCTTCCAAGGTGATATGGCGTATAACTAAAATACCACAATTCAAATGATTTTTTTCAATTACCATAGATTCACAAAATCTATTTTGGCATGCAAGGTTACTAAAAAAATGATGGCATCCTATGACATGCTTCTAATTCCCATGATGGAAGACAATTGATTTAATGTCCCCTAAGATTGGTGAAGTAGTCAAGAATATAAGACTTGGGATTTTTACTGACAGGATGAATCCTTGTGGAACATTAAGCATCCAACATAACACTTGATCTATAATGATTATTATATACAATATTCCTCCTCAGTTTTTTTATTAAAAATAAGTATGTCATGATGTCCTTGTTGATATAAAGCCCCAAAGAACTTGGTTTTGATATTGATGTTTTTTTTTAACCTCTAATTGATGAATTAAAGAAATATTAGAGAGTAAAATAAAGAAACTTTGGAAAGAAGGTGTGATGACCTATGATTCTTTGTGTAGAGAGATATTGAATTTGCATGCTATGTCATTCTGTACTATAAATGACTTTCCAGCATATGGGAATTTTTATAGCTATGGTGTAGAAGGATCCAAGCCATGCCCTATATGTGAGGAGAACATTGATGCAATACTACTAAAACATGGTGGCAACAATGTATATCTTGGTCACAAAAGGTTTCTTCCTAAATTACTTCCTTGTGAAAGGTTGTGCAAAACATTCAGTGGGTCGATTGAGGAGTAGAGTGCCCCTAAACTGATATTAGGGGAGGATGTTTGTGAAAGAGTAAATGACATATTCAATGCATTTGGTAAGAGATCACAAATATACTTTTCCCACACATGAAAACTTTTTATTAAAGAAGAGGTCAATATTTTGGAATCTTCCTTATTAGAGTTCTTTGACAGTTAGACATTATATCAATGTCATGCACGTTGAGAAAAATATTTTTGGTAGCATCACACATACACTATGGAATATACTAGGTAAGACTAAAGATGTCATCAAATCTAGAATGAACCTACATGTCGCACCTCATACAATACTTGTGTAGTACCACTCTTGTTATTAGGTGGGACCTTCTTAGACAGAGGAGGTTGGAAGTAGTCCCATGGACCCACCAGACATGTCCGATGTAAGTTATATTTTTAAAATAATAGTATTCTAAGTGAATTATCATTAAAATTTATAGAAGAAGGTTGATTATGATGGATTGTATTCAGAAGAATGCAATAAGGAATAATAAAAAAACTTGTGTATTCTTGATAGATATTGTGGAGTCAAAAGAATATGATTGGTTGAATACAATCATGATATAATTTTAGATATGGTGAGATCTTATGTCTAATTACTTCATTCTATATATGTGAAAATTTATGTTGAATTGTTTTCTAATATATTAATTCATACATATGTTTTACAACTACTTATATATGTTGAGTTCATGGTTCACATTAACGAATGTGGCATTTCTTGTTTCATAATTGATTAGCTATGTAGATAGAGATTAAGCTTATGTAAGTGATTACTGTTCTACAACATTTAGATGTTTTGGTACTGCAAGGAAGAACTTGATTATAGAGAACTGCAATTCATTATGGAATTTGAGTTTCCTTTTGTTTGTCTTCTTTTCACTCAGAAATAAGCATTGGGAGTTGTTGGTAGTTGTCCTCGAGATGTTGTTTGTGTATTATCTTGATCCTTCAGGTGGCAAAATAGGGAGGGGGGAACATGCAATGAAAGTGGAAATTGTAGCATAAGTAAATCTTCTTATCCCTCAATATACATTAATATTTGCATCATTACATGACTGATTACTTATTCAATAATTAATATTTGCATAATTACATGAAGGATTACTAATTCAATTAAATGTATTGCTTTAACTTATATGGGTATAAAAGCATTCAAACATGCCAGAGTAGAAGTACTTAAAAAAATAAATCAATATCTTAAAGTATATTAAGGTAGTTTTCTGACTCAAATTCATATATATATATATATATATATATATATATATATATATATATATATTTGTGTGTGTATGCCAACCATTCTTACTTTTATTTATTAACATTTCACATAACTATAAATGTATAGTGTCTTGCACAACATAATAATTGGGCATGAGATACTAAGTGATATGATATATGGACATGATTGTCAAACAAGTGGCACTGGCATCCATTTCTTAGCAAATATAATCTATATAACATTGAATAATAAGTACATAGTATCATTTGAGAATATAAAAAAAAAATGAAAAATGGATTGTGTCATTCTCTTTGTAGATGTTTGACATGACAAATCCCTATAAAAAAATAAGAGTTGGATGAGAAACAAGAACACTGAGCACACTCCATTTATTAGAGAAGCCAACTTTTTGTTTGACTGGAATAAAGTATGATACTTTTAAAACTTTGATGTGATGATTTATATATACATGTGATGCAAATGAATTTTTGTATCTTTACATTTGATGTGAATGAATTGTTTGTGCATATGTGAAAGGTGTACCTGTGTATATGCATATGTGTGTGAATGAAGAAGGGAAATGATTACAATGAGAATTGCATTTGTACATGTGGATGAGAGTGGAATTGCATGTGTTTTCTAAATTGTGTATGTGCATATGTTCATGAGAATGGAATGAAGGTGGATGAGAATAGAATTGCATGTGTGTAAATGAATCCTTTGGATTTGGAGTCTTGTATGCATTTGTTATTACATGTTCTGTAGGTACTTCTAGCCTACTGTTAAGCTAAACATAGGATGGAACCAACAATTTTAATGAACTATTTTTGCAACCTGATGAAAAAACAGAAAGTAAGTCTATAGACCTACAATAAAAAAACTTAGACACGCAATGTCAATTGCCAAAAGAAAATGAGGATATATATGTGACTTCAGTTTCCTCAACAAAATCGACATCACAACCTTCCTTGTTAGTTAAAAGTTTAAGTAATTAGTAAATAAACTGATAAGGAAGTACAATGTGAATTTTTTTAAGGAACTAGGACATAGATTGTTCTTCGTCATCGACTTATTACTTGCAATTGAAGACTATAATCCCATAACATTCTTATAATTGATCTCACATTGGATTGTGTAGTCAGTTTCTTTATGCTCGACCGACGATATACAATTGTTGTTACATTGGTTTCACATTTCACAGTAATGACATTGGGTTTGTGTCATTGTTTGTCTCTTACCCTAAAAACCAACACAAAAGATCCTTAGTTGTAGTGTTGCCCACTTAGATGTCAGTTCACAATGGATGTCAAAGGTATAAAATAGTCAACACTATCGATGGTATCAATACTAGTGAATATGTCAATGAAACTTAAAAATGCCATGATAAATAAACATGAGCTGACAGATCTTAACCTTGTGAACTATTTTTTGGCATTCAAGTAAAGCAAAAATAAGAAGAAATACTCAATTTTCAAGAAAATATGCAGATGACATTCTTAAAAAATTTCATAATTTCATATGTCAAAGTATAAGCCTCTTTTTACACATATGGCCTTAAACAAAAAGATCAAAAGGGATGATGGAGGTGAATGTTTTATTCATCACTTATAGAAGCATGCTTGGAACTCTTATCTATCTCACAAATACAAGGCCAGATATTGTTCTTTCTGTGAGCATTGTCTCTAAGTTCATGAGCGATCTTAGTAAAAATAATTGTATAGCCGCCAAAAGGATTCTCAAATATCTACAAGAGACAAAAAAATTATAGCATCAGATATTGTTATAAATGAAAACTCCTAGTCAGAGATACTACAAGTGACTGGGCTGGTTCAACAGTTGACATAAAAAGTAATTCTTGATATATTTTTTGCATGGACTAAGGTAATATCTTGGTCTTCTAAAAAGCAAGATATTGCATTATCCTCGATTGAAGAAAAATGTATGGTGGCAACCAATTCTATATGTGAGGTTGTATGGCTAAGAAGAATTATACATGATCTTCTTTAATGACAAGATAATTCTATAACAATCTATTGTGACAATATTTCATCTATTGCATTTACAAAAAGTCTAGTATTACACAAGATCTAAGAAAATTGAACTTATCCATCACTTCACAAGGGATATTGTTGACAAAGGTGAGATAAAGTTGAAGTTTTATCAACACCAATCATCATTTAGTAGATAGGTTCACCAAGCTAGCCATAGTCAAGAAGTTCCACTACTTTAAAGACTATCTTAGAATTACAAATTAAGAGACAGGATTGAAATGTAATTTGTAATTCTTGTCTATTGTAGAAGTATATAGAAGTTTGTAAAATATTCTATGCCATATATAATATTTAGAAGCTCTAGAATATTCTACACTCTCTAGATTACTCTAGAATATCTAGAAGGCTCTATATTTTGTGGAGTATTCTAGAATATGTGGACAACTGTAGAATGTGTCAAAGTTCTAGAATGTGTGAGGTGTGTGGGAGAGAATATTTAGAAATATCTCCTTTGGAAAATGTGTAGATGCAATATCTAGATTCTAAAAGAAATATATGAGTATCTTGGAAACAATAAGTAGGGGGAAAAGTTTCATTGTTGTACAATGTAATATGTTCCTATGGAATTTGTAAATATGGGCCTAGATATTCTATATGGGCAGCCAATCCAAGAAAAGGGCCATTCATATAAAGGTGCCAACTCCTAGAAAACCTCCTACCAAAAAGTCTCCTCTCCATGTACAATTTAAAATGATTGTACATAATCCCCTTCTTGCAAAAATCATTCCATTAGTAAAGAAAAATTACTACTTGAATATTTTTTTTCTAGAGCTTTCCTTACTTGTTATCTCCATCTTTCATTTTCCCCAAAAAAATGCAAGTACAATAGGGAAATGGGTCCTTGATTACATATTGAGAAAACATAAATATCCTAAGGAATAATGATTTATGCTGTGATGATACCCGCCATCATTTAAGATAACGAGTGTCATTAACAATAATAAAACACACAGAAACGATCACTAACAGCGGAGTACCAAAAATCACTAAAAATTTAAAACTTTTTCAAAGAGATCCATTCACAAGAAAACTCTTTAGCCAAAAACCAAGATATTTCAAATTCATCCTGTTTCACAAGTACACAACATGTACCATTCCTTTTCAAGGATTACAACATTGACTGTCCTGTTAACAAATATACACAGGCAGTATAAAAACTTTGAGGCAACAAGCCAAAACTCAGATTGATACATTTAAAACTCTACTCCTAGGACCCGAGCGTATAGAGACGACACATAGGACTATCTATATACAACTTGACAGCTCATATCCCCACCTGGGATTTACTGCTGTCCTTACTGCTACTGCTGCTCTCCTTCTGTAATCGGGTTCTTGCCTTTTCGTTGGCAGTTACCTAAAAATGTTGATCCCATGGGGGTGAGACAATATGTAAATTGCCCCAGCGAGAGATATAACTCTCCGCCGATAACATAGTTATTGCAGTTTAATGGAAATAAACTGAACAGTGGAATCATATATAATCAACAACAGACAACTCAATATCTATGCAGTTTAGAGAAACATTCTTATGCAAGTGTATAAGTTATAAACTTGATTAAGCAGCATGTCACTATTCAATAAAGAATTGAATAACACAGATAACATTTATGCATCTAGAACATGCTAAGCATGATAACATCAACCGGTGATTCTCGTATTTCAAACTTATGCAAATACGCTACTCGGCTGATTACATTTTGCAAACATAATTTAAGCTCTGAGGAGATGAGGTATACCCCTCATACTCCAACCGACCACTTCTAGGAGTCGAAATCGGTACCATACAAGGTCTAGGGTAGAGTCGGGTTCCCATGACCTCACTGCCTCCCGGTCAGTGTGAGAGAACCTACAGGACATCTCGTGTCTCTGCTAAAATAGCTTGCCAGGGTATAGTGGCATCTAACTATAGAGTTACAGCCTCAACTGCACTCTCTTCGAGATCGAGAGTTTTACCCCATCGACCTGGTATCCTCGGGAGATTTGTGATACATCCCTCCCGAAATTCTGAGTAATTGAGAGGTTTGTTATTAACCTTTCCCTCAATTTCCTCAATCCGGACATACAGATATTTTCGCCCATTTACCCCTGTATATTCAAAATATACGAACTCTAGGAGATCCTTCAGGAAAACCTGTTTCACCATCACCTGCTTCTGACGATGATGGATCTATGGTCAGAGCACTACATGAATAAATTTCACTTGATTAATTAAGTACATTATCATATTCTTTTAGCATCAGCCAAGTTTTCAAACATAACTTATTAACACAAATGCTATAAAGAAACATGTACTTATTTTCAGCAATATACTTCTTAATTTTTGTAATACATTGGGATCTCAATCCCTCATTTCAACACTAGGAATTCTCATCCCTTCACAATTTCAATACCATAACCATGTGATCATGGGTATTCAAACCCTTAGCTCATCACCTGAGCATTGTTACCACATTCTTAGGTAACTAACACCTTTAGGTCATCTGACCAAGATAAGTATGATACTTGTTACACAAGCATCCATCATGGCACTTGGGGCCCATTAACTCTCTTGCTATCTCTTACCAGGCAACAAGGTATATTATGGCACACAAGGCTCAATAAACAAATTCAAATTAATAACACATCATAGCTCATACCTGGCTATGCCCATCATCTCATGATACCTGCATGGTTAGCACATATGATAGCAGTACATCAATTATCTATCAACACCATGCAGAAACAAATGTATCATTAATTTAAGGGTATCACCCTTATTCCTTTACCAGGATTAGGGTTTCCGTCACACATCTCATGTGTCATTCATCCAATTGTATTGGACTTATAACACAACAAGATATACCAACATTTGGGGTGTTGGATATGATATATATCATATCTTGATGTATCACTTCCCTCAACACCTTTATCGTATTTGAGTTCATATACTTAGCTTGTATTAGGGTACTACCCATCCTAATACTTTATACACAAGTTCATCACATTTATCATGTTAGGTCCTATTCAAATCAACTCTAAATCAAACATAGAGCACCACGGCCATGCAGCCAGGAACGGCCGTGCAAAGAAAGTTACCACGGCCGTGCTACCATGCACGGTCGTGCAAAGTGAATCCACCACGGTCGTGCTACCTTACACAGTCATGCTATAGAAGATCATCACATGAATCATATTCATGTATGAATTTTATTCTTTTATCCTTTCAACTTGATTAGGTCACATCAACCCTTCAATCAAGTTCATACAACTATGATTAACATAGTGTATCAAGTTATTGATCCTATCAGCAATTAGGGATTTATCCCTTAATTGGCACTAACCACTTAGGTACTATTAGGGTTTCAACCTTTGTACCTTCATTGATTATCATTACTAATCATCATTGGATCAATAGAACATTCATCATCTTAATTCTCAAGAGATTCAATCACATTGAACCTCCATTACATAAGGTATCCAATTGAATTAGGGTTTCCAATATTGATTCCTTCAATCATTGATATCATGGAACCAATCATCAATTGGACCTATCCTCATACTTCAAATGAGTTTAATAGGTCAACCTTCAACTGATTTGACCCTCAATTGACCATCAATTGATCATCAATTAGGGTTTGGAATCGTTGATCCTTCAACATTAATCAATGCAAGATTAGTTACATTGAAAACATTGAACCATCATCCAAATTGAGCATGACCTGACCCCAAACGGTCTTTAGGTCATTTGGATGACCTCCAAACGGTCTTGAGACCATTTTCCCATGTCCACATCATAATCCAAGTCAACTAATTAAAGTTTGGATCATTGGATTGATCATCAAATCAGCAATTGATTGCAAATCAACTTGGTACCTTTAGACCTTCAAACACCTAACCATACTCAACCCTAGACCTCGAAACGGTATTGGGTGACCACCAAACGGTTTTGAAACCCTTTGGATGAGCTCCAAATGGTCTTGAAACCGTTTGGCTCTTCCAAACCTTGGATTCTAGTGAGATTTCATCAAGGATTGGTCTATCGAGTTGATCAACAAATCAACACTTAATTGCAATATGATTTGCTACATTTGGACCTTCATTTGGTCAACTATACTTAACCCCAGACCTCCAAACGGTCTTGGGTGATCCCCAAACGGTCTTGAAACGGTTTGGGTGATCCCCAAACGGTTTTGAAACCGTTTGTGCCAATCAACCCAAAACATCATCTCATTCACTTGCAAAATCAGCACTTAGCCGATTAGGGTTTATACCACATCTTTGGATCTTCAAACGAATATCCATACTTGACCCTAGACCTCCAAACGGTCTTGGGTGACCCCCAAACGGTCCTGAGACCGTTTGGGTGATCCCCAAACGGTTTTGAAACCGTTTGGGCTAATCAACCCAAAATCTCAAATTAACTCATTGGAATATCGGCACTAATTTCAATTAGGGTTTTCCTAATTGATTAGCCTTCAACCCATGATTCCTTTGTAACTAATCCATCAAATTTGGTGATTTATCAACCAACATAATGAGGAACAGGAATATCAAACGTCCAACCATTGGTAAACTCACGCAAACGGTTTTGAAACCGTTTTCCCAAAAAGGTCAAGTTAATCAGATTGAAAATCAGCACTTAATCCAATTAGGTTTACCTAATTGATTATCCTTCAACTCACGATTCCTTTGGAACTAATCCATAAAATTTGGTGAGTTATTAACCAACATAATTACGAACAGGAATCGCAAACGGTCAACCCTTGGTCAACTCCCTCAAACGGTTTTGAAACCGTTTTCTCAAAAAGGTCAAGTTAATCAGATTGAAAATCAGCACTTAATCCAATTAGGTTTACCTAATTGATTAGCCTTCAACTCACGATTCCTTTGGAACTAATCCATAAAATTTGGTGAGTTATTAACCAACATAATTATGAACTGGAATATTAAACGGTCAACCCTTGGTCAACTACCTCAAACGGTTTTGAAACCGTTTTCTCCCAAACGGTTTGCAAACCGTTTGGTCACCAAACGGTTTGGTGAAACCGTTTGGTCCCAACTTCCAAACCGTTTGCCCAAGATATTTGGAGAGGTGTGTGCTTATGATGATGTCATCATCATCAAGCTTCGTCCCTGAAGTTCTAACAACTTCTGATTTCATGAATTAATCAATTTCAACCAGCAATTAATCAAGATAATGAAGGAATAATTGAAATTACATGATTAATGGTTGAATAACAATGTAAAAGGGTTCAAGTTATATAACCCGCCTCAAATCTGATCTCCAAGCTCCAAGCTACACGGATCTAATGGTGGATAAAGCTTCTCCAACTATTCCAAGTCTCAACTTCAAGATTTGGAGTGAAATGATCAGCTAGAATTGAAGATTGAGTGAAGAAATGAAGGAATTACACATTGTTTTATGATTTTCACCATGAAATCATGAAGAACGAAGATCAAAGGCTTACCAACAGGTTGGGGACGTGCTCCCTGCTGTTTTTAGCCTTCTTGGTCGGTTTTGCAAGCAAGGTAAGAAAGGAAATCCGAAAAAGACCCTTAGGTGGGTTGGAAAAAGGTTCTTTTATAAGAAATTGATGAAAGAGAAAATGTTTAATTAAAATTCAATTAATTCCAAAAATGGTACCACGTCTTCTTCCTTGTTTTTCTTGCATGCAAAGGCAAATCAAATCCACCGAATTCCCTTCCATTATCCATGGATTAAGGGAAAAGAAAATAAGCACCTTATTAATATATCTTTTTGAGTGGAAATTCTTTTCCTTATAATAAGGTGAGTGGAATTTCACCTCCTTAAGATATTTTCGATCCTTGCAAGATCAAGGACGGTCACTCATGCATCTGAATTCCATCAAATTAATTTTGGTTGAGATCCCTAGAATTATTGTATTTATTTTTGCATTAATATATCCATTATGCTTAAATCTTGATTATTTTAATATCAAGATTCTCTATCCTCCAACTTAATTCAAATGAGAAGTCCCTCTCATTTTCTTTGCTCTACATGATGCCAAGAAACATTAGGGACCTTATTGAAGTGGTAAATTTCATATTGAACCCTTGGTTGTGGGTAAATTGCACATTCACCAAAACTAGGTTTTTATGCACAAACATTGCTTTATCAGCTCTTTCTTAGAATTCAGGCCATCACAAGCCATACCTTTGCATCATCTTCACTCTCATGATGCTTCAACACATGATGATGTTATCATGAAAAAATTGCAAATTAACCCCTCAACTTGGTTAAATTGCACTTTAGTCCAAAATAAGCAATCATTGCTTTAACATTGTTCAAACATGACCAAAATTGAAACATAAGTTTCTCATGAGCCCTGATTACTTTTCACAAGATAAGATTAAGCATATAATCATATTTCTTAATAAAAAAACCTAGGGTTAAAGCATAACCCAGGTTAGGGATGTTACATATGCACTCACACAAAGAGAAGATCCTGACTTAGGGAACTTTCATGGTTTGTAAAGAAAGGTCCTACTCCCACTATGAAAGGGAGGAGACAAAGTTAGGAACTATGAATAACCAAATGGGATGAATGTATGAGAAACTAAGATGATGTGCTCAAGAATTAGCTGCATTTTCTCACAAAATGCAACAAGAGAGATTTGGGGAACACCATTCTATGGTGAAATTCACTACATCAAAAGCTTCTCAGCATCCTTCCAAAGTCTTTCCAAGCGTCAGTGGTCATCCTAGAGATCTAGCAATTGGAAAAGACCCCCGATTTATTGGATATGGTGGTTGAGTAAGTTGTTAGTACCTAGGTGTAAAGTTCAAGCAAGTGATGCTAGGGTTAGACTTCTAGGTGTCACAGGGTCCTAGATGATTCCTTATTAATTGGTTGGGTATCTGGAACATCTAATAGGGTTTTTAGAGAAGAGGGGAAAAAGTCATGGTTTGACTGGGATAGATGGAGAACAAATCCCGATGGAGTGTGGGCTGATGGGATCTAAGAGATTTGTGGAGTCATTTGATATTGGAAAGAGGGAAGAAGGCTTAGGGTGAGAATGAGTAGGATCTCAGGATGGATCAGGATCTTATTTCCACTTCATATATTAAATGTTGGGCATTAGGAGATGATGTCTTTCCACTCATATCATGATTGTATGGTGCATCAATAACTCGCGCTCATCATCCAAGTAGAAACATAGCATTACAATGAAATTTAGGAAAATTACAACTAAACACAAAGTCATTTTATTTTATGAATATCCACTTTAAGATTATATACTTATCTTTCATTATAAATACAATTTTATGGTTTACTCCTTGTTAAAAAAAATTTAGACTTTGTTAGGCAGACTAATTCGACGGAAATGAAGACAATTTGTGAAGTTGGTTTTCTATTTTAGGCCACATCACTAACTATTACCATATTTAAGTTCCTATGCTGATTATATTATAAATAATAATCCATAATGAATTGGATTATGATAATTTGGGAAATATTATAGGATATCATCTATTTTATGACTTAAACTATTCATAGGGAAAAGGAATCTCTAGTATGGGAAATTTCTTTTTATTGAAACCTTAATGTTCAGTTAATGATTTATCAAGTGGACAATGAAGAGTAATAAAGAAACTAAAATATATACTTCAAATTGAGGATGTTCCACAAAGTCTCTTCTTTAGATGCCCTTATCACCTATCCAATAACTATGAATCTCAATGTAGTCCAACACCATCATCCTTCACCATGATAGCCTATAGTTGATCCAATATTTATAGACTGGTGGAAATTAGCAGTTTTTATGATCATACCATTTCATGATGTAACCCTCCTGATCTTACAATCACTTCCCTACTTATTTTCTAGTGGAAATCTTGATCTACGTCTCAACCTGGAAACATGATGGAGGGTCGAGTCTTCCTCTGTTGCAAATATATATTCATCTACAATTGATATTGTATATTCAAATCATAACAACCTTGGATTGTGAATAAGTGGTAGTGATCCTAACATCCTTGAGTTATCCTAATGGTGCATGATGTTGGTATTTATGCCAAGAGATTCAATCATATGATGATTGTAATGGGGTAGCAACACTTGATTTGATAATAATAAATGTAATTCTATATATTATGGTTGTCTTCGCCATGAGATGAAGACACAAACATATTAGATGTCTATAGAAATATGTTATTCAATATGATATGTATTTAGGTTAAGGACCTAAAGAATGATTTCATATGTATGATAATAGTATATACATTATTGTTATGTCCCTATTTAGATGTTACTATGGAAAAAAATAGATAACAATATTACATAAGACTAGAATGTGTATTGGCTGATGACAAAGTGTCATTAGTCATGATATATGATATAAAGTTAAACACATAGGTACATGCTAAAGAATAATGTACGGGATAGACCCACCTTGAAAGTGATACATGGAGACCACGAATGGTAGTCACAATTAGCTCTCAACGTGATAGTGGTTCTTACACCTGAAGTCACTACACACATCACATGTCATTCGATGAACTTTGACACCTTCCAACGTGACCTTGAATAAGGATTTGCATAAAGGTGGGATGTGGTATATTGTAACACATGAGGAGTGAGGGTGATGTAGATGGAATCTGTCCCTCCTATAAGAGTTAACATCATGGCCATTTGATAAGCAAGACTGAGAAACATATGACCATACTCATGTGACTCAATATGTGATATGTGAGCTCAAATGCATCTCATACAATCTTCTCTAGTTCAAGGAACACAGATTGAATAATTAAGAGGATCACAATTACATGTCTCAAGTTCAATCTAGATGATAAAAAGGAACTATACGATCACTATAACACAGATCAAGGATTGTAGGTTGAAATTGTTCTCCAACTTTCCAATTTTTAAGGTAGCAATGATGTGTTTCTAGATAGTGCTTGTTATTGTGATGCCATGATCTAGTTATGGACATTCACTTCCAATGTGATTTGGAACCTATAGGGTCAAATGCATAGAATGTACATGAAAGAGGAGTTTACTCATGAATACGATTTGACCTAATTACTAAAGTGTTTAGGTAATCAACTTAAATAACATTGGTTGTTAGTTGGCTGACTATAGTTTCCATTCGACTGACTAGGAATGTGAGTCGACTGACTGAAAAGTCCATTCAATCATCTGGATGATAAGTAAGATTGGATCAAGGATTGATGTTGACGATATTTTGTGCATTAATCATCCTATTGAAATCCAATATGTTTGTGAATTAGAAAATTCCAATCGACCAAATGGAGTGTCTAGTTGATTAACAGGAGTGCCACTCGCCTGACCAGGAGCCCAGTCAACGAAGTTGTGATTTATAGTAGCCAAAAATTCATGAAATTTGTCTCTTCGTGTCCTTGGGTTTGAGGAAAACCTAGCCCATCAACTTCAGTATAAAGGGGGAGTGGGAAAGGGTCTTTTGACAATTATCTAAATCTCAAAGTTGTGGTGATGTGAGAGCTAGAGGCATCTTACCCGTAAAAGGGAGAGATAGACAAAACGGAGAAAGTCAACGCTAGCACGTTGACAACACATGGGACAACGCCTTCACACAAGTTCTTGATGAATGACAAGAGTTCTCAGTGGTCAGCATGAACTACGTAGATGCATGGAAGTCGTTTCTACCATACTAGGAGAATTCATCAACCTCCATCTGTGGTGCTACACCAGGAGGCAGCCAATGACAACAGTTCATGTGTTGCTTGAAGAAGAGGCAGAACTGTGCAAGGATTGTCGTTGGAATTTATCTAGGGCCAGGTATATACCTTACAACCTTCTTTCCTAGGTACATCACTTTTGATAGGATCTGTTGGAAAAGGAATAAGACAAAAGATTTGTTTTGTTTCCTTATCTATTGTTCCTATTTCCCAACATTGATATTAGAGACGCGTAAATTTATGGTCTATCGGAATTTAAATCGATGTGATTGGATTTAATTTTATTATTTATTTAATTACATATGATGCAAATATTTAAAATGATTAATGTGCATATCTAATTAAATCCAACATATGATCCCTATATATATGTATGCATATCTATATATGATATGATATGATATCAATGTATATGTGTTTCCCTAACAATTGTTTTGATGGCTGATGAATTGATTATTATGGCCAAACCCCTTATGGATGTGTGTGCTTGGTTGAATGATTTTAATCCTACCTTTTATTTAGTTTTTATAATGAGCCTCTGCGTCTCTTTCTACAAATATAATTAATTTTTTCCTCCCTATATTCACATGGAATGTAACTTAAGGTTTCACTTTTAAAATGTAATATATTAATAGGAACATGATAGTTTTAAATTTTATTTTGGAGAAAGAGAAGACGCTCTGCACCTGGCCAATCAACCAATTGGGAAATTGATATATATTTATCCTTTTTATTTACATCTTTTAGATATCTTTTTAAGATTGTTTTATTATTTATTTTCTTAGTTTTGTAATTAATTGTGTTTGTTTAATATTTTTCTATTTATTTAGATTTTTAATTATATTTACTTTCTTTTTTATAGGAAAATGTCCCAATCACTCCATGTTTAATTTCCTTGAAAGATGTTTTATACAATTCCGGTAGTGCATGATTTAAATATATATACCCTGTACCAAAATTGGCATAACTCTCACATCCCAAGGAAGACTTTAATGCACAAGTACTGATTGGAAAGGAAATTTATTTATTTAATAGAAATTACTATATTCTGAACCGATTATTAGCATCTAATGTGAGAGAAATTCGCTTGAAATTTCTGCTGCGGAAATCTGCCTTGAAGAAGTCACATGGTCAAACACTAAAGAGGAGAACAATATTAAAACCCCCAATTTTGTGGGCAAGCAATCAATATTTTAAAGTTCTCTCCCTTGACTAGGAGTTGGCCAATTTCAAATATTTTTGTGATGGAAGAATTCATATAAAGACCAGCCAAATGTTGAAAATCATCAATGCGGTCAAAAGTTGAATGTTACTTTAACTGAAACAACAAATTATTCTAGTCAAAGTGGCCGCCAGCACAATGTCAAGGGTTTTTCTCCTCCTCATCTCCCTATAAAAGGAGGGATGACTTCATAAGAAAAATATCATCGAGTCTTAGTTATATATTAAGTCTTAATTGTAAATCCAGACTAAGTTGTTGGTCCTCAATTTTTGTACTGGCTTGTTTTTTACTTTGAAGCTCAATTACTATCATTCTTAGTGTAATACTTACATTTAAGCAATAAAATAGAATCTTGTTCTAGATTTGAATTTCTCTTGTTCTTGTTCTTGTTCTTTCTCTTAGAGCAGGAAATACGAAAGCAAGTCGCTCAATTGTCTCCACCTTGGCCTTTTCAAAGATTCTGGATTTGTGGTCTATGACTTCCTATCTCCTTCTCTTTGTTTATCCCTTCCTCACTATGACTAGTGAGTAGTTTCCATATCGAGGCAAGAGGAATAGATCTTTAGCCATTGTGTTGATCGAATTAAGTTTTATACAATTTTCTTTATACAGATGGCTTTTGGTTTAGAAAATTGCCAATTTAAATGAAGTGATTAATTGTTTTCATCTTGAGTTAATCCTGACGGATGCAACCGTAAAAATCAGAATTTTAGAATGACTAAACCAGCTGCACGAGGATTTGGATGAGATCATTGAAAAATTCCCATTATAATGATGAATTATCAAGCATAAATGTCAAGACTACTGAGTTCACATGGAGTTTGTCTTTTGCATTTTATATACGAATGGTTTGCATACCCTCTTGTATCTTTAATTATCGTGTATTGTTTGATCTTATCTTCACTTTGGCTAAGGTGGTGAAAACCCCTAAGCCTCAATGCTTTATCCCATTTGATTTCAATCATTTCTTTAATGCTTATTTTTCTTTTGCCTCTTTTAGTTTCAGCACTTTACTTTTATGTTTAGAAAATCATGTGTGCTAACTATCTTCTTTGTTTCCTTGTCTTAGATTAATCTTTTCATTCCCTTGCTACAATGTAATCTTTTACTTTCCTTGTATTTAAATCTCTCATTCTAGTGTAATCAAACAACCCCAATCAGCATTTACGTTCTATTCATTATTCAAAAATACCAAAAAAAAATAATTGAAAAATCAATCGGGATTAAAAGAGAACAATCTTAAAAATGTTGTCATGTGGGATCGACCCTTCTATACTAGCTTTAAACTCTAGGATAATCATTCTAGTGAATTGGCATGTTCTTTGATGTGTATCAATTTTGACACCGTTGACGAGGACAACACATCATTTTATCGAACCCCGAAAAAAATTTTGAACATTTTTTTTTTCATTTTTCACCTTTCCAGATGTTATACTCCTCCTCCTTACAAGTTTCCATTCTAGCTTTACATTTTTTCTGCACTTGGTATTAACTGTCATATTAACTATGCATGCGACGCCCACTAAATGTCGATTCTATGTCGTCGATTTTTTATCCGGAACCAGAGAAGCTAAGGATGATTTTAATCAATGATGATTATGATGATGATTATATCATTTCAATAAAGTAGAACCAACTTCAGTACCTGAAGCTCCACCAATCACTTCCATTGTGGATGTTAATCTAGTTGTTGCTAATAATAAATATGCTTCTGTTGAACCATTTCTGCATAATGAACCTCCACCCTTGGAAGAAGTCCAATGTGAAGTAGTAGAGATTCCACACAACCTTGATCAGGAGATGAATAGGTGTTCTACAGAAATTAAGGTTGTCGTAAATGAAGAACTTTGTTTACCTAGGACAACAGCTGCATGGGGCCCCAACTATCCATGTAAGTCAGAAAATGAATGGATGGAGACCTATGTCGATAAGTTCATGAATCAAGAATCTTTTAATAGAAAGGTTAAAGACTGGTGGGCTCAAAGAACGTCCCAACAACCTAAGGATACACCACCCTTCTCGGTTGTAGGCTCAGATTTGGATGTTTAAAATAATCATCCCATCTTGGTTTAGCCTATTGTGGCCAATGTACCATCACCTCCCTAGGATGGACAGATGGATTCTTTTAAAAGGCTTCCTCATCAAGAGCACTATGCCCTACCTCAACAACTTCTTGTTCCACGTCTGGTTGAACTTAATGAGGTGATTCCACCTCGACAAGAACTGTACATGCCACCATTATATTGTGAGGTGATCCCCTCTGAGCCCATTGAGTTGGGCACATGTTCCACAAATGAATTAGATCTCCCCTTCAACATAGTAAAGGAGCCTGATGACTCTACAGGCATCCATGTTTATGGGATCTACTTCTGAAGAAGAGATGGAGTACTTCCCAATTGAGATGGAGCAGTTTGGTGTAATCATTTTTATAATTATGACAACAGTTACACCATCTGAGAGTCATCCACACCAATTCCACTGGATTCCATCTATGGTGCAAAGGATCTAGATGCACCTTGTTGTATAACACCATCTCCACTGTATGTAGATCCAGGCAACAAAAAGATACTTGAACTAGATCATCCGCCTAATTTTCCACATCCGCAACTACATGTGTTGCCCAACGGGCACCCACCAATCTCCCCCAATCCACATTCATCTCCAACACTTCCCTCACTGCTAAAGAAAGATCTATCGATCCTACTAGAAGGAATGTGAGGTGAGAAGCAATGTCATTCAGGAAACCCCTTTAATCTTCCACAATGACCCATCCATTGGGTGCACCATGAAGCTCCTCCATTCAAAGCCCTAGTCATTATCAACATCCCCTTCAGGTGGACATTTTTTGAGCTACTAGGGCCTCGTGGCGATCCCAACAAATTTCTTCCCTCCCTTACAAATTTAATTTTTTCTCGGGATGAGAAAAATTCTAAGTCTGGGGTGGAGGTGAGTGATATCTTTTTAATCCACCCCCTTATTTTTTCTGCATCTTGTTTTCCCTTATTTTGCATGTAGTTGCTTTTATAAATTTTTTTATGGCCATCATCTAGTCGGCTAGTTTCAATAGATATTTATCATTGTATCCCCTCTGGAATTGAGTAAATCTTTTGGAAAAATAATTACAAACTGCCATGTCTAAAACCTCCATGTTACTTAGGACACCAAAATAGCATCACTCCTTAGGATAAGTTGACGATTCATATGGAATCAATCAAAACCAAACATAATTTTTCTATATTTTAAAATTATGAATTAACTTGATATAAATCTTATATAATGTGATCTACATGAATATTTTGTTTGATGTAATGAAACTTTTGAAAAAAAACAAGAGTGTCAAAGAAAATATAATAATAAAAATGAGAGTATCAAAGTAAAGTAAGATGAAACTTGTTTTTCTACAAAGTCTTGATTTAAAAATAAGATATGATATTTGTTTTTGATAGGGAATATAGAATTTTTTGTTTTGTGATTTTAGGAGATGGGGTTGCTCGACCAAATTTGGAGGTAAAAAATAAATTGATGTTACAAGGGTGAGGATAGAAATATTGTTAGTATAAATTCTGATTATTTTTTATTTTATTTGTTTGAGGACAAATGAAGATTCAAGTCTGGGGTATTTTTATAAATGTTTATTTATCCTTTTTATTTGCATCCTTTAGATATCTTTTTAGATTTTTTTTTATTTTCTTAGTTTCTAATTAATTGTGTTAGTTTAAAATTGTTCTCTTTATTTGGAGTTTTTATTATATTTATCTATTTTTTATAGGAAAGCGGCTCAATCAATCCATGTTTAATTTCCCTCAAAAAATGTTTTGTATAATTCCTATAGTGCCTGATTTAAACATATACCTTGCACCAAAATTGGTATAACTCTCACATCCTATGTGAAATTAAATTCACAAATACTCATTGGAAAGGAAATTTAATTTCTCTAATAGAAAACACTATAGTCTGGATCTCTATTTAGCATTTAATGGGAGAGAAATTCGCTCAAAGTTACTGCTGTGGAAATCTGTCTTGAAGAAGTCACATGGTCAAATACTAAAGAGGAGAACAATATTAAACCCCCTCAATTTTGTAAGCAAGAAATCAATATTTAAAATTTCTCTCCCATGGCTAGGAGTTGGCCAATTTCATATATTTTTGTGGTGGAACAATTCAAATAAAAGTCAGTCAAATGTTCAAAATCATCAATTCGATCAAAAGTTTAATGTTACTTTTGGATGTAGTAGTAAATTATTCCAGTCAAAGTGGCTGCCACCACAACAAAGTCATATCTCAAGAATTTTCCCCTCCTCATCTCCCTATAAAATGAGGGGAGACACCACAAGAAAAACATAATCGAGTCTTAATTGTAAATTGAGTTTTAGTTTTAAATCCAGACTAAGTTGTTGGTCCTCCATTTTTGTACTAGTATTTTTTAGTTTGAATCTTTGTTACTTTCATTCTTAGTGTAATCTTTACATTTAAGCAATAAATTAGATTCTTGTTCTAGATCTGAATTTCTCTTGTTCTTTCTCTTTCTGTTGGAGCAGGAGATTAAGAAAGCAAGTCGTTTAATTGTCACCACATTGGTCTATTCAGAGATTCTAGATTTGTGGTCTATGTCTTGGTATCTTCTTCTCCCTATTTCCTTTCCTCACTATGACTAGTGAGCAATCTCTTTATCTAGGCAAGAGGAATAACTCTTTGGCCATTGTGTTGATTGGATTAAGTTTATACGATTTTCTTTATACATATGGCATTTAGTTTAGAAAATTACTGATTTAAATAAAGTGATTAATCATTTTTATTTTGAGTTAATTCCGATGAATGTGATAGTAGAAACCAGAATTTAGAATGACTAAACCAGTTGCATGAGGATTTGGATGCGATCGTGGAAAAATGTCCATTAGAATGATGAACTATGAAGCATGAACGCCAACACCAATTGGTTTACATGGAGTTTGTCTCTTGCATTTTGTTTTATGAATGATTCACATACCCACTTCTATCTATCATTATCATGTATTATTTAATCTTATCTTTACTTTGTCTAAGGTGGTGAAAACACCTAGGCCTCGATGCTTTCTCCCATTTGATTTTTATCATTTTTTTCAATGCTTTTTTTCAATTCGCCTCTTTTAATTTCAACACTTTACTTCTTGTTTTGATAATCTCGGGTGCTAGCAATCTTCTTTCTTTATTTCCTTGTATTAGAATAATATTTTTATTCCATTGCTTTAGTGTGATATTTTACTTTCTTTGCATTTTAGTATATCATTCTAGTGTAATCAAACAACCCCCAATTGAAATTTATGTTTTGTTCCTTATTCAAAAATACAAAAAAAAATCAAAAATCAATCAGAATTAAAGAGAACAATCTTAAAAACATTGTCCTATTTGATTGACCCTTCTATACTACTCTTAATTGGAAAGTAAAAAAGGATTAAACTATAGGATAATCATTTTAGTGAATTGGAGTGAACTTTGATGTATATAAAAAGTCGAGTCCATTGACCAAAGGACCAAGAAGTCCAGTAGATAAAATGAGTCAATTGACTAACTAGAGGTTCAACCAATCTACTAGAGAAGTCTAATCAATCGCATGAGATAGGATCTAGTTGACCGATTGATGGAAGCCAATCGAACGACTAACAGTCCAACTGATCGACTAGAGGGTACAATCGATCGACTGACCTGTTTCCAACAATATATATATATATTGATACAGGTTGCTACATGTGATGTATGACCTTAGGTGGTAGAAATTCTTTGTGGCTTCAAGGAGTTGCATTAGTATGGTCATTACCATTTCTCATATGTTTGTGATTGCATGTTTTCTTTTATGGATATAGTATGTATATGATACACATTACAAGTATCTAGTGATTGGATATGTATATGTATTCATATAAATCCCTTGATAAATATTAAATATATTATGCTTTCCATAAGAGACATAAATGAAAAGGTTGATCGATCAAGTGTGGACAAGCCAAAGCATGGTGCGTCTTCTATCTTGTAGAAAGTGTGATTGTAGATATGTTGGTCTGCCAATGTAGGGTGCATATTCCATCATGTTGGGCTTTGGGTCAGGCTTAACTAGGTGACCTTAATGAAATTAAGTGCCTAGAAGCATTGATATGGAATGTGACAAGGAGTTGTGCACACCATATATCTGAGAGTTGTATAAGATGTAGTTAGTAAAATATTCCAACCTAAATAGCTTAGTTGTGGGTGATTAGCCAAAGTTGACTCATGATTTGATAAATAATGGATATTGACTCACTAGAATGTTTTACGTTGCAATCTTCCGATTTGATAGTGAGTGCTATCAATTTGAACAAAATAGTGGGGAAGATAATCAATTCAAGGCTTAAATAATATCATCAATATTTATCAATCAAATCAAAAGGTTTTTGACGAATGCAAAATTTTATTGTAGAAAAAAATAGAGAACAAAACCACATTTTATTTATGAACAATCCTTGAGAAGGAAAAATTGACTATGAATAACTTCAACGATTGGTTTAGGATGTTGAGAATCATTCTAATGCAAGAGAGCAAGCTCTATGTCCTGGAAACACTAGAGCTAGATAAACCTACTCCCACCGCTCCTAAGGCGGAAAGGGATACATACAAGAAGCTTGCTGAAGATGTCATGGATGTCAAGTGCTTGATGCTATGCTCAATGAACTATGAGTAGAAGAGACATCATGAAAATATGGAAGTCATTAATATGGTAGCACATCTCAAGAACATGTTTCAAGACCAGCTAAGACAAGAGAGATATGATATCTCAAAAGCATTGTTCAAATGCAATATGGCAGAGAGAGATCAAGTGGGGCCCCATGTGCTCAAGTTGATTGGGTATGTGGAGAACCTAACGAGGCTGGAATTTCTCTTAGGCAAGAGTTGGCCAAAAATGTGATTCTATAGTCATTGTCAGAATCATATATCTAGTTGGTCAAGAACTACAACATCAACAATTTTGATAAGTCGTTATCAGAATTGCCTGGCATGTTGAGGATTGTTGATGTGCAAATTTAAGAAATGCAAACCTATATTTTTTACAATTACCAATTGTGGAAAAGGAAATGCTAAGCACAAAGGCAAGACCAAGAAGAGTTCTAAATCCATCTAGAAACTCAACTTTTTTGCACTTAAAGAAAAGCAAGGAATGAATGAGGAAGGGAAGTGCAACTATGTCACCAGCCTAGACACTAGAAGAGGAATTGTCCTCTTTATGTAGAGGAACTTACAAAGGAACAGGAGATGGAGATCTCCACTTCAAGGCCCAAGAAGTAACAAAATTAGATAGGTGGAACTACATGGAGCAAGAGTTGTTGCCACTACAATTGGAACCTACCATTCATCTAATCCCAATGGCAATGTAATAGAATAAGTGAATTTCTATGATGTACCTACCACTGATAGAAACATCATATATGCATCTTATTTGTACATGAGTATCATGAATGATAGACACTATTTTAAATATAAGATCTTTTATGGCAGTGCCCCAATGTCTCATAGTCTATACTCGATAGTTCTAGAGAGAAATATGCACAACATATACAATGAATGACTTGATGACTCAAATATTTATACTGATATCATTGTTGTCTAGTGCACATAAATAAAGAAACGATTTCAGAATCCATGTGTATGGTCATATAGACTCTTTTGATTTCAAACCAATAGAGACATGCAAATATTGTTTGTTGGGCACGATGACAAATGCTCCTTCAACTGGAAACAATGAGAGAGCAAATGATATATTAGGACTCATAATATTGATGTATGTAAATCTCTTAGAACAAGTATTATAGGTGGTTATCAACACCTCACCACATTAACTAGTGATCTCAATAGACATGTATTTAATGAAATATAAGTTTGAACCCCTTGAAATTATGAATGAATTCATGAATGAAGTACAATACCAACTTGGAAAAGTATTAAAACACTTTGATACGATTGATATGGAGAATACTTGAACTAAGGGATTGAGGACCTCTTGCGAGACTGTGATATTACATCACAATGAAGTCCACCTAAAACAAATGATGTATCCAAGAGAAGGAATCACACCTTGTTTGTAACGACCCTGCCTCCTGGAAACCCCTATTTAAGGGAGACCAAAAGGTCAGAGCCGTTATCTAATAACCCAGATCCAAGGTTCAACAGGTAATCAATAATAATTATGAATTTCTACTAACTAAACTGGAATTTGGTATAAAATTAAAACTTTACTTACCTTTGAAAACTTTGGAAATCTATCTATCCAGAGCTTGAATTATTCTATCCAATCCTCCTTGCACTTTATTTCTTATTTTCACAATGTGTCACTTTACTGTTTGTTCATTCTAGGGTTTTACCTAAAACGCCGACAAAGAAAACATCGATCAACATACGGAGATATGTTGGTATGTGGGGACAACCAAAATTTCATAGATATGGCTAACAATTTAATAATCATAATCAAATTATTTAACAAGCCAATTTACATTTTCAATGTGTCATTCTCCACCGCTTTAGCCCCAATCCCTGGCATACCCCTCTAGGGTTTCTCTTTTTCCATTGACTTAAGGCCACCTTCTCAATCCCGAGCTTGGTGCCTGGGATTCACCTATCATGGTGCTCCATAGTCATGCATCATAGACCGCCTTCTCATTCCCGAGCTTGGTGTCTGGGGTCACCTCTCATGGTGCCCATTGGTCTACCCTCCTAGGCCTGACCTTTATGGCATCTTCCATCAGGGTGGAATGTAGGTGCGAGAATTCACATGTATATATAACTGTGATATCCATAGTGACTTTATAATTGCAGTATGAACATCCAAACTGTTTAGATTGCATTCAATGCGAGGAAACATTCAGAAAACCCTCGGGAAACTAATGTGATTAATCATAATTAACCACATACCTGATCCAGAGAAACTTGATTGTCCAAGCAATAAGGATAAAGAACAAGCAACAAGCAATCAACAATATCTTGAAATTAATGCATGGCATCCAAGTGTTATAGTTTATCCAGAACATTCTAAGGCTAGACTTGGATTCCACCTTAGGCTTTCTAGGCCACTTTAGGGTTTTATTAGGGTTTTAACCACCATAATACTTTTATCACATTAAATGCCCTCTTATTTCACAAATCCTAATTTCATCATCATAGGCATATTTAATGTCCATTATTTCTCTTTTATACTAAAACTCCCATCTTTCTCCTTTTAAGTTATTTCAAGATCATTAGACTCAATTACCACCTTCAGTATCATTCGAATTGACAATTCATACTTCATTATGATATAATTCATAATTGTATTCCATTTAATATTAATTTCCCATTAATCCATTAGAAAACCCTAATCACCAACTTAAGGGTATTATACCATGAAAACTCAATTCTATTATGATATTTTCGGATTTAACCCATAAAAACCCATATTTTCCCAAATTAGGGTTTCTAAACATAATTATATGCATAAAACCCTAAAGCAGGCATGAAACTACCTTTTTAAAAAATTAACTCTCCCTCTTATTCTTAATAGGTTAATATTTCTCAAAATTAGGGTTCCAAACCAAATTAACCCAAAAGAGTCATTAATTTTGAGTTCCATATCAAATTAGGGTTTTACCATAACTTAATAGATCAAGGGTGATTACTTTGTGTACTTTTTAAATTGCAAGCAATATCAGGTTCCAATTATATTTTCATTGGCTTCCTCACATTTTTTTGATCAATTTTCACGTATAACTTATTTTCATCAGCGCTACCAATCTTGAGTTGTAATTTATGCAAGATAAATACTTTTAAGCCAATAAGAAAGTGACACGTCTACCAAGTGAGACTTACTTTAATTCCATGAAATTTGGTTGATTACCCTTCTACCCTTGCTTCCTTCTCACGGCTGCCGGGGTAGGAGAGTCTTTTCTCCCTTACCCGTCTTCCTCCCCTGCTTGCTCGACGCAGAGCAATGGAAGGTCAGCTCAGGTGTTGACTTCCATCGAAAGGCTCCCTTCCTTGCTCAAAGCTGGTGGTAGGCTCCCTTCCTCGTCGATGGTCCAAATCTCTCCACCCGTGGCTGGAGTTTCCAAGACGAAACAGAGGTTCTCCCGATAGCAAGCCAAGGAGGTCCGAGATAGGCTTGATAAAGGAAATTGGTGGAAGATACTTGTCCTGGTGGTCCTACAGCCTCTCGCGGGTCTGTTCATCATATCACTGAGGAAATCCACCCCCTTATATAGCTTGTGGCTATGGTGCACAGTCGGCAGGGTCCTTCGGTTTTAGGGGATTCTTCTAGAGACCCCCAAGCTAGGCAAAACCTAGGATTAATCTGTCTGCAAGAAACTCACGAATAAATCTAGCAGGTTTCTGAGTTTGCACACTCATTGACTGACAAGGAATTCAACTTGGGAAAGTTAGAGTTCTATCCTTGCTTTCCTAACCAGATGTGAGCTGGAAGACAAGTCCATCATCGTCGGATATCCCTAAACGTGCGCACTAGATCAAGGGGAATATTTTCAGAATTGTGACATTTAATTTGATCCAAAGATTACCCTTTTACTTTAGGAAACTTCTAAAAATCACAACTTATTAATCCTTTATCCTTTTTCCACAAAATTTTAGAGGAAGATTTGGGTCGACATTATCTACGAGTGTACCAAATTAGAGACCTAAATTTCAAAGAAAAAGGGTGTTTTCTTCATAAGCAAGCTATCATTATAAATTAAGCCAATTAATTTGGTATTCCCTCTTTCTTTGCCATTAAATTATTATTTTGAATCCCTTGAACATCAAGGAACTATAATGGCTCAGAATCCCATCTTAAGAATATTCCTTAGCCTCTTACTTATCTTTTATCTATTTTCTCTTTCTTCTGATTCATTTCGTGTCAAAATATCTCTTTTCGGGGATTTCTCTTTATCTCTATTATTATTTTCATTATTGGAATTGCTTTTAACATTAGAAACCTCATGGATACAAAAATCCATCAAAGATAACTCAATTATACCTCTTTCCACTTATTTTCCACATTTTATCATTGTTTTCCAATTTCTTTCTTAACAAAGAAATATTTAATTGCATTCTCTATGCAACTTTGGACTCCTTGGAACCCAAGAGGCACCAAATACCTCTTTGGGTTTGCCTTCTAGAGGTTTCTACATTTTTCGTTTCTCTATTTCTTATTAATAATGGAGTTTCTTTTGTCTTTTCCTTGTTATTGGGCCCAATAGCCAATAAAGCCCACAAATAAATCAACAAGGCTATTTTAAATGAAATTCATGCATTCAATCAAAAGACATCATTATTTTTTCATTTATCTTTATTATGAGAAATTACATTTCTCACCAAATGTACCCAAAAATTGGGGTTGTAACATCCTTCCCCTCTTATAAGAATTTTGTCCTCAAAATTCCATCAAGCAAACAAACAACCAGGATAAGCCTTTCATATGTCCATCATGGCTCCCATGTGGCCTCACCCTTTCCATGGTGCTTCCCAAGAACCTTCATCATCTCATATTCTTCCATCTGAGTTCTTTCTTACCTTGGTATATTGTACCCTCATAGGTGACTCAGGACATTTCAGCCTATCATCAAGATGAATAGGTTCAGAGCTTAACACATGGCTTGGGTACCTCACATAGTTCTCTAGATTAGACTCATGTGACACATTATACATCATGTTATCCTAAGGGGTAAGGATAAACACAACCATCTCTCCATATCAAAAGGACCATGCTGTCGGGACTAAGCTCTCTCTCTTAGCTATAACTTAGAGGGGTCGGATTTTCACATCACATATTCTCCCACAGTGAACTGCATGTCAGTCTGCTTTGCATCAGCTCACGACCTATGTTGTCCCTGGCTCTCTTTCAGCCATTGCACGATCAAAGAGACTTTATCTGCACACACTGTGGTCCTTTCTTGACCTTCGCGAGGTCCCTTCACCAACATCACCTTAATTAATTGGTGACCAACACAACCTCCCTTGCAGAGCTTCTTTACATCTCAATACTAGCTATGGTGGTTAATGTCACATCTTAAGAACTGTCTCTTTGTATCACCTTGAATGAGCACACATGCTCTCATCAGACCCTCTAGTCTGGATCATACTAACCATTAGTATGGGGTGCTAAACTATATTAACATTGAGTTCTTCAGGTATCTACTTCCACCTCATGGGAGTGAACCTTTAGGTCATACTCAAGAACTTTTGAACTCACATCATGGTGTGGTTGAACCACCTCTCTCACGTGTAGTTCAACTGAATCTATCCCTTGACAGCACTCCTTTCCTTCTCATGTCATCTAAGTAGGGAAATCTACCATAACCCATATTGCATATGGACCTTCTATGGTCTAAGGAAGACTTACCACCGCATCCATAGTGGTGAACTCCCATTCCTTCTTGGGGATTCTTTAACCTTAAAGTCAAGCACTGGGTTACTGGTGTTCGTCCTTCACCCTTGGCTTGCATGGCCACATGCTACATGCAACTTCACATCAAGCAACCAAAGTGCTACTATCACTTACTATCTTTTTAGTATCACAGTGTTTGGTGATCTTAAAACCATGATATCTTGTATGTCATGATTCCTCAAGCTTGATACCTCAGAAACCCTAAACCACTCTCATCAGGGTTTCATCAATTTCCTTTCCAAAGAAGTACATCTAAGGTTCTACAACCATCCTTTCATTATATCACAGACTAGGCTGGCTAACCAAATAATCATTTACTTGATTAACCGCTATTGATACATCTGGGTGTTAGCCAAACTTATCTCTTTTCCTCATCTTAAGGTTAGCCTAACAACCTCAACTTCTTCTAGCTTCCAGCTAAACTAGGCAGCTATATCTCAACCAGAGCATTCATTACCACTTATTATCCTTAGGTGTTAGGTAATGTTGAAGACATACACCTCCATGTATTCTACTTATCATCTCATCTCTAAGTTTGTCTTCATCAAGAAATTTTGAGCTCCTCTTCATGGCGATCAAACTCAACCTTGCATATCTTTCAAATTCCAGATAGCTCATGGTATCACATCCTCACAAGATGATCTCCTTAATACTCTTAGTGTTTGTAAACCATCAATGTATCATTCGCTCCACAAGGATATGTTATCATCTCTATCCTCATACCTTGTAGAAACATTCCAACTCACATCATCTTTATCCTTGGTGTATGGCATGTGTACTGTCCTATCTCTCACTCCCATAACAAGAGGAAATAAGCATTTGGCTGCAGTCCAAATGCAGAGTTCTTCCTGTTCCAAGAATAGAGATGGTACACCCCACCTTGCCAGTACACCTTTACATCTAAGTTGAAACGTGCCACATATGTTTCTACAAACATCACGATATCAAAAATTACTTCCACGGAAAACTGGTCTTGAACCTACTGAGGTTTACCCACATTCCTTGGTCATCTCCTCTAGGTCTATAGGGTGCCGGCACTTTTGGGGTCATCCCTCTTCCCTTATGCATCTAGAGAGTGCCCTACTCATCTACCCTTTGGGTACCATGAGTTCATGAAGGTGATCAATCTCCTTACCCAAGGCCCTTAGACAATGATAGTTGTTACCTCCTGACCCTATGGTCATGTGCAACTAGGGAATTAGGAAACTCCTACTTCCATCAGTCTTATCCTTTCTTGACCCTAGGATAGACTTAGCATTCTATTATAGTACATGTCCAACTTACAACCTTACCCAAGCCTTCATCCTCTCTCTCTGCATTCACGACTGACTTTCATCCCTTCATATGGGTCATGGCAACCTGTCTACCTTGGTCAGGCTCCATATCGGTTACCTCCATGGTAACACATCCACATGCACTTAGAGATGGTTATCTATGGGTCTACAGGTTCATTCTCAGACCATGTACTTTTCACTTAGCTTCTCAAGATCCTATGAAACCTCTTTAGGTTACCTCAAAACCAACAAAACTGGTATACACCCTACCAAAGGGTCCCTCTCCCAGGATGGGAGGAAACTACAACTCTTGGCAATAAGGTCACAACCGTACTTAGGGTTTACATTCACATGAGCATGCCTAACCCAGCAGCTACTAAGGCACAAGCAGACCACCTATTAAACCATGCTAGGTCATACTTGTTCTCTTTTCTCAACATTGGATCAAGATCATACTTTCCCATGTCATCAACTTAGCTGTGAGGGGTTCATCATACCTTAACTTAAGGGGTTTCCTTTACCTTTACACATGAGAAGTACCATGCTCGAAACTATGGAGACTCAAATCTTGTTATGAGCATCAGGTGCACTGCTCCCCCTCTTAGGCCTAGGAACCCTAAGTCCACCTTTGGGTGTCCAACTGCATGATCAATCTCTTAACCATGAATCAAGCATGTCCAAGGTATGTCATGTACTTCCATGATCCTTTTATATATGCAGCACCTCTGAGTTGAGTCCTCCTTAAGGACAAACAACTAGGTATAATGCCTCAAAACTGGTTACTTAAACCTCCTCAGGGTCTAAGGCACTCTTTGTCTCATCTCAGTAGGTAACCACTTATACCATAGGCACATAGGTACCAGAAGCATCATCCTCTCTCTAGGGTTTGGTTCCTCTAAAGGAAACCAAGATATCATCAGCCACCAGGGATCATGCATGAGGCAACTGCAAACATCAACTTAGGTTGCATCATCCTCAACTCTCCCCTATCCAACCTTCTTGCTGGGGTCCTTCTTTCTCTCTCTAGAGCTAACTCCACATCCAGCCTTACTACTAGAGGTCCTCCCTCCATGAAGGATCAAGCTCACAGACATACCTCTACGTGGGTGAAGCCCATGCTCAAACTTATGTTTGTTCATGATTATCCATAGACCCTTATGCTTATCTCATAAGCCACCCATCCTATCCTTCTGGCCTCGATTTTAACTTACTGCTCATACTACTGATGTACTCTGGGTGCAAGCTATATCCTACTTGCAATATCCCATACATGTTCTTCTCTAACCTCATCCATGAAGGAGCTATCTTTCGCTCAAACATGCACGACCCTTCCCAGGGTTGGGTAGCCAAAGGTACTCGGTCATCAACTTCTCATGGCTCATATGGCATCCAAGGCATGTCTATCCAAACACCTGGTCTACCATGACATCTAACTCTTCATGTCATCTCTTTCTCTAACCTTCACTTAGGGTTAGGGTTAACCTCATCCTCAGAGGATGTGCTAGGTCTCTACTTTTAATGGAGGTCTCTACCTCTAAGACTAACCCTCTCTACTCATCCTCCTGACAAGGAGGTCTAGCCTCAGGTTTCTCCTGAGAGCAATGACAACTCATGTCATACGACCTAAGCATGTATATATTCTTTAGTTTGTGCTTAATCTATTAAGCTTATGTCCATGACATCTTATTTACATGCTTTTCATTAATTTGGTGGAGGATTCATTAGACCTTATTAACCTTACCCATACCTGAAGAGGGTGAGGAGAAGAGAGAAAACCCTAATCCTTAATGTCCTTAATAGAATTTGAGTAGAGAAGGGATGAACATGATGAGAGAGTCGTAAAGGTATCTTATTTCGAGTCATATCCTAAGACATCGGCCAGGCAGTCTCACAATCTGGGAGTCCTCGTATTCTGACTAGCGGTGTGGAGGAAAATATTGCCAGCCCCCAGACGTGATCCTTTTCTAGACACCTCAGTCCTTCAGACAATCCTCTAATAACTCCCTTGGGTTCTACAGAGTTTGTAAAATTTACTAATTATTAAAGATTAAATGAGGAACCTTTGCTCTGATACCAAATGTAACGACCCCGCCTCCCGGTAACCCCCATTTAAGGGAGACCGAAAGGTCAGAGCCATTATCTAATAACCCGGATCCAAGGTTCAACAAATAATCAATAATAATTATGAAATTCTACTAACTAAACTGGAATTTGGTATAAAATTAAAACTTTACTTACCTTTGAAAACTTTGGAAATCTATCTATCCAGAGATTGAATTATTCTATCTAATCCTCCTTGCACTTTATTTATTATTTTCACAATGTGTCACTTTACTATTTGTTCATTCCAGGGTTGTACCTAAAACGCCAACAAACAAAACATCGATCAACATGCGGAGATATGTTGGTATGTTGGGACAACCAAAATTTCACAGATATGGCTAACAATTTATAATCACAATTAAATTATTTAACAAGCCAAGTACATACACCAAGTGATGTGGGTTCCATTCTCCATGATTACAACTTTGCCCCTCTCTCTCTAGGGTTCGGCTCCGCCTTCTCTCTACCCTCTCCGGTGGCTGCCACTGGGGGGAGGGAACGGCTCCCCGACATTCTCCTCCCCCTGGCCCCTCAGCTACGGTGTGCGGTGGCTGGTTGTCTGTGGCTTTCTCTGGAGTGAAGGGAGCAGGTGCGAGGGCAATCGCAAGGGCTCTAGTGGAGTGGCGAGCGACTCCATGGTCGAGTCGATGATCGCAATCTGGGCCTGAAGTCGAGGAGGTGTTGGCGGGGGGGTTCGCCGCTTAGCTTGTTCGGTCGTGGAAAAGAGGTGGAGTGAGAGGTCGGCAGCGTGGGACTGAAGGCTCACAAGCCGGATCTGGACCTGGTGGCCGGGCGGATGAGTCGACACAGATCGACACCCACCTATCTGAATGGAGGTTAGGGGGAGTGAGCCATCTTCATCCAGCTTCAGCGATCCATGCTTCTCTTTTAGGCCGCTGCTTAGCAGGGTCGTCCTCATCCCTCGCTGCCTCTCGCCTCTTTTCTTCCCTCCCCGGTTCAGTCCTCCTTATCAGATGGGTTTTAGGTGGATAGTTCTCTTCACAGGGGACTTGAAGCAGTTGCAGGAACATTCAGTTTCATTGCTGAGCCCCTCGAGGTCTGGTCGGCGATTAGGTGTCCTGGGTCTGACCCCAGGTTACCTGGCGGCATCCCCTATTAGCTGTTGTGCTCCTGGCCTCTCCTTGAAGCTTCTGCCTTGGGTGGAGGCTTTGGTCATTACAGGCCTCTCCTCTAGTAGGTTTGGGTGCTCCTTCTCCGTCCAGCAGGCAAGGCAGTCGACGGTCGTCCTCAAGCAGCTCGATGATTTGCTTAGTAGGAGTCATGGGCCCCTTCACTCAGTGGCGTCTCCGCTTCAGCTGTCTCGGAGCACCTTCATGGTGGTTCTGCTCATCGACATGAAGGAAGCCATCTTGGCCTGCGGTTCTCCCTGCTAGCCCAAGGACTGGCTTCCTATGGCAGCGAGAAGTCTTACAGCTTGGTTTCTGGGTTTTCTTAAAGAACTATCCAGGTATTCTGGACTCAGGATTCAGTAGTTCAGGATGCTCCTTTGTTGGCGGATTAGTCCACACAATTTCAGAGGGATGGGGATAATGTTCAGTGTGTGAATGATCAGCTAGCCGAGTTAACCTGCTCTAAAGGATCCATTGGTTTGCAGGCTCTCTTGATGGTCTCTTATGCTTGCCAGAAATTCGAGGATCTGGATGATAGTAGTAGTGGAATTGCCTGCAGTATTGCCCTTGAGATCTCCAGGCCGTTGAAGTGATGATTCGGCTGCCCATGTCACCACTCTTTTAGAGGATGAGACTATTGCTAGTGTCGGCATGTGTAGATTAGGATGGTCTCTTCAGCTTCTCTGTTATCTGTTTGAGTTAGTATTGCAGGGGTCTTTACTCCGTTTATCTAGGTAGATGGCTACTGTAAGTAGCTTAGTGTTTAGCTTGCTTTCTTTAGTTATTTGAATGTTCTTCATCCAGGCTTGTAATGGGGGTGCAAACTTTTTGTACCCAAAGTTTTGGGCATCAATTTTTTAGTAACAGGACTTTTTACCGACCAAAAAAAAACAAGCCAATTTACATTTTCAATGTGTCATTCTCCACCACTTTTGCCCCAATCCCTGGCATACCCCTCTAGGGTTTCTCTTTTGCCATTGACTTAAGGCCACCTTCTCAATCCCGAGCTTGGTTCCTGGGAGTCACCTCTCATGGTGCTCCATAGTCATGCATCATAGACCACCGTCTCATTCCCGAGCTTGGTGTCTGGGGTCACCTCTCATGGTTCCCATTGGTCTACCCTCTTGGGTCTGACCTTTATGGCATCTTCCATCAGGGTGGCATGTAGGTGCGAGAATTCACATGTATATATAACTGTGATACCCATAGTGACTTTATAATTGCAGTATGAACATCCAAACTGTTTAGATTGCATTCAATGCAAGGAAACATTCGGAAAACCCTCGGGAAACTAATGCGATTAATCATAATTAACCACATACCTGATCCACAACAACTTGATTGTCCAAGCAATAAGGATAAAGAACAAGCAACAAGCAATCAACAATATCCAGAAATTAATGCATGGCATCTAAGTGTTATAGTTTATCCAGAACATTCTAAATCTAGACTTGGATTCCACCTTAGGCTTTCTAGGCCACTTTAGGGTTTTAACCTCCATAATACTTTTCTCACATTAAATTCCCTCTTATTTCACAAACCCTAATTTCATCTTCATAGGCATATTTAAAGTCCATTATTTCTCTTTTATACTAAAACTCCCATCTGTCTCCTTTTAAGTTATTTCAAGATCATTAGATCTAATTACCACCTTTAGTTTTCTTCGAATTGACAATTCAGACTTCATTATGATCTAATTCATAATTGTATTCCATTTAATATTAATTCCCCATTAATCCATTAGAAAACCCTAATCACCAACTTAAGGGTATTATACCATGAAAACTCAGTTCTATTTTGATATTTTCGGATTTAACCCATAAAGACCCATATTTTCCCAAATTAGGGTTTCTAAACATAATTATGTGCATAAAACCCTAAAGCAAGCATGAAACTACCTTTTTCAAAAATTAACTCTCCCTCTTATTCTTAATAGGTTAATATTTCTCAAAATTAGGGTTCCAAACCAAATTAACCCAAAAGAGTCATTAATTTCGAGTTCCATATCAAATTGGGGTTTTACCATAACTTAATATACATCAAAGGTGATTACTTTGTGTACTTTATAAATTGCAAGCAATATCAGGTTCCAATTATATTTTCATTGGCGTCCTCACATTTTTCTGATCAATTTTCCTGATAACTTATTTTCATCTGGGCTACCAATCTTTAGTTCTAATTTATGCAAGATAAATACTTTTAAGCCAATAAGAAAGTGTCACGTCTACAAAGCGAGACGTACTTTAATTCCATGCAATTTGGTTGATTACCCTTCTACCCTTGCTTCCTTCTCACGGCTGTCGGGGTAGGGGAGTATCTTCTCCCTTGCTCATCTTCCTCTCCTGCTTGCTCGACGTAGAGCAATATAAGGTCAACTCAGGTGTTGACTTCCATCAGAAGGCTCCCTTCCTTGCTCAAAGCTGGTCCTCCACCTCCGCTCGACCCAACCGAACTTGTCGGTGGTCCAAATCTCTCCACCCATGGCCAGAGTTTTCAAGTCTAAATAGAGGTTCTCCCGACGGCAAGCCAAGGAGGTCCAAGATACAGGAGGGCTCGATAAAGGAAATTGGTGGAAGATACTTGTCTTGGTGGTCCTACAGCCTCTCGGGGGTCTGTTCATCATCTCACCGAGGGAATCCACCCCCTTATATATCCTGTGGCTATGGTGCACAGCTGGCAGGGTCCTTAGGTTTTAGGGGATTCTTCTAGAGACCCCCAAGCTAGGCAAAACCTAGGATTAATCTGTCTGCAAGAAACTCACGAATAAATCTAACAGGTTTCCGAGTTCGCACACTCATTGACTGATAAGGAATTCAACTTGGGAAAGTCGGAGTTTTTTCCTTGCTTTCCTAACCAGACACGAGCTGGAAGACAAGTCCATCATCGTCGGATCTAGATCTGATGGCCCTAAACATGCGCGCCAGATCAAGGGGAATATTTTCGAAATTATGACATTTAATTCGATCCAAAGATTACCCATTTACTTTAGGAAACTTCTAAAAATCACAACTCATTAATCCTTTATCCTTTTTCCACAAAATTTTAAAGGAAGCTTTGGGTCAACATTATCTACCAGGATACCAAATTAGAGATCCAAATTCCAAAGAAAAAGGGTGGTAGCCCATGAGAGAAATTAACCTTACAAAATCTAATAAAATAAATATTATAATAAATATATTAAAATGGAATTCGAACCCGATGTCGTAGGTTCAAATCCTACAGAGCGTGATTTTCTTCTTTGTTATGCATTTTCTTCATAAGCAAGCTATCATTATAAATTAAGCCAATTAATTTGGTATTCCCTCTTTCTTTGCCATTAAATTATTATTTTGAATCCCTTGAACCTCAAGAAACCATAATGGCTTAGAATCCCATCTTGGGAATATTCCTTAGCCTCTTACTTATCTTTTATCTATTTTCTCTTTCTTCTTATTCATTTCTTGTCAAAATATCTCTTTTCGGGGATTTATCTTTATCTCTCTTATTATTTTCCTTATTGGAATTCCTTTTAGCATTAGAGACCTCATGGATACGAAAATCCATCAAAGATAACTCAATTATACCTCTTTCCACTTATTTTCCAGATTTTATCATTGTTTTCCAATTTCTTTCTTAACAAAGAAATATTTAATTGCATTCTCTATGCAACTTTGGACTCCTTGGAACCCAAGGAACCCAAGAGGCACGAAATCCCTCTTTGGATTTGCCTTCTAGAGGTTTCTACATTTTTCTTTTCTCTATTTCTTATTAATAATGGAGTTTCTTTTGTCTTTTCCTTGTTATTGGGCCCAATAGCCAATAAAGCCCACAAATAAATCAAAAGGCTATTTTAAACGGAATTCATGCATTCAATAAAAAGACATCATTATTTGTTCATTTATCTTTTTTATGAGAAATTACATTTCTCACCAAATGTACCCAAAAATTGGGGTTGTAACATTGTTAGTCATGTTGCAATCATCAATAAATCTAGTTGATCTTCCAACTTCCTTTTTGACACATGCTTAACACAAAACCATGTATTTAATAAATCAGTTCAAAAGAAACCAAATGAGATATGGATGGGAAGTGTCCTAATATGTTTTTTATGAAGGGAAGCTTGTATGAGAAAAAAAATTCTTGAAAATATTTGTCCCAAATCATATAAATGTTACCAGATGATACTACTTTTATATTCCATCTGACAATGAAGTGTTATTTTCCAGGATGACTTTATCATAAAAGGGAATTTATTTCCAAGGGAATCAGTGAGAGAAAAGTAGAACTAAAAATTTTCAAGACCAATAAGAAAACATTGAACCTATAGAGGTACAGTAGGAACAAGGAGAATCACAAATTGTTGTGGAATCTAAAGTTCATCATGTAACACATAAACCTTGTAGAGCTAGTAGGACACACTTTGAGCGTAAAATATTAGGATATCTTATGACTCAAGGAGGTAAGTTGGTCATAAATGATGATCCAAAAACCTACCTAGAAGCTATTGAGGGACTAGAGTCTGAGAAATAGCTTGAGACCATTGGATTTTATATGGACTCCATGTACATACCTTGTTGGATCCACCTAAAGGGGTAAAATCCATAGGGTAAAAATGGGTCTTCAAGAAGAAGACTAAATGGATGGTAATGTACAAACCTATAAGGCAGATTGGTTGCAAAGGGTTTCAAATAAGCTCACGGTATTGAACAGTATGAAATTTCACCAGTTTCCATGGTTAAACCCATCAGGATCTGCTTATCATTGCTGCTTATTATGACTATCAGATTTGGCATATAGATGTCAAAACAACATTCCTTAACTGGAATATTCAAGAGGATGTGTGAATTACGTAGCCAAAATATTTTATAAATCAAAATAATGCAAATAAGGTATGTAAGATACAAAGGTCAATCTATGTGTTCAAGCAAACATCTTTGAGCTAGAACCTTAAGAGTTTGACTTTAGTCAAACATGTGTTTACAAAAGGTTAGTGGGAGCATATTTGTATACCACATAATGATGGGAAATTTCATCCTTATCCTACAAATACTAAAACCATGGTTAGGAAAGTACCTTCTACACAAAGGATTTAGGTGAAGCATCCTATACCTTAGGAGTTAAGATGTATGGAGATAGATATAGAAGGCTACTGGACCTAAATGAGAGAAAATACATTGTTAAGATGCTAAAGGGGTTCAACATGTAGGATTTAAAGAGAAAAATTTGTTAATTTCCCATGGAATTAATCTCTCTAGATCGTGGTGTCCTAGTTCTTGTAAAGAATGGGAAAACATGGGTAAGATACCATATGCATTCACAATTGGATCTGTCATATATGCAATGTTATGCACTCAACCTGTTGTCTAGTATGTATTGGACATGAGAGTAATATTAGTCAGATTCTAATGAAGGACACTGGACTACCATAAAGAACATCGTTAAGTACATGAGAAGCAATAAGGATCAATTCCTTATTTATGGTAATAAGGAAGAGTTAGGTGTAAAAGGTTACATCGATGCAAACTTCCAACCTGACAAAGAAGATTAGCAATCGCAGTCCAAATTTGTGTTTGATTTGAAAGAGAATTTTGAGATGGAAATGTTCTAAGAAAGAGACTTTTTACTGATTGTATAATAGAATTTGAATACCTTGCTATTTTGAACACAAAAGAGGATATTGTATGGATGAAGAAGTTCATATCGATTAACTTATGTCAGGTTCCATGACACTGTAGAAATATTGTGACAATAATGGAGCTACTGGATAGACTAGGGAACCTAGATAGCAAACTAAGGCAATTACATCTCGTACGAGAGTTCATACATTGATGAGATGTGAATACTTTCAAAGTATCGAGTAGAAGACATGTTTCTAACTCGCTACAAAAGAACTTGCACATCAGAAACATGATGAACATGTTAAGGTCACTTAGAATAAGATTTGTAGGTGATTGTCTCAAGTATCAAGTGGGATTTTGTTGGTATTTATGCCTAGAGAGCCAATCAAATGATGATTTTAATGGGAAATCATATATGTGATTTGATAATAATAAATGTAATTATGTCTGATATTTTTGTATCATCCAGGAAATGATGACACAAACATAGTATATGATTAAAGAATGATGTTAATTGATGACATATGTCTTCAAATTAAGGACCTAAAGAATGAGAACATATATATGATAAGATTATAAACATTCTTATTGTGTCCCTAGTCGGATGTTTCTATCAAAGAAAAATAGATGATAGTAATACATAAGACTAGAATGTGTATTGACTGGTGATATATTCTAGTTAGTCATAATATATGATGTCAAATCAACCAAATACTTGATAAAGAACAATTTACCAAATAGACCCACCTTGAGAGTGTTACATGGAGACTAAAAATGGTAGTCATAATCAACTTTAAATGTGATAGTGGTGATACTGGTTCTTAGACATAAAGTCTCAACACTCATCACATCTCATTTGATGAACTCTGAAACCATCCAAAGTGACCTTGAATAAGGGTTTCCATAAAGGTGGTGCTCCGGTACATTGTGACACATGAGTATTGACTATGAGTGATGTAGATGGGATTTTTCCCTCCAACAGGATGATGGCCACTTGATAAGCAAGAATGATAAACATATGGCCATACTCGTGTGACTAAATATGTGATATGTGAGTTCACATGCATCTCATATAGTCTGCTTTAGTTCAAGAAACATGGATTGAATAATTAAGAAGATGATGATTCCATGCCTTGAGTTCAATCTGGATATTAAAGACAAAGGAACTGTACGATCACTCTAACATTGGGACTGTAGGTTGAACTTGCTCTCCAACTTTTCAATTACTTGGGTAGGAATGATGTGTTTCTAGATACATCTCATTGTTTGTGATGTCATAATATAGCTATGGGCATTCACTACCAATGTTATTTGGTACCTATAGGGTCACACACATAGGATACACCTAGAATAGGAGTTTATTCATAAATATGGTTTCCCTAATTACTAAAGTGTTTTTGTAATAAAATTAAATAACATTCACTGCCAGTAGGTTGACTAAAGTGTCCATTCGACCGACTAGGAATGGGACTCAACCGACTAGGGGGTGGTTCCAATCGAATGACTAAAATTCTAGTCAACCAATTGGACGATTAGTAAGACTTAATCATGGATTGATGCTGACAACATTTCGTGCATTAACTGTTGCACTGAAAGTGAATATGTTTGCAAAAAGGAAACATTCCAATCGACCAACTGGATTCTGAGGGTGGTAAGGAGTGGCAACCTTGTGATAAACCCCGTATTTTTTCAAAAGAGCCTCAAAACTTTTCTCCAAAAAATGGGATCCCCCGTCAGAAATGACGGTGCGAGGTACCCCAAATCTAGGAAAAATGACATCTTTAAAAAGTTTCTTAACGGGTTTAGAGTCACAAGTTTTAGTAGGTATTGCTTCAACCCACTTTGACACATAATCGACCGCGACTAAAATGTAAGTAAACCCATAAGAAGAAGGAAATGGGCCCATATAGTCGATCCCCCAAACATCAAAAATCTCTAATTCTTGCCAAGAGGTGAGAGGCATTTGGTCACGTTTGGAAATATTACCCGTCCTTTGACATTGGTCACATGAAAGAACATAATCATATGAGTCTTTGAAGATGGTGGGCCAAAAGAATCCGCATTGTAAGACTTTCCTAGCCGTCTTTTGGGAACTCATGTGACCACCATAGGGGCCAGAGTGACATTGTTCCAAAATGGCAATGCTTTCTTCATGGGACACACAACGACGATATAGACCATCGGCGCAAAGTCGAAACAAATAGGGTTCATCCCAATAATAGTTTTTAACATCATGTAAAAATTTAGCTTTAGAATGTCCCGTATACTTGGGATGCAATACACCTGCAGCTAAATAGTTTACAAAATCAGCAAACCAAGGAAATTGGGAGTCAAGTTTGAGCAATTGGTCATCGGGTAGGGATTCATTTATTGGAGTTTCATCAAAGGGGCTATAGCTAAGTCTACTCAGGTGGTCAGCCACAACATTTTCAGATCACTTTTTGTCTAGGATCTCAAGATCGAATTCCTGCAACAACAAAATCCATCTTATGAGTCTAGGCTTGGCATCCTTTTTGGTCATGAGGTAACGAATAGCTGCATGATCAGTGTAAACAACAACTTTCGAACCAACAAGATATGAGCAAAATTTATCAAATGCATAAACAATGGCTAGCATTTCTTTTTCGGTTACTGTGTAATTTCGCTGAGCCTCATCTAAGGTCTTGGATGCATAATAAATGACATGGTGTTTTTTGTCAATTCTTTGTCCTAAAATGGCACCTACAGCAAAGTCACTAGCATCACACATGACTTCAAAGGGTAAGGCCCAGTCAGGAGCACGAATGATGGGGGTGGTGGTGAGAGCCTTTTTCAAACATAAGAAGCTCTCCATGCATGTCGTATCAAAATGGAAAGGCACCTCCTTTTGAAGAAGATTAGTGAGAGGTTTTGTAATTTTGGAAAAATTATGGATGAATCGTCGATAAAACCCGGCATGTCCTAAGAAGGCTCGGATGTCTTTGACTGAGGTGGGAGGGGGAAGCTTGGTGATGACCTCAATCTTGGCTTGGTCAACTTCAATGCCTTGGTTGCTCACCTTATGGCCCAGAACAATACCCTCTTTGACCATGAAGTGACATTTTTCCCAATTAAGGACTAAATGTGACTCGATGCATCTGTCAAGAACAAGGGAGAGGTTCCCAAGGCAAGAAGTGAAACTATCTCCATAGACAGAGAAATCATCCATGAACACCTCCATGACAGTCTCAGTTAATCCTGAAAAAATGGCCGACATACATCTTTGAAAGGTGGCTGGTGCATTGCACAAGCCAAAGGGCATTCGTCTAAAAGCGTATGTGCCAAAAGGGCATATGAAGGTGGTTTTCTCTTAGTCTTCTGGATGAATGGGGATTTGGTAAAAACCCGAGTAGCCATCTAAATAACAAAAGTATTGTTGATGAGCTAAACGTTCAAGAACTTGATCAAGGAAGGGAAGAGGGAAGTGGTCTTTCCTAGTTTCTTTGTTGAGTTTCCTATAGTCAATGCACATCCTCCACCCTGTGACTGTACGGGTGGGGATAAGCTCATTCTTCTCATTCCTAATGACTGTGGTCCCACCCTTTTTGGGGACGACCTGGACCGGACTGACCCAAGGAGGGTCAGAGATGGGGTAGATGATTCCTGCAGTCAAAAGTTTAATCACTTCAAGACGGACGACTTCCTTCATGTTTGGGTTGAGTTTCCTTTGTGGGTCTCGGGAAGGTTTACTGTTTTCAATCATTGGGATTTTGTGAATGCAAATGGATTGATCTATCCCAACCAAGTCTGTCATTTTGTACCCTAAGGTTGTTCTCCTTTTCCTAAGTTCTCCCATAAGCATGGTTTCCTGTTCAATGGTAAGATCAGAATTGATAATAACAGGGCATAACTGTTGTTTATCCAAAAACACATATTTCAGACCTATGGGAAGAGTCTTCATTTCTGGGGCCTTAGGTGGTTCAGGTTGTTCTTCTATGGTGGAGATCATCTTAAGGTCTTCAATCTCGGCACTTGGGATTTCCTCAAAGTTGTCCAAGTGAATCTTAAGTTGATTTGATGGTTCATTGTCAAAATCACATTCGGCGGGGATGGTGAGAGCAGTGTATAGGGGGTCATCAACTAATTCCCATTCTGGCCTTAATTGGTTTAATTCATCAATGCAATCAAGGAGGTAGACTTATTCCTCAAGGCTAGGTCCCTTCATACTTTCAAACACCCTAAACTCTAGGTTTTGCTTCCCTAGTCTTAACACAATGGTACCAGCCTCAACATCAATTAAGGCACGAGCAGTGGCTAAGAAGGGACGTCCGAAAATGAGGGGGTAGCGTAAATCTTCCTTGATATCCATGATCACAAAATCACAAGGGACATAAGCATCATTCCCAACTTTAACTGGAATGTCTTCTATGATCCCCATGGGCTTGGTTGTGGATGAGTCTGCCAGTTGGATGGTCATGGTTGTGGGTAACATATCATTGAATCCCAACCTTTTGCAAAGACTATATGGCATGATGGATATACTAGCTCCTAAATCTGCTAGGCCTTTCCTACAAGCATTGTCACCTAAGTAACATCCTATTCCAAAAGAACCTGGATCCTTCTGTTTTTTAGGCATCTTACTTAGGATAATGTCAGAGGTAGTTCTAGCAAGTTTAACAGTCTCATATTCTTTTGTAACATACTTCCTAGTCAAGAGGGATTTCATATACTTGGACCAGGCGGGCATGTCTTCCAAAGCATCAAGGAAGGGAATGTCGACATGTATTTTTTTCATAGCTTCTCTAAACTTCATGAAGCGGGCATCAAGTCTTGTTTGTTTGAGGCGGTCTTGATAGGGAGGTCTGGGTTTGTAAACTGGTTCTTCATCTTCCACTTGAGGGGTTTCAGGGATGGATGGTTTAGGTGTGACTTCAGGTTCGACAACTACCATGTCCTCATCCTCGAATTCTAGAGGTGGGTCTGAAGATTTTTCTGAAGGGGAAGGGGTGTGCACTTTTCCCGAACGGGTAGAGACTACCTTGAGTTGTTCAGGATGTTTGGGGTTGTTTTCAGGTTGTCCTGTAAAAGTCCCGGCAGGAGGTTTTTGTTGGGCAAACAAACGGGCTAACTGTGCATCAGTTGCCTTTTGATGGGCTTGAATGGCCATGAGGGTTTGTTTTATGCTTGCCCAGTTGGGATGACTAGGGGTAGGAGGAGGGACGGTGTTTTGGGGGGGTTGAGGTGGGTTGGTATTTTGGGATGGAAGGTTTAGGTTTTGGAATTGCTGGTAGGGTTGTCGATTTTGGCGATTTCCAAAGTTTCTTTGATTGTTGTATGGGAATCCAGGTGGTGGTCGGTTGTGACTTTGAGGGTAGGGAGGCCTTTGTTGAAGTTGGGTAGAGTTCTCGGCGCCTGCAGGGTTCCCATACTGAAAACCAGGGTGATTTCTAGGTTGGTTGGGATTGTAGTAACCTTGGCCTGGTATTGTATGGATCGAGTTTAGGTCTTCTGGTTGTTGACCTACTTCAGGTTGCGTGGGCATGTTGTAGAGGTATTGACAGTGGAGGGTGGTATGGTCGTATCCTTGGCAAATACCACAAAGGGAATCCATGGCTTTTAGTTGTTGGGGTGACTCCCTAAGGGTGACTAAGGATGACTCTAACCGATCTTGTTTTAAGGCAATTAACTTTAGGCTTTCCGCTATGCTTTGGATATCATTATTAACTTCTGCCTTGGCTACTTTAAGGATTCCTCCAATCCCTCTTCTAGCCCTTGTTTCGGAAGCCCGTTTAACTACCTCCCATGCACTAGTTAAACTTTGATGCATGAAATTTCCTCCAGATGAGGAGTCAAGAAAAAATTTGGTATCATCATCAACACCACGATAGAAAATCTCTATGAGTTGGGCTTGAGAGAGGTCATGGTGGGGACACTTCCTAAGTAAATCCTTGAATCTTTTCCAGGCTTCACCTAAAGTCTCTCCTGGGTCCATAGAAAAGTGAGTTATTTGACCCCTAAGTTCATAGGTGAGAGACGGGGGGTAGAATTTTTCAAGGAACTTGCTTTGTAAAACTTCCCAAGTTGTGACATGTTCTTCACTCTCCATGGTGTTGTACCAGCTACTAGCTTGGCCGGAGAGGGAATATATGAACAACCTAAGGCGGATGGCATCTTCAGAGACACCTGGGAGTTTGTTCAAGGAACAAAGGTCAATGAACCTTTGAAGGTGATCTTGGCAACTTTCCCCATTGTTGCCCGAGAAAGGGTTGGCTTGCATCATGGTGATCCATTGTGTTCGGATTTCAAATTGTGGAGCAATAATATCGGGGGGTATGACCGAATGTTGTGCATAGGCCATTTTAGGAACATAAAAGTCTTTTAATTGTTTTTGTCTTTTGGCTTCCCTCCTATCGACTTCTATGGTTTCTTGTTCAGCCCTAAAGGCTGCTCGCAAAGCGGCTTCTCTTTCCGCTTGTTCATCTTGGATGAGCTCTCTTTGAGCTGCGAGAGCTTGGTCGATTCTACGGGCGACTTCGTATTCATTCATTGTTGCTAGATTTTGACGGTTTCGACGATGAAAGGCCCTTTCTATTTCCGGATCGAACGGTTGAAAATCGTCGTTTGGGCGTCGCATGCACAAATAAAGCAGTTAATCGTGTGCAGAAAAAACGAACTGCCGCATTCACCTCCTAGTAAACCTTTCAACTCCTTTACCATATCTTACTTAAGTGTACGACCTTAGGATCTCAAGGAGGAAGAGGAAGGCCAAGCAACTTACCCAAGGTAAATCCATGGTTATCTCCTACCTTGGATGGGCTATGCTTCTCGAACAATGATTCTTTCTTTCCTTCTTCACCAAGTTCCTTACTTTGGCATCACCTTTCATATAGAGGTGTTATGATCAAGTCTTGGACTCTTGGTAAGTCATCTTGAACCTTGGGAACGTGGAGATTGGAAGCTTAAAGCTTTAGTGGTAATCTTGAGGTGGGATATATAACTTGAACTCAACTTTATTATTATTCACCTTTTATCATGCAATACTTGGTGATTCCTTTTCTACTTCGACACTTCTTGTTTGAATGATGCATCTATAAGCTCTAATGCATATATGGGGTTGTTGTACATATACTAGAGAAGTAATGGACGAAGAGTTTGAGCTTGAAGATGATGAAACTGATATGTGAAATGGATATTGGTTTGTGAAAACCCTAACCCGATATAAGGGTATGGGCATGGAAATTGATACACATGAACGCATACCCCTTTTGGTTTATTCATGAGAAAGACTACTGTCCTTTCAATTATTTAACCATTCACTGAATGTAAAGAACAAGGTAGGCTGATATTTAGAAGATAGCCTAGTCGGTACACATACTTGCACCATCACATGGATGGCCGATATGACTTGTGATACTCTAAAATGATATGTTATTGATAGGATGATATGTTAGATGCTCTAAAAACGATATGCCTCAAAGGCATTAGCTTTCCATGACCAAGAGGTGTCTAGTGAAGATGGAATATCAAACTATGATGCCTTAGTTGAGTTTGGAGGCTGACATGACCAATTCTAACTCTAATTTGATACACTCACAATCTGACATCCTCTAGCCCGATACATCATGTGAAGATGGGGGCAATATACTCTTTGAATCCTTGGCTGATACACCAAGTAATGGTGAGGTCAATAGGTGAGATAACTAAGGTGTTGAATAAGGGTTCACCCATTACAACTCAAACCCTAAAGGTCAATATACCATAATGATCTATGTGGCCCATACACAAAGGGATAGCTAGGCTGATACACTAGTTGATGGTATGTCCAATTGATAATCGTCGTTTTGCACTATCAATCACTAAGATGGTTAATCCTAGAGTTTAAACCTTTTTTTACTTCCGGTTTTAAAGGTAGTATAAAAGGGTCGACCCCACAGGACAACTTTAGAGATTGTTTCTTTAATCCCAATTATTTTTGAAGAATTATTTTGTTATTTTTTTTGTATTTTTAGAACAGAAAGTAAAAGTCGGGTTTGGGTGTTGGTGATTATACTAAGAATTGCAAATGCACTAACAAGAATAAAGAAAAAGCACAAGGGAAAATTAAACTAATGTTAGCACAAAAAGAACTATATGAATTGAAAAGAGTAAGAATTAAAGGAAGCAAAGGCAAGCAAGATAGTCGGTGATTGAAATCAAGAGAAGGGAATCGAGGCTCATAGGGGTTTTCACCACCTTAGCCTAGGTGATAGCAACTAAATCTTAACCGACGATTCGATGAAGGCTTGCGAATTTTAAACTCACAAAAGAGAAACTCCACATGAGCCCATTGGTCTTGGTGCTCATGCTTCCTAGTTTATCATCCTAAGAGACGAAAATCCACGGTCATATCAAAATGTCTATGTAATCAATTTTATTGTTCTAAATCCGGATTTCTATGGTCATATCCATCCGGATTAACATATGATCTGAAGATCAATCAAGTAAAATCGATTACCATCTAATCGTTCGAGATTAAGTTGCTAAAACCATGGCTAAGGGGTTATTCCCCTTGCCCCGATAAGAAACTACTCACACATGGAGGAATAGGAGACGGAGGAAGAAAGTTCAAAAGCCATAGTCTAGCCCAAAAATCAGGAGATGAGTCCTTATGCTAGAGTCAATGAAATGGCTTAGTCCTTTGTTCCTTGCTCTAGAAATAAAGCGCGGAGAAAAGTAGATCAAGACAAGGACGAGAAGAGGAGACAAGAACAAGATTGGAAGAATGTACTTGAAATAAAACTATTTTATTGCATAATAAGAGAATGATTACACGATTACTTGCTGCAGAATTCCAAAAAATACAAGAAGACCAAGATCCCCTAAGAGGAGGAAGTGCCCCTCCTTTTATAGTAGAAGGAGGGGGGAGAAAGTACATTAGGTTTAGGGTTCATTGGGTGCTGACGGCTGGGAACTTCTGCAGTCTGCGCACCGCCAACCGACCGGTTGGGCAGTCAGCTGATCAGTTGGAAGGTTCTGGAATATCCAACAGTCAGCCACACGATCGGCTGCTTACCCTAGTTAGGGTGGCGACGTAAGAGAACAACTACTGCTTGGTAAGGGCATTAGCCGAGCGGCTGTCGCTCGAGTCGGGCGATCCCAGTCGTCGCTTGGTGAGATCAACAGTCGATGCTTTTGGAGCGAAATGAGCGTTTCATGCAGTCAGACGATCGGTTTGATTCTTTGAAACGATCGGTTGAGTTACCAATCGATCGGCTCATGTTCTGAAACTGTAATAAAATGCACATGAATGTCAATTTTGTGATAGAATGAGAAAATATCAATTTGTGCAACTTTCATGAGATATATGGAGGAATTCTAAGTGACAAGTTTAATTAATTCGCAGAAAAAGATGTGCTCAAAAGCACGCATCACCAATACCCTAGTAGATTGAGTGGTTGATACATTAGTTGATGGGGTGGCTGATACCCTAGTAGATTAGTGGTCGATGGACAATGAGAAGGTGTGGTTGATACACAAGGTGATATGGGTGGTCGATACCCTAAAATGCACTATAGCCTATATATCTTCTCAAGAATTTCTAAACTGATACCATTTGATATGCCTTGGCCGATACAAGTAACGGTACCTTGGCCGACACAAACACATGTGTCTAGGCCAACACAAGGTTTAACATGTAGGGCGATACACCTAGGCCGAAACACCTTCATGAGTGCAGGCCAATACACCTTGAATATAATCAATTGATACACTATAAAGTAATGAGATGGACATGCTTTGCAAAGTGTAGGCTAGTATAGCATAAAGAGGATCAAGTCAATACAACAAGTTCAAGTTGAATCTAATATCCATGTAAGGATCAAAGAGAAACTTTTACTACTCATATGAGAAATGTAATACCTTATTTGATGAGAGTAATCAAGTATGGTCGAATACTTATAGAAATTAAATAAGCTCCTAGATGTGAGGAGTTATGAATTAGGGTTCAACTATTGAATAAAACCCTAAAGACCCTAATCGGTTACAATGAAAGTCCTAACCCTAATTATGAGAGGGTTGTAACTTGATTGAGTGATTATATGTGATACAATTGATTGTAAAAATAATAATATAAGCTCCTATAAATGAGGAGTTATGGTATAGGGATGGTGATTGAATATAACCATGGAAACTCTAATCAGTTGAAAAGAGAAACCCTAACCTAATTACAAGAGGGAATGCAACTTCAAATGGCATGATGATAATAATAAATGGTTACAATAATAAAATCTTAACCACGAATGTCTTATGGATATAGCCAGATGAGGGCTATAATGGTTATAATTTATTATAGCTTGATTATGCCTCATGAGGCCCATGAAATAATAGTTTTACAGAAAGAATATATATATATATATATATATATATATATATATATACATATATATATATATAGGGCTCATGAATTGGGAAAAACATAATTGCCTAGAAGGTAATGTGGTACTTAACGGTGACTTCAAGGGACTGATATCCCATGATGAAAATGATAGGGTAACACAGAGGTGTTCTAACTGTTAAGGAATATTTGATAATATGATATACCTTTCATTTTATTATATTTGTAAATTGATAAAGAGTTATTCTTTTATAACGTGGTGTTGATATTCAAATTGATATTTCTTTTACCATGAGACCTTAATCATGCAAATGTTTTGAGATAATAAGCAAAGCCAACTATGGGCTATGGTGATGTGACATTATATAGATTAAATGGGCCTTGTGAGCCATGTGAAATACTTGAACAACATGTATGATGTTTATATGGGTCTTATGATCTAGAGATGGTTATTGCCTAATGAGAGGTGACATTGTTCAATAATGAACTAAGAAGATAGAAACCACGTAGTATGTGATAATCAAGTATATGGGTCTGATGACGTAGGAATGATTGTTTTTGGGTAAGAGGTGACACTTTTCAAAGATGAACTGAGGGTTTGATACCCAAGACTTGTGATTATGATGACATATTTAAGGGATGAGATTCCGAGTAATATGTTCAAGGGATTAAGATCCTAGGAAGGGTATATCAGGTATATTCCAATTGATAACAAATTTCTTGAAACATGTATTATGCTTTCCTTGGTAGTAATTACTAATAGTTCATGCTTGTAACTTGATTGATGCTAAAAGATGTAGTAATACACTTAACCTATCAAGTGAACTAAAAATGTAGTTGACCTGGCCATAGATCCATTCGGTGTTAGAACTTGTTGAATGGTGAAACGAGTCTAACTTGGAGCGCATATTGTTGAATGTGTGGGGTACAACTTGTATTTTAAATCCACATGATTGGCTACGAGACATACCCTGGAAAGCATGTGGTCAAGGCCATAGCTCCAATACAAAAGAAGAGTATGGCTGCAGGCCATGTCTCAATATATATAAGTAGGATTGACTAAAGGTCATACCTAGAACAAAGAACTTGCTACATGTTGTATCTCTATACAGAAGAGCCTCTATATGCCAAGCTAGCTAAAATGAAGATTGACTCAAATGTCACTGTCACTCTCGTACTAACTGAGGAAGATGAGGTCGCGGATTTTGACTCTTCCATAGACCTTTATGGCACTGATGCTTACTTCACAGTGGTCAGTTGGAGATCAAAATTATATTCCCATCATAGGGCATGAGAAGGATTGTTTAAAAATTTATTCAGTCGTGTAGCATATTTACTTAAGGATCAAATACAGAAACATTGGTTGAAGCCTTACTTGGCTTTTATACTGTTTAGTTTGTAACAGGTATACATGTTCTTCATATTCCTTTCAAATGTGATTAAATGATATATTTCTCATATATAGATATCTAAATTAATGAGATGATGAGACTAATCTACTCCTCATATAATCAGCAGTTATACATGTTTAATTCAATATAGGTTTCTTCTAATCTCATTCATAAAAGTTTCATAGTGATAATATTAATATTGGTGGAAAGTTATATCTCTCACTGGGACTTGTTGTCTCATCCCGTGGGTTCCATAACTTTTTAGGTGGACATGTACAAGAAGGTAGTGATCGTATAGCCGAGAGTGGGCAGCAACAGAAGGAATAGTAGTAATAGCTCAGGTTGAGTGTGCGGACATGAGTCTAATAGAATAGAGCCCTATGTGTCATCCCTGTACTCTCAGGTCCTTGAGAGATAGTTTTCATATATGGTTTTACGGACGATCTAAGATTTTGGATAGAAATGCCTTAATGTATGATGTTGCTTTTGTGTACAGTTTGGTAAAGCAACTACTGTCTCATATCCTGGCTATATGAAGGAATGATGTATGTATAAGCTGACAATGATGCATATGTAGATATGGCCTTGGGCCTTTTTGTGAAAAGTTCCTGGAAGTGGATCTTTGTGGAAATATGGTTTTAATTTTTAGTGATTTTTGGTAATTCATAGTTAATGGTTGTTTCCGTGAGGTCTTGCATTATGATTGTTATCGTTGGATAGAAGTTGTCACACAAGATATCCACCCTTAAATCAATGAACACTATCAAGAGAGCAGTTAATATCATAATCAATCGAGCATTCAGTTGGTTCGTTATATGATTCCCTATTCTACATTGCTCTTTTCCTAACTACCAACTACTTGGAAGTAGTTCTCCTTATAGGAATGAATGAGGAGAATAATCATTTAAGTGGCCTACCAATAAGAATAATGGATGGTATGAATTAGGCGGTTGTGGATATTCACAAGTAACATCTAAATTATTTATACGAAAATAACATGATCAACCTATATAGTGAAAAGAATGAAAAATGCATGAATCCTAATGCCTAATATTGTGGGTGAAATGATGCATGTATCAAACAATCTCATCAAATAAATGAGAATGAACTAAGGAGGAAAATGCATCATGTGAATGTTTCCATCTTTTTATGAAGAGTTAAGATCATCATTTCTCTCTCTTGACTTTAAATATCAACAAACTTTTTTTTCATTAGCCCATTATTCTAGCATGATGGAACGTTATGCTTGGGCTTGACTAACATATCATTCGTTTTCTTTCTTTTCCTTTCTGAAGGTATGAATGTGTATCCCTACACTCAAAGATATTGATACCCACATGATATAGAAGTAAATGATCTGGAATGCATGCTATCTACATACAATAACTTATGCAACTAAAATGATATGCACATAAATTGTCTATGCATACTAACATTCTTTTTCTTTTCATTATTTTCTAACAAATGAAATCAAACAAGAACTAGCTATTATGTAACCTATCATGCCATGCAATGAAAACAAGAGGAAATAATTCAGACTTACTTGACCATCTTAAGGTGGTGAGTTAAAATGTATAGAAAATGGTTGGAATCACATAATTAAGAGACGATGCCATTCATGAATTATGATATGTCCCTCTGTAATGACCTGTGTGTAGGGTAACCTTAGGGTTTCTTTATTAAATTTCCATTTAGGATCCCATTAATCATTTGATCAATTTAGGCTCAACCCCCATCTTCATCCACAATACATGAAAATTAAGATGTCCATTCATATTAAATGTCCTTAATCCGACTTGCCTATACACTTCCTCTAAGTGGTGCAACTCCATTAATTTGCAACTAAGCCAAATTTTTTATTTTATTTGTAATTTTAAATTTTCCATTGCAAACAAATGAGAGCATATGACATTGACATGAACCATGAATTAAGCTCCAGTTTTACACCAGATAGATCGTCGATCCAAAGATAGAAAATAAAAAGAAAATAAAGCAAATATAGACTAAAGAAAATAAAAACTAAGGATAAAGACTGTTCCACCTTGTTGGCTAAATGGACATTTGTAAATCCCTTTGTTTTGATAATGACAAACATTTCATTCTTGTTAATCTAACGTGCTACTTGAGTGTTGCAGGAATAAGGTGGATGACAAAGCAATTAGGGAAATCCATATGCTTACATATTTATATTTTCATGAAATGTAATCGCTTTGTAAAAACTTGTACAAATATATAATGTACAAGTACTTAGATTTCATGTAAATCAAGTGTTAGATTCTCCCTAGCTAAACATCACATTTAGATAGGTCATCCCCTTCAAATAAGTGTCACATATGCACACTCATACACACACTTTCTGCTTTAATTGAAAAATTAAAACAGGGTCAATCTCGGTCGACTAACTCCTCGACCGAGACACTTTCGGTCGACAATCTTCTCGACCGAGAAAGACCCAAGTAGCCGTTAGACACATCTGACAAGGTAGTTGGAAGTTGGAGATAAATGTTGCAAAACACTTGATTCAGAGAGCCTGTCGGTCGACAAAAGTTCGACCGAGTAGGTGTCTCGGTCGACCATTTCTCGACCGAGATGGACTCTGACAGCAATTGCAGAATTAATTAATTAGTTGTTGCTAAAGCAACAAACTTGTACCTAACGGCTAGTTAAACACTTAGAAACCCCTAGAAGGTGTCTAGAACTTCCTTAAGCACTTGTAGGACATTCCTATAAATAGGACATGCCTTAGGACACCTAAACTTACTTGTTACACTTGAGAAATCTTTGAGCATACTTTGAGCAACCTGTTTGTGAGCAAATTGAGCATAGTGACAATTGGCTACTTCTTCTCTTAGCTCAAAATTCGTGTCCTATAGGCTAGCATCTCCTATCCACTACAATTACATTTCCATACACTATGGTTAGGAGATCTACACTCATGATCTAGGCAAATCAAGCCTTGTGCTACAAAAGGATAAGTTGTAATTTCTATTTTCTTTCTTGTTCTCTATTGTTGTTTGTACTCTCCTTGCTACTCCTAGGTTGGAGGCTGCGGATTGGAGAGGTTGAAGATCTTCTTGGTGAAGAAGGGGACCTTGAGCTACTTCAAGAAGGCTGGTGCAACGGGAGGTTACTTCTAGAGAGGAAGGCTACTTCAAGGGGGAGCTTGGAGTTACTTCAAGAAGGCTACCTCAAGTTGGTGCATCTACTTCAAGTGAAGGCTGTTCAAGGGGTGTAAAGAAAGTATTGTATTTTGTGTAAATCCTTGTGAAGGTAATAAAATTAATACTTTCAAAATCCTGATTGGGTAAGCAACCGGGTAGTGGACTGACAACTTTAGTATTTGCTAAAGTTGGAACCACTCTAAACACCTGTCTCCTTCTTCCATTTTCATTTGTGGTTGTTTGAGTTAAATAATTGCTAAAATATTTAAAAACTCTATTCACCCCCCCTCTAGTGTTTTTCAATTGGTATTAGAGAAGGCTTTAAGGAGCTCTAATCGAGTCTTGAAGTATGAAGGGTGGTGGTGTCTACAACCGCAAACAAAGGAAAAGTATGGGGCAACCTTCAACAAGTTGCAGTTGGTGCTTAGGAACAAGCCATGCAACACTTGGTTGCCCGTGGAGGTCAAAGAAGGAAGATACACATAAAGAATGTCTTATTGCTACAATAAGTGAAGAAGAAGAAGAAGAAGAGGTAAGCCTTTTTGATTTATCTAAAGAAGAGCTAGTTGCTTCTCTTGAAGAGACACACAATAAATATATTGAGTGCAAGAAGAAATTAAAGAAATCTAATAAATCAAATAATGAGTTACATGCTAAGCTTCTTGCTCTTACATCTGAAAATGAAGATCTCAAAAAGGTTATTGATGATCATGGTATTAAGCTAAAATCTGTAGAAGCAAATTGTAATCTCCTTTCTCTAGAAAAGATTAATTTGCATACTCAAGTGAATGATCTTCAAAAACAACCTGTTTTGTGCTCACATCTAGATTACGATACTATCGTGAAAGAAAGAAATTCATTATCATCTAATCTAGATCAAGCAAAGCTATATATCAAGAAGAGAATGGATGAGATTGCTAAGTTACAACAAAAAGTTAGTAGTCTAAATAATAATGGCATTCTTGATCAAATCTTAAATGATCCTTACCATCAAGTTGGAAGGAGAGGACTAGGTTACAAGCCTAAAGGAAAATCTTATCACAAACCTAGTTGGAAAAAGACACAAGCACATCAATCTATGTATGTACCTAAAAGCACAAATACAAATATACCCAATAACAACCTAGACCAAAATCATAGAAAGAGATATGAGGTTGATTCTATATGTTGTCATTATTGTTTGCGCCTTGGTCATTATTCTTTTTCATGTCCGTATAAGAAAAAGGATGTTGAGTTAGTTTGGGTTCCAAAACCTCCAAACTAAATGAACGGAATTAAGTTGAGATATGACCAAGGACCTAAGTTGTATATTTCTATGTCTATCTCAACTCAACATAATGGGATATCAAATTAATTCAAGTATCTAAACATCTAACTTGCATAATTGTGTTTTACTTGGAAGCAATTAACAGTTCAAAAAACATTTCAGAAATCTTGTCGGTCGAGAAACTGTCGACCGAGAGAACAGTCGGTCGAGAAATAATCGACCGAGCAAGTTACTGATTTCCAGTTTGAAATAAATCTGCTATTTTCGATTGGTCAAATTGCTATCTACTTGTTATTAATAACTGTTTGTACATGCAAAACAAAGTATACATTCTGGAAATTATCTTTGAGAATGTATATGAGAAAAATTTGGTTCATTCTCTAAATGATTTAAAACTGAAAATTATGAATCATATTTAAGTCAAAATTACTACCTACATGGTCCGTTCCAAGTATTCTTTGATTTATTCACATAGAAACCATATGTTAAATTTCATGTTTTATCATTACATCATGGATATATTTTCAACATTTCATTATTCAACCTTCTATAGATAAACGTTGATGTTTGAATAATGATTATTGCATCCTTGATGATACATAGGCAAACAAAATGATTTGTTGGTTATATGTTGTTTTAATGCTTGCAACACATAAGATAAATATTTCTCAATTGGTATCTTTTAAGAACCGAGATATTACTTAAGAATCTTATGTGGATACAAGAAGAAGTGAAATTTGATATTCATGTAACTACAGCAAAGCTTATATTCTAAGAAGAATCAAGGACAAAATGTTTTCATATTGAGTATTATTTAAAATACTTCAAATTGATATCTAATCAAATTACATGCAGATATTATATACGAGTATTCAATTTGGAAATCTACAAATTTGCCTCTTGGTTGAAATAAAATTTGACCAAGGGGCGCTATGGTCGTAGTCAAAGTCGACCTAAAATAAGTTTGACACAATACTTATTTGAATATCATTTTGTGATTAAAAGAACAATTAATTTGTGATCACAAAATTGTCCAAATACTGGTAACAATAATCACAATATTACTCCCTTAGAAAGTATATATGCTCTACAAATTTAGTCTATCATTTGCATGATTGTAATGAAATGATTATCTTTGCATGATTGTAATAAAATGGTTATCCTTGCATGATTGTAATAAAATGGTGATCCTTGAAATGAAATAGTTATCTTTACATGAAATGGTTATCTTTACTGATTATATTGGATATTCCTCTATGGCATCATTCGAATATGGATTATAAGACTACTCTAAGTAGAGCATACAAAGTAAGGGGAGTAATAAATATGTCATACATAAAAAAGGATGACATTTTTGCAAAACCTGAAATTTAAAAATTGTGGCTAAATTGACCATCTATTTAAAACGGATATGTATTTAAGGGGGAGCAATACTTTTTATACAATATTTATTCTTAAATGGATATATTTTTGAAATGACAAAGGGGGAGAAATAAATATAAAACTTAGTATTTGTGCAAAACTCAATCAATGAGTTTCATAAACTCTTGGCTTTACATTGAAAGTTGCTATATTCCCTAAAGGATTGGATTTCATGTTCCATAATTCATGGGGAATAATAAGCACACATTTTATAAACAAGAGAAGAAATTTACAAAGGTAATCTTAAGGTATGAAACTCACATGTTTTTATACTTTCTTATTTTATATTTAGGAAATGTTTGTCATCTTCAAAAAGGGGGAGATTGCTGGCTAAATGGACATTTATAAATCCCTTTGTTTCGATAATGACAAACATTTCATTCTTGTTAATCTAACGTGCTACTTGAGTGTTGCAGGAATAAGGTGGATGACAAAGCAATTAGGGAAATCCATATGCTTACATATTTATATTTTCATGAAATGTAATCGCTTTGTAAAAATTTGTACAAATATATAATGTACAAGTACTTAGATTTCATGTAAATCAAGTGTTAGATTCTCCCTAGCTAAACATCACATTTAGATAGGTCATCCCCTTCAAATAAGTGTCACATATGCACACTCATACACACACTTTGTGCTTTAATTGAGAAATTAAAACAGGGTCAATCTCGGTCGACTAACTCCTCGACCGAGACACTTTCGGTCGACAATCTTCTCGACCGAGAAAGACCCAAGTAGCCGTTAGACACATCTGACAAGGTAGTTGGTAGTTGGAGATAATTGTTGCAAAACACTTGATTCAGAGAGCCTGTCGGTCGACAAAAGTTCAACCGAGTAGGTGTCTCGGTCGACCATTTCTCGACCGAGATGGACTCTGACAGCAACTGCAGAATTAATTAATTAGTCATTGCTAAAGCAACAAACTTGTACCTAACGGCTAGTTAAACACTTAGAAACCCCTAGAAGGTGTATAGAACGTCCTTAAGCACTTGTAGGACATTCCTATAAATATGACATGCCTTAGGACACCTAAACTCACTTGTTACACTTGAGAAATCTTTGAGCATACTTTGAGCAACCTGTTTGTGAGCAAATTGAGCATAGTGACAATTGGCTACTTCTTCTCTTAGCTCAAAATTCGTGTCCTATAGGATAGCATCTCCTATCCACTGCAATTACATTTCCATACACTATGGTTAGGATATCTACATGCTTGATCTAGGCAAATCAAGCCTTGTGCTACAAAAGGATAAGTTGTAATTTCTATTTTCTTTCTTGTTCTCTATTGTTGTTTGTACTCTCCTTGCTACTCCTAGGTTGGAGGATGCGGATTGGAGAGGTTGAAGATCTTCTTGGTGAAGAAGGGGACCTTGAGCTACTTCAAGAAGGCTGGTGCAACGGGAGGTTACTTCTAGAGAGGAAGGCTACTTCAAGGGGGAGCTTGGAGTTACTTCAAGAAGGCTACCTCAAGTTGGTGCATCTACTTCAAGTGAAGGTTGTTCAAGGGGTGTAAAGAAAGTATTGTATTTTGTGTAAATCCTTGTGAAGGTAATAAAATTAATACTTTCAAAATCTCGGTTGGGTAAGCAACCGGGTAGTGGACTGACAACTTTAGTATTTGCTAAAGTTGGAACCACTCTAAACACTTGTCTCCTTCTTCCATTTTCATTTGTGGTTGTTTGAGTTAAATAATTGCTAAAATATTTAAAAACTCTATTCACCCCCCCTCTAGTGTTTTTCACACCTATCCCCAAGCTTGAACTTGACTATGTCCACATATTCAAAATTCTAACTTAAGATGGGGAACAATGGTACCAGAACACACGGGTGGTGGTGGAGTATGTGTCATGGTGGGATCAAAGGGGTAAAATGTCCCCTGAAAACTCGATGGTTGTTGTGGCATCAGTAGAGGTTTTTGATAGCCACCAAAGTATCCTTGGCTCCAATAATGATCAAAGAATGGCGCGTAGTATCCCTCCATCCTCTGTGGGCACATGTGCATGTTCTCTTAGTTGGGCAAGAGAAGTTATTCATTATCAAAGATCTCTAGTTGATTATGGTACAATCATCCTTGGACATCGTGGATGTCCATCAAGGTCGTTGTCTGCTACTAATGCCCTTATTGTATCTCCTGCATTGTCCCAAAAATTCCCACCATGAAATATAGATCATCCTCTTGTGATGGTGGTGGAGTAGAAGAAGTGGATGCTGCATATTTTCTTGGACGCTTCTGTGGAACCTGCCTCCTCATGAGGGGGATGGTTGGTTCCTCCTCCACTTCTTCTTCATCCTATTCCTACTGCTAGTCTTCGACCACATCATCATCTTCCTCCTTGTTTGACAAGCTTTCAATAGGCCACCACATCTAGGGATTCCTTGCAAGTCAAAGATATCATTTGGCAGTGCCCTCTCCTTGTATTGAGTACCTATTGTACTACATGTGTATTGTTACAACCCCAATTTTGCATATGTTTTCATAATTGAAATGTAATGATTTTATGAATTGGACTTAATTAAAAAGATTGTATGCTTTGCTTCAAACAATGGATTACTTTGCAAATATTCCTTTGGATAGGAATTTCGTGATTCCTATTATTATGTTAGTCCAATAAGGGATATAAAAGAAAAGAATAAAAGAAAAGTTCAAATAATAGAGAAAGATAAAAGATAATTGATTTTTAAGTAATGCAATTATGAGAAATGTATAGAAATCTCTAGAAAGTAGCATTGATGGATGCAATTGATTAGATTTCGTTTACAAGTGATTACTAATGGAAAGGGTAGTAAAAAAAAGGGAATGAGGAAGAGAAAATATGTGTTTTAATGCATAAAATATGCCTTATAAGTCTTTGACTTGCATATGAAGAAAAAGGGGTTTTCCTTTCTCATTTGGACTCAAACATTATACAATGGTATATTAAGTCTTTACAGACTTTCTTTAAAAATTTGAGAAGAAAGGATGACTCATAAAGCAATGAAAATTTCTTTATTAAGATGGTAAAAGAGTAAACTTTGTAAATCCCACAAATAGATAAAGAATGGGGTGTGTGTATGTATATATATATATATATATATATATATATATATATATATATATATACATATATATAAATATATATATATATATTGATATAGATGGAAAGGAATTAATACCATCCTTCTACAACTGTGAATGCCCTTAGGATAAGTTTCCTTCATTACCGTGAGGAAAAAGAGACTTATGGTGAAATAAAAAAAAGGATTTTAGCAAGTTTATACATACATATGTATAATTAACCACGGGGCAAAAGAACTAGGAAAGGAAGTAACAAAGGTATTCCATAAGGTACTAGAGCAACAGATGGATTTCGTGAAAGTACATATAAGTATGTGAGTAGGCCCTTTCACGAGATACTCTTGTCCCTCCATCCCCATCACTCTCTTCCTTCATACCCTAGGGTTTATACGTAACCATGAAAGAGATCATGGGAGGCCTCATTTCCATCAGGGACCAGCCTGTCCAAGGTGTGGCAACAATACCTTGCGAAGAGAAGTAAGGAGCAATGTCGATGATCATCTCTGCAACAGAACCATACTTCGTGGGAGGAAGCAAGGATGATGGAGTTTCTTCCCTGCTTTCGTATTCGCCGCACCTTAAGCGTGAGGAACAGAGCTCCTCCAGACCTGGGCGCTACTGTGTGCAGCAATGTAAGCTTCCAGCTCACAGGTATGAGACCTCCTCCTCGTAGTTTAGTTTCCCATTACAGAAACTTAGGGCAGAAGCCCGCCGGTTGGTCCATTGTCGTCGCTAGTTGCAGACCTAGTCTGACTAGGGCCAACGAAGGCCAGTAGGGTCGCCCCGTCTCCACCCACCTTGAAACCTAAGAACTACACGAGAGAGGGGGGAAGTGGCAGGCGACATGGAAGAGTGTAAGGGCAAAAACCTACCTCCATCGGGAGGTTAGGGGTGATAAAATGAAAATACCGGAGTACCCTGGTCAGTACACGTAGCGGTAAGGGCAAGATGGTATTTAACCACTAAATAAAGAGCCGCCTAGAGCTACACATTAGTTTGCTGATGTGTCAGCGTGAGATTGGCTAGAATGACTTTAAATGGTAAAAATCCTAGTAATTAGCAAGATGATCATATGAGGATAAATAATATATGAATCTCACTCAGAAAAATGTGAGCAACAAAATCAAATTGGTTTGAGAACTTGATTTCGTTCCTATTTGCAAAAGTGTGCTAATCTAATGAAAAGTGCTTATGGATTAAATTAGAAACCCTAATCGAACATTATGGTTAAGTTCATGATACTTAATTGATGAAATTGAGTAAATGTAACCTGTTGAATAGTTAATAATGAACTTGAACCTGATTTAGATGCTTTCTTGCATGATTTACGGTTTTTCATGATATGTGAATGATTAAGCACTTAGAAACCCTAATTTAGAGTAAAAAGGGAAAAGATCCTATTTAATTTGAAACATGTGATAATATGCTGTTAGAAGATGATCCTAAGCCTGTCGGATGAAATAGGTTAGAATCATTAGGGTTTGTGAGCTATTTTGCCTAACTAGGGATTGTAATAATAAAAGTGCAAGATAAACTCTAATTGCAATTGAAACCCTAAGAAGGAATAGAAACCTTAGGAAACAATCTAGGTTTAATGGATCTTGATGACATGATTAATGATAGGAAATTATATGCATATTTCATGATCTCTTTGTGTGCTTGCTTGCCTATTGGATTTCTTGCATTGATTGGATTATTTATGTCTCACATCAGCTTGACAGGTATGTGGTTATGCTTATGGTTAATCGCTTTAGTTTCATGGCGATTCCCAAATCTTTTATCGGTTGCCTGAAAATAACTACTTGGATGACTTTTATTTCATGCAACTATAAAGTGACTATGATTATAATCATAAATATATATACATGTCTGGCTCAGATCCTGGTCCTCCTCTATGGCTTTGCTAATGATGAAAAGGGTAACCTAGTACATGGCCTACTTGTTAAGTAGGACATCAGGTTATCATGAGTTAGGAATTGGGCTACCCACATGTAGTGCCATGTGACTCTTTAGCACACCATGAGTTAAGGAGTGGGCTACCTATGGGTAGTGCCATGTGACTCAACCCTAGAAATTGATTCACCTATTAGGTAGGATCATGAGGGGTTTAATGGGGATCTACCATAAGTAAGGTAGCATCTAGGTCCACTGCAGGGACATCACAAAGGCTAGGGTATGTATGGATTGAGCATTTATGCTTCAAACGTAAAGTTGTTTATTAAATCATAATTGATTGCAATATGTTGTTACAGTTAATTGCACAATTATTGTTTCCCCCACATACTGGCATATTCATTTATGCTGACCGACATTTTGTTTGTCAGCATTTTAGGTACAAAACCCAAAAGGACAAACAGTAAATTGGCATATTGTGAATACATGAATTAATGTGCAAGGAGGATTAGTAAAGAATAGTTCCTGTATGTGGATAGAAGTTTAGAAATTCAAGTTTTTCAAAAAGGTATGCAAAAAGTTTATTTTATTATAGCGTTTCAGTATAGTTGGTAGAATTTGATAATTAGTATTGATTATTTGTCGAACCTTTGATCTGGAAAATGGGATAACGGCTCTGGCCTCTTGGTCTCCCTTAATTGGGGGTTATCAGGAGGTGGGGTCGTTACGTTTGGTTTCAGAGCGCTGGTTCCTCATTTAATCCTTAATAATTATTAAATTTTACAAACTCTGTAGAACCTGAGGGAGTTATTAGAGGATTTTCTGAAAGACAGAGGTGTCTAGAAAGGGATCACGCCCGGGTGCTGGCAAGATTTTCCTCCGCACCGGTAGTCAGAATATGAGGACTCCTAGATCTGTGTGACTGCCTGGCCAATGTCTTAGGATCGGTCTCAAAATAAGATACCTTTAGGACTCTCTCATCTATTTTCGTCCCTTCTCAACCCTAATTCAATTAAGATATTAAGGTTTAGGGTTTTTCTCTCTCTTCCTCACCCTCTTGAAGTCAGGGTATGTATAATAAGGTTAAGGAATCCTCCACCAAATTAATGAAAAGCATGTAAACAAGATGTCATGGACATAAGCTTAATAGTTAAGCATAAACTAAAGAATAGTTGCATGCTTAGGTCGGATGACATGTGTTGCCATGCCCTCAGGAGAGACCTGAGGTTAGACCTTCTAGTCAGGAGGATGAGTAGAGAGAGTTAGTCTTGGAGGTAGAGACCTCCATTATAGGTAAGGACCTGGCACATCTTATGTGGATGATGATAACCCTAACCCTAAGTGGTGGTTAGAGAGAGAGATGGCATGATGAGATGGGAGTTTTGAATCCCTATGATGGTTTGATCCAGGTGAGGTTGACTGACCTAGTATCTTTGGCGACCCAACTTTGGGAAGGGTCGTGCAAGTTAGAGTGAAGGATAACTCCTTCGTTGAAGAGGTTAGTGAAGAACCTATAGAAACCCTATGGGTTGATATGAGCATTCCATAGTATGCACCTTGAGTATGTTAGTAGTGCTGGTAGTAGGTTAAAACCCTGGCCAGAAAGGCATGTTGGATAGCTTATGAGATACGTATAAAGAGCTATGGATAATCTTGAGCGAACATAAGTTTGAACATAGGTTTCACCCATGTAGGGGTATGCTTGTGAGCTTGATCCACCTTCATGGAGAGAGGACCTCTAGTAGTAAGGTTGGTTGTGGGGTTAGCTCTAGAGAGAGAGAGAGAAGGACCCAAGCATGAAGGTTGGAGGCTTAGCTTCCGAGATATAAGAAACCCTGAGAAGTTGGGTATGTTACGACTTAAGTGGATGGTTGTGGTTGCCTCGTGCATGGTCCTTGTGGTTCTTGAGGAACAAAACCCTAGAAGAAGGATGAGGTTGCTAGTACCTATGTGCACATAATATAGGTGCTTACCTTCTAGGGATAAGAAGAAGAGTTCCTTAGACCCTGAGGAGGTTTAGTAACAAGTTGTGAGGCCTGATACCTAGTTGGGTGTCCTTGAGGAGGACTCAACTCTGAGGTGTTCCTTGAGTAGAAAGATAATAGGAAGTGCATGCCATACCCTGTGCATGCTTGGTTTGTGGTTAAAAGGTTGAGTAGGCAGTTGGACATCAGAAAAGTGAACCTATGGTTCTTAGACCTAAGAGGGGAAGTAGTGTACCTGATGCTCATGATGAGATTTGAGTTTCTAGAATTTCGAGCATGGCACTCCTCATGTTTAGAGGAAAGGGAACCCTTGAGATTAAGGTATATGTTTGATGAAACCCCCAACTTATAGATTGGTGACATATGTATGTATACTGATGGTCCAATGTTGAGGAACGAGAACCAGTATGACCTATCATGGAGACCTAGCATGGTTGAGTAGGTGGTCTGTTTGTTAGCTATGTGCCTTAGTAGCTTGCTAGGGCTAAGCATTCTCATGTTGAGGTAAACCCTAGACATAGGGGTGTTTGTGACCTTTGTGGCTATCAAGGGATAGTTTCCTCCCATCCTGGGAGAGGACCCTTTTGTAGGGTATGAATCATCTTTTGGTCGGGTTTAGGGTAACCTAAAGAGGTCTCATAGCATCTTGAGAAGATAAGTGGAGAGTAAATAGTATGAGAATGAACTTGCAGACCCATAGATAACCATCTCTAAGTGCACATGGATGTGTTACCATGGAGGTAACCAGTATGGGGCCTGACCGAGGTAGATAGATCGCCATGATCCTTACAAAAAGATGTAAGTTAGACCATGAATGCTAAGAGAGATGATGAAAACTTGGGTAAGGTTTCAAGTTGGATATGTGCTATGTTTGGATCCTAAGTCTATCCTAGGGTCAGGTAGGAATAAGACCGATGAGAGTAGGAGTTGCCTAATTCCCTAGTTGCACATGACCATGGGGTCGGGAGGTAACAACTATCATTGTCTGAGGGCCAAAGGTTAGGACATTGATCACCTTCATGAACTCATGGGACCCAAAGGGCATATGAGGAGGGCACTCTATAATGCATAAGGGAAGAGGGATGACCCCCAAAAGTGTCGGCACCCTACAGACCTAGAGGAGATGACCAAGGATGGTATGATGACCCAAGTGGGTTCGAGACCAGTTTTCCAGGGAAGTAATCCTAATGTTGAGATGTTCATGATGTAGAGACATGTGTTTCACATTACAACTTAGATTTGAAGGTGTACTGGAAATGTGGGATGTACCATCTCTACTCTTGGAATAGGGAGAAATTTGTGTTTGGACGGTCGTCAAATGCTTATTTCCTCATGTTATGGGAGTGAGAGATAGGACAGTATGCATGCCATACACCAAGGATAAAGATGATGTGAGTTGAAATCTTACTATAAGGATAGAGGTAATAAAGTACCCTTGTGGACTGTATGATACGTTAATGGTTTGCAAACATCAAGAGAACTCAGGTAGTCATCTTATGAGGATGTTTTTATCATGAGCTATGCAGAATATATGATTTATACAAGGTCGAGTTCGATAACCAAGAGGATGATCTCTGAGTTTTCTTGATGAAGATAGACTTAGAGTTTGAGATGAAATAATAAGTGGAATACATGTAGGTGTATGTCTTCAATAGTACCTTATACATAGGGATGTGAAGTGGTAATGGATGCTCTTGTGAGAGGCAACTATCTAGTTTAGCTAGTGGATAGGCAGGAAGAGGGGGTTAATTGAACCCTAAGTTTGTGAGATATGTTTGGCTAACACCCAGATGTAACGAGATCTGTTGATCAAATTAGTGGTTAGCTAGCCTAGGGCTTGCCATGATGAAAGGATGGTTGTAGAACCTCAGATGCCTTCTATGGGAAAGAAGGTGATGAAACCCCGACTAGAGTGTTTTAGGGTTTCTGAGGAATCGACCTTAAGGAATGATGACATACAGGAGATCATGATTTAAAGTTCACCATACACTGTAGTACTACTAAGATAGTAAGTTGCGATAGTACTTTGGATACCTAAGATGAAGTTGCATGTGGCTTGTCGCCATGCATGCCAGGAGGTGAAGGACGAACACCAGTAACCCAGTGAGTTGATACAAAGGATAAAGAGTCCCCGAGAGGGATTGGGAGTTCATCACTATGGATGTTGTGGAGAGTCTCCCCTAGACCAAGGTAGGTCAAATGCTGTTACAACCCCAATATTGGGTTCATTTGGTGAGAAATGTAATTTCTCATATTAAAGATATTTGAAAAACAAATGATATAATTTGTTTGGAATAAGTGAATTTCGTTTATAATATCCTTGATGATTGTGTTGTGGGCTTTATTGGCTATTGGGCCCAAATAACAAGAAAATTCAATTAGTGAATGAATAATTGAATATTTGAGAAAAGAAAAATGTGGAAACCTCTATAAGGCAAATCAAAAGAGGGATTTCGTGCTTGTTGGGTTCCTTGGGTTCCAAGGAGTCCAAAGTTGCATAAAGAGTGCAATAAGAAAAGAAAAGATCAATTAAGTATTTCTTTATTAAGAAAGAAATTGAAAATATTGATGAAATGTGGAAAATAAGTGAAAAGAGGTATAATTTAGTTATCCTTTGTGGAATTTCGTATCCCAAGGATTCCTAATGATAAAAGGAATACCAATGAGGAAAATAAAAGATAAATAAAGAGAAATCCTCAAAAAGGAAATAATTTAATGTGAAATAAATGAGATAATGTGAAATAATGCATTTAGATGCATCTAGAAGGATAATAAGTATCCTTGAAAATGAATTTCGAAATCATAGAGTTTCTTGGGATCCAAGGAGTCCCAATAAAGAGGAAAGAAAGAGAAAATACCAAAATTGCAAAATAAAAGGATAATGGGAATACATAATTAATGGAATTATGTGGTTTTATTAAAAAGGAGTATTTCCTACTTGAGGAGGATATAATTTCGAGGCCAATGAATTAAAAGGGGCAAGTATAAAGAAAATGAAAGAGGAATTTCGAATTCCTAATATCCATATAATAGGGGATATCCAAAGGGTAAAGAAGAGAGAGAAAGCTTGCTTTTAAAGAAGGAATTAGATTCCTATTGGGACAAGATCTTGCATATTGGTAGATGCACATCTTGGGGTGCGAAAAACCTCCCCTATATAAGGGGTTGGCCTTCTGGTTCGAGTCCAAAAAAGAGATCTCACACGTATCTCTTCTTCCTCTTCTTGTTCTTCCACGTTCAAACCCTAACATGTGAAGACGGCTCTATCTCATGCGCAGCGAGTGATCGTGTGTAGTCGGGATGGAGGGTGGATGCCCATGAGTTTGGGGAGGGGCTTCACCATCGTGGCCCTGCCCTAGGCTAATCGCAGTAGCTACAACACTACTACTATGGCGGCCGCGCACAGCAGGTGTGTCCAGGCCAAACTGGCCGCCATGGCTGCAAACTAAGGCACTCAACTGAGCGCGGAGGGCAGACGGAGGTAGGGGAAACATCCCCGGTGGCCTCCGAGGCCAGGAGTGGTGAAGGGCAGCCGCGTCTTGCTGCAGTTCAGCGCCAAGACTAGGTTTCCCGAGGTTGAAGACAACCTGGAGTGCGTTGGACATTTCTATCCCCATGGGCTAAAGAAACTGGTCGACTTAACCAAGGGCAAAATCGACCTTTCGAAATGTTTCCAAAATCAATCACAAGAGCTTTGCATGGTAAAGGAGGCGACGTGCCGCTCTCCGATTGGTCCAGAGTAAGTGAATTTCATTAAATTCATAACTTTTTAACGGTAGCTCGGTTGGGGACATATAATACATGAATCTTGCTCAGAAAAACACAAGGAATTCAATAAAATTACTAGTAGAGACTAGTTTCACTTATAGTTCGAAAAATAATGGAAGATGTCAACTTTAATGTGTTAATGTTTAAAGAACCCTATTTTGAGATGAATAACACATTTATAAGGGTTTAATGGATGATTAGAGTTGATATTAACCTGTTAATGATGAAAGGGCACATTAGGAACAAAAAGGATGAACTTTGCATAGAATTAGTTTAATTTCGAGTTTCATGTGCATGAATAATACTTTAATGGGCCTTGAAACCCTAATGTTGGTAATTAGGACTACTAATGGCTTTAATCATTTGATTTCATGTATAGAACTGAGTTTTCATGGTTATAACCTATTTCGAGCATTAAAGTTCCTAAATTGTGGATAAATAACCTTAATATAGAAATTAGGGTTTTTGAATGAATCAAGATGGAATTAATGACAAATAGAGTTCTTATGTGAATTCAATCATAATGAACTTTGAATTGACGATAGAGGAGCATAAGGATCTTGTTATATATTAAAAGGATGAAAATAGTAGCTTTAATGTAAAAGAGGCTTAATGAGTTTAATTAATGGTTAATTATGCCTTTAATCTGAAACTGAGGATTAGATGTTGAAATTATTAGGGTTGGTGATCAATTGCGTTAAATTAGGGTTTGAAATAGTAAAAGATGAAGGGAAACCCTAACTGCAATGGAAACCCTAAAAATGGACTAGAAACCCTAGGAAGTGAGCTAGATTTAATATATCTTAATGACATGAGTATTAAAAGGAAATTGTATAATTGTTTCAGGATCTTATTGAATGCTTGCTTGCCCATTGATTGATTGGATTATTTCTATCTCACATCAACTTGACAGGTATGTGGTTAATTATGGTTAATCGCATTAGTTTCCCGAGGGTTTTTCGAATGTTTCCTCGTATTGAATGCAATCTAAACAGTTGGATGTTCATACTTGCAAAATTATATAGTCACTATCGTTATCACAATTATAAAGAAATGTGTATTCTTGCACCTACATGTCACCCTGATGGAAGATGTCATAAAGGTCAGGCCCATGAGGGTAGACCCATGAGCACCGTGAGAGGTGACTCCCAGACACCAAGCTCGAGAATGAGAAGGTGGTCTATGATGCATGACTATGGAGCACCATGAGAGGTGACTCCCAGGCACCAAGCTCAGGATTGAGAAGGTGGCCTTAAGTCAATGGCAAAAGAGAAACCCTAGAGGGATATGCCAGGGTTAGGGCAAAAGCAGTGGAGAATGACACATTGAAAATGTAAAATGTCTTGATAAATAATTTGATTGTGATTATTAAATTGTTAGCCATATTTGTGAAATTTTGGTTGTTCCCACATACCAGTATATTTCGATATATTGACCGACAATTTGTTTGTCGGTGTTTTAGGAACAACAATTGAAAGAACAAACAGTAAAGTGACACATTGTGGAAATAAGAAATAAAGCACAAGGAGGATTAGATACAATAATTCAAGCTCCGGATAGATAGATTTCCAAAGTTTTCAAAGGTAAGTAAAGTTTTAATTTTATACTAAATTCTAGTTAGTTAGTAGAATTTCATAATTATTATTGATTATTTGTCGAACCTTTGATCCTGTTAATTGAATAACGGCTCTGACCTTCGGGTCTCCCTTAATTGGGGGTTACCAGGAGATGGGTTCGTTACAAATGCAATATGGGTTATGGTCGATCATCTTACCTAGATGACATAATATAAGAAAAGAGAGAGTATTATTGGGAGACAAATCCGTTTGAACTCTATGTAAGAGAGATGGTTCAACTATACCATGATGCGAGTTCAAAGGTTCTTGAGAGTCACCTAAAGATTCACTTACATGAGGTGGAAGTAGGTACAGGAAGAACTCGACACGAGTATAGCTTATCACGCCAAATTGATGGTTAGCATGATCCAGACTAGAGGGTCTGATGAGATTGTGTGCGTTCAATCAGGGTGATATATAGGGACAGTTCTTGTCGTGTGTAAGATGGGATGATAACCACCATAGCCAGTGTTGGGATGTAAAGAAGCTCTGTAAGGGAGGTTGTGTCAGTCACCACTTCATTAGGATGATGTTCGTGAAGGGATCTCACGAAGGTCAGAAAAAGACCACAGTGTGTGTAGATGCAGTTGCTTTGATCGTGCAATGGCTGAAAAGAGCCTAGGGACGACATGAGTCGTGAGTAGACGCAAAGCACACTGACATGCAGCTCACTGTGGGAGAATATGTGATATGAAAATCCAACCCCTCTAAACTATAGCTGAGAAAGCTGAGTCCCTGATACATGGGTCCATTTGAGTTGGATTGGTGGAGATGGTTATTTTTAGCCTTACCCCTTAGGATGATGTGATGTGTGATGAGTTCCATGTGTCCAATTTAGAGAACTATGTGAGGTACCCGAGTCATGTGTTGAGCAATGAACCTAGTGAGCCCCAAGGGAGGCTGAAATGTCCTGAGTCACCTATGAGGATTACAGATGCCAAGGTGAAAGAACTCAGAGAAAAGAATATGTAATGATAAAGGTTCTTTGGAAGCGCCATGGATAGGGTAAAGCCACATAGGGGCCAATGATGGATATAGAAAAGTCTTATCCTGTATTGTTGTATGTTTGATAGAATTTTGAGGACAAAATTTTTATAAGAGGGGAAGGATGTTACAACCCCAATTTTGCATATGTTTTCATAATCGAAGTGTAATGATTTTATGAATTGGACTTAATTAAAAATACTGTATGCTTTTCTTCAAACAATGGATTACTTTGAAAATATTCCTTTGGATAGGAATTTCGTGATTCCTATTATTATGTTAATCCAATAAGGGATATAAAAGAAAAGAATAAAAGAAAAGTTCAAATAATAGAGAAAGATAAAAGGTAATGGATTTTTTAGTAATGCAATTATGAGAAATGTATAGAAATCTCTAGAAAGTAGCATTGATGGCTACAATTGATTAGATTTCGTTTACAAGTGATTACTAATGGAAAGGGTGGTCAAAATACAGAAAATAGGGAAAGAGGAAAGAGAAAATATATGTTTTAATGCATAAAATATGCCTTATCAGTCTTTGACTTGCATATGAAGAAAAAGGGGTTTACTTTATCTTTTTGGACTCAAACTTTGCACAATGGTAGATTAAGTCTTTATAGACTTTCTTTAACAATTTGAGAAGAAAGGATGACACATAAAGCAACGAGAATTTCTTTAATAAGATGGTAAAAGAGTAAACTTTGTAAATACAAAAATTAGATAAAGAATGGGGTTTGTGTGTGTGTGTGTGTATATATATATATATATATATATATATATATATATATATATATATATATATATATATATATATATATATATATATATATATTGATATAGATGGAAAGGAATTAATACCATCCTTCTACAACGATGAATGCCCTTAGGATAAGTTTCCTTCATTACCGTGACGAAAAAGAGACTTATGGTAAATGAAAAAAAAGGCTTTTAGCAAGTTTATACATACACATGTATAATTAACAACGGGGCAAAAGAACTAGGAAAGGAAGTTACAAAGGTACTCTAGAAGGAACTAGAGCAACAGATGGATTTCATGAAAGTATATATAAGTCTATTAGTAGGCCCTTTCACGAGATACTCTTGTCTCTCCATCCCCATTGCGCTCTTCCTTCGTACCCTAGGGTTTATGCACAACCATGAAAGAGATCATGGGAGGCCTCATTTCCATAGGGGACCAGACTGTCCAAGGCGTGGCAACAATAACTTGCGTAGAGAAGTAAGGAGCAACGTTGATGATCATCTCTGCAGCAGCACCATGCTCCATGGGAGGAAGCATGGATGATGGAGTTTCTTCCCTACTTTCCTGTTCGCCGCACCTTAAGTACGAGGAACAGAGCTCCGCCTGACCTGGGCGCTACTGTGTGCAGCAATGTAAGCTTCCAGCTCGCAGGTATGAGACCTCCTCCTTGTATTTTAGGTTCCCGTTACAGAAACTTAGGGCAGAAGCCCGTCGGTTGGTCCATGGCCGCTACCAGTCGCAGCCCTGGTCTGACTAGGGCTAGCGAAGGCCAGTAGGGTCGCCCCGTCTCCACCTGCCTTGAAACCCAGGAACCGCGAGAGAGAGAGGGGGAAGCGGCAAGCGACGCGGTAGAGCGCGAGGGCTAAAACCTGCCTCCGTCAGGAGGTTAGGGGTGATAAAATGAAAAGACCAGAGTACCCCGGTCAGTACACATAGAGAGTAAGGGAAAGATGGTATTTAACCACTAAATAAAGAGCCGCCTAGAACTACACATTAGTTTGCTGACGTGTCAGCATGAGATTGGCTAGAATGACTTTAAATGGTAAAAATCCTAGCAATTAGTAGGATGATCATATGAGGATAAATAATATATGAATCTTGCTCAAAAAAATGTGAGGAACACAATAAAATTGGTTTGAGAACCTGATTTCGTTCCTATTTGCAAAAGTGTGCTAATCTAATGAAAAGTGCTTATGGATTAAATTAGAAACCCTAATTGAACATTATGGTTAAGTTCATGATACTTAATTGATGAAATTGAGTAAATGTAACATGTTGAATAGTTAATAATGAACTCGAACCTGATTTAGTTGCTTTCTTGCATGATTTAGGGTTTTTCATGATATGTGAATGATTAAGCACTTAGAAACCCTAATTTAGAGTAAAAAGGGAAAAGATCCTATTTAATTTGAAATATGTGATAATATGATATTAGAAGATGATCCTAAGCCTGTTCGGTGAAATAGGTTAGAATTGTTAGGGTTTGTGAGCTATTTTTCCTAACTAGGGATTGTAATAATAAAAGTGCAAGATAAACCCTAACTGTAATTGAAACCTTAAAAAAGAATAGAAACCTTAGGAAGCGATCTAGGTTTAATGGATCTTTTGGATCTGCAGGTTTAATGGATCTTGATGACATGATTAATGATAGCAAATTATATGCATATTTCAAGGTCTCTTTGTGTGCTTGCTTTCCAATTGGATTTCTTACACTGATTGGATTATTTATGTCTCACATTAGCTTGATAGGTATGTGGTTACACTTATGGTTAATCGCTTCAGTTTAATGGCGATTCTTGAATGTTTTATCAGTTGCCTGAAATTAACTGCTTGGATGACTTTTATTTCATGAAACTATGAAGTGACTATGATTATCATCATAAATATATATATACATGACTGGCTCAGATCGTGGTCCTCCTCTGTGGCTTTGCTAATGATGAAAAGGGTAACCTAGTACAGGGCCTACTTGTTAAGTAGGACATCAAGTTATCATGAGTTAGGAATTAGGCTACCCACGTGTAGTTCCATGTGACTCTTTAGCACACCATGAGTTAAGGAGTGGGCTACCAATGGGTAGTGTCATGCGACTCAACCCTAGAAATTGATTCACCTATTAGGTAGGATCATGAGGGGTTTAATGGGGATCTACCATAAGGAAGGTAGCAACCAGGTCCACTATAGGGACAACGCACAGACTTGGGTATGTATGGATTGAGCAGTTGTAATGACCCTGCCTCCCGATAACCCCCATTTAAGGGAGACCAAGAGGTCAGAGCCATTATCCCAATTTTTGGATCAAAGGTTCAACAAATAATCAATTAATAATTATCAAATTCTACTAAACTAAACTGAAAGGCTGTAATAAAATAAAACTTTGCATACCTTTTGAAACTTGGATTTCTAAACTTCTATCAATGTATGAATTCTATTCTAACTATTCCTCCTCGCACTTTAATTCATATTAAAGTCCACATATGCCACTTTACTATTTGTTCTTTTCATTGTACCTAAAACAACGACAAACAAAATGTCAGTCAACATAAAGCTGGTATGTGGGGGAAACAATAATCGTGCAATTAACCTTAACAACTTATTACAGTCAATTATGATTTCAAACAAACAACTTTACATTTTTCGCATAACTGCTCAATTCCTACATACCCTAGCCTTTGTGTTGTCCCTACAGTGGACCTAGATGCTACCTTCTTTATGGTAGATCCCCATTAAACCTCACATGATCCTACCTAATAGGTAGATCAATATCTAGGGTTGAGTCACATGGCACTACCCGTAGGTAGCCGGCTCCTTAACTCATGGTGTGCTAAGAGTCTCATCGCACTACACGTGGGTAGCCCAATTTCTAACTCATGATAGCCTAGACCTTGCTCTAGGTTACCCTTTTTAGCCTTTGGAAAGCCACAGAGGTGAACCAGAATCTGAGCCAGTCATGTATGCACATTTATGGTGATAAGAATAGTCACATTATAGTTGCATGAAATGAAAGTCATCCAATCAGTTATTTTCAAGCAACTAATAAAAACGTTCGGAAATCACTGTGAAACAAAATTGATTATTCATAAGCGTAACCACATACCTGTCAGGATGATTTGAGACAGAATAATCCATGCAAGTAAGAAATCCAAGTAAGGAAGCACATACAACAAGATCCTAAAATAATCATGCAATTCCCTTTTATTACTCATGTCATCAAGATATATTAAACCTAGCTCGCTTCCTAGGGTTTCTAGCCCACTTTTAGGGTTTCCATTGCAATTAGGGTTTCTATTCATCTTTTACTATTTTATACCCTAATTACTCATAAACCCTACTTATCTCATCTATTCTTCAAAGAAGATATTAAGTTTATCCTTTAACAACATATAACCCTATTTTCAGAAAAAGCACAATTAACCATCAATTAAGTCCATTAAGCCTCTTTTACATTAAAGCTACCATTTTTATCCTTTTAATCCATGACAAGATTGTTATGCTCATTTATCATCAATTCATAGTTCATTATGGTTTCACAAATAAACTCTATTTATCATTAATTTTACATTTATCCATTAGAAAACCCTAATTACTATATTAAGGGCATTTATCCACAATTAGGAATCATTATACTTGAAATAGCTTAGAATCCTCACATCTTAGCTTTATTCATGATTTTGAATAATTAAAGCTATTAAGAGTTAGAAAAACTAATATTAGGGTTTCAAGGCCCATTAAAGCATATTTATGCACATGAAACTCTAAATTAAACCAATTAAGTGCAAAGTTCATCCTTTTTGTTCTTAATGTACCTTTTTACAATTAGCAGGTTAATATCAACATTAATCATTCATTAAACCCTACTAAACACATTAATCATCTCAAAATAGGGTTTCTTAATCTTTAATTCATTAAAGTTGATAACTCACACTACTTTTCAAACTGCAATAGGGATTAGCTTCTAAAACAATTTTTATTGAATTCCTCTCATTTTTCTGACCAATTTTCATATTTTATGCGTACCCATATGAGCTACCAATAAGGAGATATGATTTTAGTAACATTAACTTACTTTGGGCCAATCAGCGCACGCCACGTCGCTCATTGCATGCAATGTTGCCCGACGATTTGGAAATATGACGAAAAGATGACTCTGCCTTCATGTAAGTTGTTGGCTCTTTAATACCTGGAGGGGTACTTTCATCCAAACGACCCACGGGTCGTCTTCCTCCTCACGAAGGCGCACTCTGCCGCCCTAGCCGTGACTCGCGAGGCTTCTCCTCTCTCTCCTGGATCCCAACGACCACCAGAGGTGGTGCCTTTGCCTCCGACTCACTACTGCACACCCATGGATGCCTTGATCGCACGGCCACAGCCGTTGGCCTGTGCTGGCCAGGTCTGCCCATGCGACCGACCTTGCAGCCATCCAGGGGCCACTGCGTCCGGGTTAGGGTACAGAGACGACCTCCAGGCTTTCCTCCGGTGGTGTGGTCGCATCGAGCCTCCAACAGGACCACAAAACCAACCTTCGTTGCTCCAGGGATAGATCCCTAATCTCAAATAGGGTTTTCACAAAAAGAACAAGGAGGAGAGTGTGGGATCTCTCTCTCTCTCGGACTCGAACTAGGGCTCTACCCTTTATATAGGGGAGGGTATCCATGTCCCTAAGACGTTCATGCAAGAGGGAACAAGGATTTTCCTAATAGGAAAACGATTTTCCTTAATTAGGTGTAATTTTTCTCTTTTAACAATTCCTTGGTAACCCATATGCTTTGGTTATTAGGAAATTCGCAGATTACCTCTTTCCTTCTCTTTGTTCTTGGCTTTTAATCTATTGGCACGAAATTTCTATTTTCTTTTAGTAGGAAAATATCATTTCTTTAACAATGCCAAAAAATTCCTTAATAATGTATCACATTATCATCTTATTTTGCATTATGGGTATTTTCTCTTTCTTTCTTCTTCATTGGGACTCCTTGGATCCCAAGTAACTCTAATATTCAAAATTCCTTTTTAAGGATACTTATTATCCTTCTAGATGTATCTATATTCATTATTTCTCATTATCTTGTTTATTTCTTATTAAAATAACTCCTTTTTAGGATTTCTCTTTATATTTCTTTTTATTTTCCTCATTGGTATTCCTTTTAATATTAGGAATCCTTTGGATATGAAAATCCCCCAAGGATAACTCCATTATACCACTTTTCACTTATTTCCCACATTTTATCATTATTTTCAATTTCTTTCATAACAAAGAAATATTTAATTGATCTTTTCTTTTCTTATTGCATTATTTTTGCAACTTTGGACTCCTTGGAACCCAAGGAACCCAAGAGGCACGAAATCTAACTTTGGATTATATTATCTTTCCTTCTATAGGTTTCCACATTTTTCTTTTCTCCATTTTCTTATTTACTTATTTAATAATGGAGTTTCTCTTGTCTTTTCCTTGTTATTGGGCCCAATAGCCAATAAAGCCCACAAAATAATCATCAAGGCTATTGTAAACGAAATTCATTTATTCAAAACAAATTATATCATTATTTGTTCAAATATCTTTAATATGAGAAATTACATTTCTCACCAAATGAACCCAAAAATTGGGGTTGTAACATCCTTCCCCTCTTATAAGAATTTTGTCCTCAAAATTCCATCAAGCAAACAAACAATTTAGGATAAGACTTTTCCATGTCCATCATTGGCCCCTATGTGGCCTTACCTTATCCACGGCACTTCCAAAGAACCTTTATCATCACATATTCTTTTCTCTAAGTTCTTTCACCTTGGCATCTATAAACCTCATAGGCGACTCAGGTCATTTCAACCTCCCTTGGGGCTTACTAGGTTCATTGCTCAGCACATGGCCTGGGTACCTCTCATAGTGCTATAAATTGGACACCTGGAACTCATCACCTATTACTTTATCCTAAGGGGTAAGGGAAAACTTTACCTTCTCCACCAAACCATCTCAAATGGACCCATGTATCGGGGACTCAGCTTTCTTAGCTATAGCTCAGAGGGGTCGGATTTTCATGTCACATATTCTCCCACAGTGAACTGTATGTCAGTCTACTTTGCATCAGCCTACGACTCATGTCGTCCCTGGGCTCCTTTCAGCCATTGCACGATCAAAGCGACTTCATCTACACACAATGTGGCCCTTTTCTGACCTTCGCGAGGCCCATTCATCAACATCATCTTAATGAAGTGGTGACCGACACAACCTCCCTTGTCGAGCTTCTTTACATCTCGATACTCACTATGGTGGTTATCATCCCATCTTACATAGGACAAGAACTATCTTTGTGTATCACCCTGAACGAGCACACATGCTCTCATCAGATCCTCTAGTCTGGATCATATTAACCATTAGTTAGGGGTGATAAACTGTACTAACATCGAGTTCTTCATGTATCTACTTCCACCTTATGAAAGTGTATCTTTAGGTTATACTCAAGAACTCTTTGAACTCACATCCTGGTGTAGTTGAACCATCTCTCTCATATGTAGTTCAACCAAACATGTCCCTTAACAGTACTCTTTCTTTCTCATGTCATCTAGGTAAGGCAACCCACCATAACCCATATTGCATCTTGACCTTCCATGGTCTAGGGGAGACTTACACCATCCATAGTGATGAACTCCCATTACCTCTCAGGAACTCTTTATACTTTATATCAATGCACTGGGTTACTGATGTTCATCCTTAACCTCCTAGATTGAATGGCCATATGCAACTTCATCTTAAGCATCCAAAGTACTACTGTCACTTACTATCTTCGTAGTACGGTGTATGGTGATCTTAAAATCATGATCTCCTGTATGTCATGATTTCTCAAGATTGATTACTCATAAACCCTAAACCACTCTAATCGGGGTTTCATCATCTTCTTTTCCAAAGAAGTGCATCTAAGATTCTACCACCATCCCGTCATTGCATCAAGGCCTAGGCTGGCCAACCAAACAACAATTAACTTGTTAAATAGATCTTGTTACATCTGAGTGTTAGCCAAACTTATCTCCTTTCCAAACTTAGGGTTAGCCTAACAACCTATTCTAGCCTCTAGCCAAACTAGGCAGCTGCATCTCAACCACTTCACATCCTTATGTGTAAGGTAATGTTGAAGACATACACTTCCATGTATTCCACCTATTATCTCATCTCAGCTCTAAGTCTATCTTCATCAGGAAAACTCTGAGCTTATTCTCTTAGTTTTCGAACTCAACCTTGTATAACTCATAGCTCATGATAAAACATCCTCATAAGATGACTACCTTATTTCTGTTAGTGTTGGTAAACCATCCATGTATCATTCACCCCATAAGGGTATGTTATCATCTATGTCCTCATACCTCGTAGCAACGTCCCAACTCATATCATCTTTATCCTTGATGTATGGCATGCGTTCTGTCCTATCTCTCACTCCCATAACAAGAGGAAATAAGCATTTGGCTGCAGTCCAAATATAGAGTTCTTCCTGTTTCAAGAGTAGAGATGGTACATCCCACCTTTCTAGTATACCTTTAAATCTAAGTTGAAATGTGCCACATATGTCTCTACATCACAAACATCTCGATATCAAAGTTACTTCCATGGAAAACTGGTTTCGAACCTACTTGGGTCACCACACAATCATTGGTCATCTCCTCTAGGTCTATAGGGTACCGACATTTTTGGGGTCATCCCTCTTCCCTTATGCATCCAGAGAGTGCCCAATTCATCTTCCATTTGGGTCCCATGAGTTCATGAAGGTGATCAATCTCCTAACCCATGGCCCTCATATAATGATAGCGAAAAACCACTAGGGTGGGTGAATAGGGTTTTATGAATATTTTAACAATAATTCAACTCAAGCAACCACAAGTGAGATAAAAAGAAGGAGGCAAGGTGTTTAGAGTGGTTCCACCTTTAGAAAAAACTAAAGGAGTGTGTCTACTACTCAATTGTTTCCAATTGGGATTTTGAAAGTATTTAAATTTTACTACCTCACAAGGATGTTACACAAAATTACAAATACTTTCGCCACCCTTTGGACAACCTTCACCTAGAAGTAGTCTCACCAACTTTGAAGCAACCTACCTTGAAGTAACTTCAAGATCCCCCTTGAAGTAGCCTTCCTCTTGAAGTAGCTTCCCATTGAGACAACCTTCTTGAAGTAATCCAAAGTCCTCCTTCTCCACCTGAGAAGATAAACCCTCTCCAATCCACAGCCTCCAACCCTAGGAGTAGCAAGGAGAGTAAAAGTAATAAAAAGGAACAAGAAAGGAAAATGGAAATTACAATTACCGTTGTAGCACAAGGCTTGATTTCCTATATCAAGCGTTTTGATCTCCTAACCAATGTGTATGAAAGTGTAAGTGCAGTGGGTAGGAGATGCTAGCCTATTAACACGAATTTGGAGCAATGGAAGTGAAAAGCAAATGCAGGAGTTGCTCAATTGCTCACAAGAATGGATTGCCAATTGCAAGTATGTATGCTCAAGTGTACTCAAGTGAACTTAGGTGTCCTAAGGCATGTCCTATTTATAGAAATGGCCTATGAGTGCTTAAGGACGTTCTAGACACTTTCTAGGGGGTTCTTGGTGCTCAACTAGCCGTTAGGTATCCACTAATTGTGTTTGCAACGGCTAGTTGATCATTCTGAAAAGTGCAGACAAAACTCTTCTCGGTCGAAGATTTGTTGACCGAATTGTTATTCGGTCGAAGATTTTGTCGACCGAGAGTTGGTTTAGAGCAAATGTACATAACGTTTGATTCCAACTCCCAACTACCTTATCTGCTGTGTCTAACGGCTATTGAACCTATAGAAGAAACAACCCGTGAGACTCTCTGTCGAAAAGTAGTTTGACCGAGCTTATCTCAGTCGAAAAAGAGTTCAACCGAGAGTGTCTCTAGTTTGGCGGCTCTGAATAAATATTAAGTGTGTGTATGAGTGTGCATATGTGACACTATTATAGGGGATGACCTATCTAAGTGTTGTGAATGGCTAGGGAAGATCTAAACGCTTGATTTACATGATATGTAAGTACTTGTACATTATAAACTTGTATAAGTTTTTACAATTGTTTACAATCATGGAATTAATACATTGTGAGCATTTTAGATCTTCCAAAGTTGTGTCATCCACCTAGTTCCTGCAACACTCAAATAGCACGTTAGATCCACATGAATGAAATGTTTGTCATTTTCAAAACAAAGGGATTTTGACGATGTCCATTTAGCCAACAATCTCCCCCTTTTTGAAGATGACAAGCATTTCTAAATATAAATCAAATATTTTTTAAAATGAGTTTAGTTTCATACCTGACATTTACCTTGTGTATTCCTTCTCTTGCTTATAAAATGTGTGCTTATTATTCCCAAAGAAGTGTGGAACATAAAATCCAACTCTTAGGGAATATAGCAACAGTTAATGTTGAAGCGAAGAGAGTATGTATAAAATTCATTGATTTACTGTTTAAGATTTATATTATTTCTCCCCCTTTGTCATTTCAAAAATATATCCATTAAAATCATGTGTTAAAACTCCCCCTTAATTTGTTCTCCCCTTTCAAAAAGATAACCATTAAAAACATGCTAAAAGATATCCATTTATAGCCATAGAAAAATGCCTTTATTCATAACAAGCTCATAAAAAGATATACAATTTATACATCTCACAAAGATAACCCATAAATATGACATGATAACTCATAATGAAAAGATATCTATTACAACCATTACAAAGATAACCACAACATCACATGATCTCATTGAAAAGACCTAAGAATTACATCAATGTATGTGTCTTTTCCAAGAAAAGGCTCAACTCCACAGTATTTGACCAGCATCTCCCACTCCAAAGCACCTGTCTTGGCCAAAGCATAAGCCTCCAAGAAGGTGGGAACACGATCAAATCGAAAGTGGGAAGCAATATCTTGGAGTTGGATTGGAGAAAATTGAGTGTGGATGAGGTCATGAGATGGTGGAGGCGGAATTTGAGTATAGTTGTAGGATGGGCTATAGGGATAGAGCATGCCAGTATTAAGTGAGTAAGGATATGTGTCAGGGGTATCAGAAGAAAGAGCTTGCATCCTTTGATTCAAATAAGTCATGGCATGATGATTGTAATCTAATTGCCTACTTAAGTGATATTGATAACCAGCAATGAATGTTAAGTGATTTGTGATCGGATCATAAGGTAGGCTAGGAGGAGGATGTGGTGGAGGTGAATCATGAGTGGATGGCTCCTCTTCTTTCCTAGCCCTCTTGTGTCCAAAATCAATCCCCATCTTCTCTACTATATTTTTGGTGATCTTTTAGTGTTTCCTATCATATTTGAAGCCTATGTCCTCAAGATTTTTCTTAAGACAATGTTGTATAATTTGGCAAACAAAATCAGCATAGGGTGGATTGCCAGAAAATTCAACCATGTTCTTAAGAATAAGGCGAATGAAATTTATGGGAATGCTTTTAAGGATGGCATAAATAAGATACATGCGGAAAGTGGGTACTTCAGATTTGTTCGCTCTAGGATGGATATTTGTGGCAACAATAAGATTGACAATCCTAGCTTTGAGTTTTAAATTTATGGCATAATAGGTACCCTTTTCTTCATGACAAGTGGTATTTGGTAGAAAAATGGCTTTCTTAATGTCACTTAAGCTAGTGGTAGTGTCATCTTGGGATAGTCTATTTAGAGGGTTGCTAGTGGTGAGATCAATGAACCCCTTATATGATTCTACATTAATGTTGAGCATGGTAAGAACATCCTCCTCAGAAAAATGAAATCCATACCCACTAACCATAGAAGAGAAAGTATTATAATGGTCGGGATGGGTGGCAAGGTTGGTATAGAATTCATTTACAACTTGAGAGGAGTAGGAGCGAAAGGAAGGATTGAGAAAGTCAAGAAGATGTTGCACCTCAAAGAGCTCTTCAAGATCAACAATGCTGATGAAGTCCATGACGTCCACCGGCCGTCGAGGAAGAGGAGTTCTTGAAGATAGGCTGAGGTAGCGATCTCCGGCAGCTGCGTCATTGAACGGAATGTCGTTGATGATTACCAGCGTCAGGGAGACCGTCCTTCCTTTCTTAGCCACAACCTGCTTCTTGCCACGTGATGATGAGGAAGCCATCTTGAGGATTTGAAGTGGAGAAGAAGCAAGACAATATTGGGGTGGAGAGGAGCTTAAAATTCGCATAAGAAGGCTCTAGAGAAGAGCTAGAGAAGTTGCAATGTGAATTGGTGAAGAATGGGGCCGTTTTGGGCTCTATTTACAGCAAAACAGGAACATGCTCGGTCGACAATTTGTCGACCGAGGACCGCAACGGTCGATTCTAGAGACGCGCCTCTCGGTCGTCCAACGATCGATCGCAGATTTAAAAAAATAGCCGTTGTGACTTTTTTTTTAAATTGTGTTTCAAATTTCGCAAATCGGGCGTCCACCAAGATGGTCTCGGTCGAGATTTTTCTCGACCGAGGTTGATTCTGGAGTCAAATGTGTAGCAAATATAGAGAGAGTATCGGTCGAGAGATATGACCAACTGAGAGATCTTCGGTCAACAAACTTGTCGACCGAGGATGTCTCGGTCGAGATTTTTGCAGACCGACAGGGCTGCTGTGAGTGAATATTGTGGAGAATATTTGAGCTTGTTTTTAATAACAGTTATGCATGCAAGTAAGAGATGGTATGAAATTATAAATTTTAAGAGTGTGGAGCACATATATCAAAGAAGACGTCATCTAGGGGAGTAGTGATTAGTTGCTTCCTTATTTTATTGAATTGATCTAATAATAGTGGTTTTGTGAAAATATCAGCCAATTGATCTTCCGTATCAATATGATGAAGAGATACATGATTTTTAGATATATAATCCCTTAGAAAATGATGATGAATTTCAATATGTTTGGCACGGCTGTGTAAAATAGGATTATGTGCTAAGTTTATAGCACTTGTATTGTCACAAAAAATTGGCATGGATGAAAAGTTAAAACCATAATCGTTTAAAACTTGTTGCATATAAAGCACTTGAGCACTACAAGACTCGGCTGCCATATATTCAGCTTCAGTTGTAGAGAGGAAAACCGTGTTTTGTTTCTTGCTACACCAAGATACTAAAGCTCTTCCTAACAAGAAACAACTTCCTCTTGTGCTCTTTCGATCAATGTGACAACTGGCGTAATCGGCATCGGTATAAGCTTTAAAGTCCAAGGATTGACCTTTAGGATACCATAGACCATAACTTGTAGTGCCGGCTAAATATCTTAAAATCCGCTTGACGGCTTGAAAGTGAGTTTACATAGGTTGTGATTGAAATCTAGCACAAAGTCCAATGGCAAACATGATGTCCAGTCTAGAAGCGGTTAAGTAAAGCAAGCTACTAATCATGGCTCGATACAAAGAATCATCAATGGGTTCCCCATTTTCATCTTTGTCAATTTTACTAGAAGTGCTCATTGGTGTGGTAGCATGTTTGCAATGTTCCATCCCAAAGCATTTTAGAAGTTCATTTGTATACTTCTCTTGGCTTATAAAAATCCCAACAGGCGTTTGCTTTATTTGAAAACCAAGAAAGAAAGTCAATTCTCCCATAAGACTCATTTCAAATTCCCTTTGCATAATGTCACTGAATTGTTAACATAAGGATTCATTTGATGCACCAAAGATAATATCATCAACATAAATTTGAACAACCAAAAAGTCATATTTATATGTTTTGAAAAATAAAGTAGAATCTGAATTTCCAATGGAAAAATTATTATCAAAGAGATAATTTTTGAGCCTTTCATACCAATTTCTAGGTGGTTGTTTTAATCCATAAAGTTCTTTCTTAAGTTTGTACACATAATCATCTTTTTCAGGAATTTCAAAGCCAGGTGGTTGGGCAACATATACTTCTTCTTGTATAATTCCATTGAGAAATGCACTTTTTACATCCATTTGAAATAGTTTGATGTTTTTGTGGGCAGCTATGGCTAATGACATTCTAATTGCTTCAAGTCTTTCCACTGGTGCATAAGTTTCATCAAAGTCTATTCCTTCTTGTTGATTATACCCTTGTGCTACCAACCTAGCTTTATTTCTTACTACTTCCCTGGCTTCATTTAATTTATTACGAAAAACCCATTTAGTTCCAATAATAGTTTTATCTTGAGGCTTAGGAACTAAGTCCCATACATCATTCTTAGTAAATTGATTCAATTCTTCTTGCATAGCCATTATCCAATAATCATCTTTTAGGGCTTTAGTTACTTTCTTGGGTTCAATTATGGATACAAATGCCATATTTGCAATATCTCTAAAAGATGAACGGGTTTTGACTTTATCATTTGGATTTCTAATGATTAGTTCTTGAGGATGATCCTTAATGAGTCTAGGAACGATTTGTTGTGTCTCAATTGGATCATTTTCAGCATTTTGATCATCTTTAATTGATATGGTTATATCTTCAACTTGATGAGTAATATCAACTATATCATCATTTTCAGTACTTTGTTTTAGTTCTTCATGAAAAGTAATATGAATGGATTCTTCAACTTTTCTAGAGATGGTGTTAAACACTCTAAATGCTTTACTAGAAGTAGAATATCCCAAGAAAAATGCTTTTTGTGATTTAGAGTCAAACTTCTCTCTATCATCTTTTGTGTTCAATATATAACAACTTGTCCCAAAAGTATGAAAATAGTCAACCCTTGGTTTCTTAGTATAGATGATCTCATAAGGTGTTTTCTTTAAATAAGAGTGTACAATTACTCTATTTATCACATAACAAGCCGTATTTACTGCTTCAGCCCAAAACGTTTTAGGTGTATTATGTTCAAGCATCATAGTTCTAGCCATTTCTTGCAATGATAGATTTTTCCTTTCAACTATTCCATTTTGTTGTGGAGTGCATGGAGCAGAAAAATTGTGAGTGTAGCCTTGAGTTGTACAGAGTTCTTCAAATAGATGATTCTCAAATTCTCCACCATGATCACTTCTAATGGTACATATTCTGTTTTGTAATTGGTTTTCAATCTTTGAACAAAATTGTATGAAAACTTGAATAGTATCATCTTTGTTTGCAAGAAAATGTACCCATGTATATCTACTGTAGTCATCAACATTAACAAAGCAATATCATTTCCCACAAATTGGTTGTGTCCTCATAGGTCCAAACAAATCCATATGAATGAGTTCTAGTGATCTACTGGTGCTAAGCATGTTTTTGGGTTTAAAAGAGGTTTTAGTTTGTTTACCCAAAGTACATGGTTCACAATTTTCAGATTGATCAAAAGATAGCTTAGGTAAACCATGAACAAGATCATATTTAACTAAATTTTTGATAACATATGAGCTAGCATGACCTAATTTTCTATGCCATAGTTGTAGAGAATTATCTTTTACAAGTAAGCATTTTCCAACTACACATTGCATAGAGTTAGGTCTAAGGATATATAGATTTCTGACTCTTTTTCCTTCATAAACAGTAGTTGTAGTGTTTTCTACTAGCAACTTGCAACAATTTTTGTTGAATAAAACATCATATCCACTATCACATAATTGAATAACACTTATTAAGTTATGGTGCAAACCATCAACAAGTAAAACATTCTTAATTTCAAGGTTTATACCAATATTACCTATTCCAACAATTTTACCTTTGCCATTGTCTCCAAAAGTGACTGTTCCGCTTTTCTTTTCTTCAAAAGTTTGAAATGCATCCTTGTTCCCAGTCATGTGTTTGGAACATCCACTGTCAACTACCCAATCCTGCAAGAAAATATAGGTTTTGGTACCCATGTGATGGTCCATTATGGTTAGGTATGATTAATAACAAACTGAACGTATTCAATAAGCTAAGCTGAACAGATCTTTACTCGGTCGACAAATATTTTGACTGACAGATATCTTGGTCGAAAGATTTTCGACCGAGAATATTGCTGTTTTACAGGTTGAAACTGAATCAAAATAGAAAATCACTTGGTCGATAATTTCTCGACCGATTTTTGGTTCGATCGAAGATTCTTCGACCGGAACAGTTACTATTTTCACTATATATTCTACTGTAGATTTCAGGTTTGTCACAGGCATTCCCTCGGTCGAATATTTTTTTCGACCGAGGATGTCTCAGTCGAATAGTTTCTCGACTGAGAACATTTCTATTTGTTTCAACAAATCATTTATGCCAGTTTTAAATTTGAATCAATAACTTTAGCTATCTAGCTACTTGATTGAGATAAGACATATAGATATTCAAATGAAGTGTTAGGTCATGTCTCAACTATATTTCATTCAAATCTTCTAAGTTTGAGGTTTGGGGACCCAAACTAATTCAAGATCCTTCTTCTGATAAGGGCATGAAAAAGAGTAATGTCCAAGACGCAAGCAGTAGTGACAACAAATATAATCAATTTCATTTCTCTTTGAGTTGTCTTTAGGCACATACATGGTCTTGGGAGTTTGTGTTCTTCTAGGTTTAGGTTGGTAGGATTTTTCTTTTGGAACATATCATAAACCTCTTCTACCATTGTAACTAGAAGAATATTTCAGAATATCATCAAGAACAGCATTACTCCTTAAACCATTAATTTCTCTTTGCAATTTAGCAATCTCATCCATTTTCTTATTGAGGTCTACCTTTGCTTGATCTAGAACAGATAAAAAAGAATTTCTTTCTTTTACAATAGTATCATAATCTAGATGAGTGCATAAAACAGGTTGAGTTTGGAAATCATTTAACTTTTCAAGCAATCCAACCTTTTCTCGAGAAAGAAGATCATAATTATATTCTAGAGAAAGTAATTTTATATTGCACTCATTTAAAGATGATTTCAAAGAAGAGTTTTCAGAAATGATACCATCCTTTTCAAAACCAAGATCATTCAATTTAGCATATATATCTTCACTTTCAGATGTGAGAGCAAGAAGTTTAGCATGTAACTCATCATTTTCTTTATTAGACTTCTTTAATTTCTTCTTGCACTCAATATACTTATCATGTGTCTCTTTAAGACTAGCAATTAACTCTTCCTTTGGTAGATCAAAAAGACTTACCTCTTGTGAGTCATCATCGTTTTCCTTGGCCATGAGACATTCCACATTTTCTTCTCCACTTTCACTTTCACTTGATTCATCCCATGCAGCTTTATAAGATTTTTCTCCTTTCTTCTTGAAAGAGATTTTCTTACCCTTCTTTGCTTTAGGACATTCATTCTTGAGATGTCCCTTCTTTCCACATTAAAAACACCTGGGAGTAGAAGAAGAACTAGAAATTTTGTTAGATCTAAATCTTTTATATTTCTTACCATTAACAATTAGAGCTACTTCTTCATCTCCATCACTTGTTTCATCACTTTCTTGAGTAATGATCTTTGAAGATTTTAGGTCCATATCTTTCTTTCTTCCTTGTTGAAGCTCCCGCTCTCGTCGTTCTTCTTCCTCCAAGGTTGCTTCATGTGCTTCCAAGTTTCCAATGAGTTGCTCCATCCTTAATCGGGTGAGATCATTAGCTTCTTCAATAGTCGTCACCTTGGGCTTGTACTTGGGAGGAAGAGACCTAAGAATTTTTTATACTTGATCTTCCTCACTAATTACTTTACCTAAATCACTTAAACCATTAACAATAGAAGAGAGTTTTCCATACATCTCACTAATAGACTCATTTTTATCCATACGGAAATGTTCAAACTTTTGCTTAAGCATTCCAATTTTGGAATTTTTAACTTGAGCAGTTCCTTCATAGGTTATAGCTAGTCTATGCCAAATCTCATATGCCGTTTCACAATTTGATATTCTATTGAATTCACCAACGGAAATTGAACAGTAAAGTATACTTACAACTTTTGCATTCATTTGGGATGATCTTACCGTATTAGCATCCCAAGCCGCATATTCATCTTGAGGAAAGTCATATGGATTTGACACCATCCTCCATAGATCCCAACTGATTCCTTGGAAGAAAAACTGCATCCTCCTTTTCCAGTAAGTGTAGTTAGTGCCATCAAATGGTGGAGGTCTAGCCACGAGTGTCCCTTCCAAGTTGAGGTTGTTGAGCACCCCGTCATCCATTCTTCAAGACTTTGTTAGAGTTCCTTGAAGCCCTTCTCTGATACAAAATGAAAAACCACTAGAGGGGGGGTGAATAGGGTTTTATAAATATTTTAACAATAATTCAACTCAAGCAACCACAAGTGAGATAAAAAGGAGGCAAGGTGTTTAGAGTGGTTCCACCTTTAGTAAAAACTAAAGGAGTCAGTCTACTACCCAATTGTTTCCAATTTGGATTTTGAAAGTATTTAAATTTTATTACCTCACAAGGATGTTACACAAAATTACAAATACTTTCACCACCCTTTAGACAGCCTTCACCTACAAGTAGTCTCACCAACTTTGAAGCAACCTTCCTTGAAGTAACTCCAAGCTCCCCCTTGAAGTAGCCTTCCTCTTGAAGTAGCTTCCCATTGAGACAACCTTCTTGAAGTAGTCCAAAGTCCTCCTTCTCCACCGAGAAGACCCTTCTCCGCCTGAGAAGATAAACCCTCTCCAATCCACAGCCTAGGAGTAACAAGGAGAGTACAAGTAACAAAAAGGAACAAGAAAGGAAAATGGAAATTACAATTACCGTTGTAGCACAAAGCTTGATTTCCTATATCAAGTGTTTTGATCTCCTAACCAATGTGTATGAAAGTGTAAGTGTAGTGGGTAGGAGATGCTAGCCTATAGGACATGAATTTGGAGCAATGGAAGTGAATAGCAAATGCCGGAGTTGCTCAATTGCTCACAAGAATGGATTGCCAATTGCAAGTATGTATGCTCAAGTGTACTCAAGTGAGTTTAGCTGTCCTAAGGCATGTCCTATTTATAGGAATGGCCTATGAGTGCTTAAGGATGGTCTAGATACTTTCTAGGGTGTTCTTAGTGCTGAACTAGCCATTAGGTATCCACTAATTGTGTTTGCAACAGCTGGTTGATTAGTTCTGAAAAGTGTAGATAGAACTCTTCTCAGTCGAAGATTTGTCGACCGAATTGTTATTCGGTCGAAGATTTTTTCGAATGAGAGTTGGTTGGAGCAAATGTACATAACGTTCAATTTCAACTCCCAACTACCTTGCATGCTGTGTCTAACGGCTATTGAACCTATTATAAGAAACAACCCATGAGACTCTCTGTCGAGAAGTAGTTCGACCGAGCTTATCTCGGTCGACAAAGAGTTCGAACGAGAGTGTCTCTGGTTTGGCGGTTCTGAATAAATACTAAGTGTGTGTATGAGTGTGCATATGTGACACTATTATAGGGGATGACCTATCTAAGTGTTGTGAATGGCTAGGGAAGATCTAAATGCTTGATTTACATGATATATAAGTACTTGTACATTATAAACTTTTACAAGTTTTTACATTTGATTACAATCATGGAATTAATACATTGTGAGCATTTTAGATCTTCCAAAGTTGTGTCATCCACCTAGTTCCTGCAACACTCAAATATCACGTTAGATCCACAAGAATGAAATGTTTGTCATTTTCAAAACAAATGGATTTTGATGATGTCCATTTAGCCAATAGATAGTTGTTACCTACCGACCCTATGGTCATGTGCAACTAGGGAATTAGGCAACTCCTACATCCATCGGTCGTATCCCTACCTAACCCTAGGATAGACTTAGGATTCTATTATAGTACATGTCCAACTTAGAACCTTACCCAAGCCCTCATCATCTCTTTCTCTGCATTCATGGGCTAACTTTCATCCCTTCATAGGGGTCATGGTAACCTGCTTACCTTGGTCAAGCCCCATACCGGTTACCTCCATGGTAACACATCCACATGCACTTAGAGATGGTTATCTATGGGTCTACAGGTTCATTCTCATACCATGTACTTTTCACTTAGCTTCTCAAGATCCTATGAGACCTCTTTAGGTTACCCTAAACCAACAAACTGATATACACCCTACAAAGGGTCCATCTCCCAGGATGGGAGGAAACTACACCCTGATAACCCAGGTCACAAACGTCCTTACGTCTAGGGTTTACATCCACATGATCATTCTTAACCCTAGCAAGCTACTAAGGCATAAGCAGACCACCCACTAAACCATGCTAGGTCACACTTGTTCTCATCCTCAACATTGGATCAAGATCATACTTTCCCATGTCAACAACTTAGCTATGAGGGGTTCATCAAACATACTTTAAACTTCAGGGATTTTCTTTTTACTCTATACATGAGGAGTACCATGCTCAAAACTATAGAAACTCAATTCTCATCATGAGCATTAGGTACACTACTTCCCCTCTTAGGCCTAGGAACCCTAGGTTCACTTTTTGGGTGTCCAACTTCATGCTCAACCTCTTAAGCACGAACCCAACATGTACAAGGTATGACATGCACTTCCTTGTCATCCTTCTACTCAAGTAACACTTCAGAGTGGAGTCCTCCTCAAGGACAACAAACAAGGTATAAGGCCTCACAACCTGTTACTAAGCCTCATCAGGGTCTAAGGAACTCTTCTTCCTATCTCAGAAGGTAAACACCTATACCATAGGCACATAGGTACCAGAAACCTCATCCTCTCTCTAGGGTTTGGTTCCTCTAAAGGCAACTAGGATATCAACAACCTCCAGGGATCAAGCATGAGGCAACCACTATCATCCACTTAGGTTGCATCATCCTCAACTCCCCACTATTCCTCATATCTCAGAGTCTAGGCTTCCAACCTTCTTGTGTGGGTCATGCTCTCTTTCTAGAGCTAACCCTACATACAACCTTAATACCCAAGGTCCTCTCTCCATGAAGGTGGGTCAAGCTTACAAGCATACCCCTACGTGGTGAAGCCTATGTTCAAGCTTATGTTTGCTCAAAGTTATCCATAACCCTTTATGCTTATCTCATAAGCTATCCATCATACTCTCCTGGCCATGGTTTTAGCCTACTGTTCGCACTACTGACGTACTCTGGGTGCATGTTATGCCCTACTCGCATAAGCCCATAGGGTTTCCATAGGTTCTTCACTAACCTCATCATTGAAGGAGCTATCCTTCACTCTAACCTGCACGACCCTTCCCAGGGTTGGGCCACCAACCTCACAAGGCTCATAACGTCATGGGCATCCAAAGGTATGCCCACACACCTGATCTATCATGACATCTAACTCATCATGTCATCTCTCTCTAACCACCACTTAGGATTAGGGTTAGCATCATCCTCAAAGGATGTTCCAGGTCTCTACTTTTAATGGAGATCTTGCCTCTATGACCAACTCTCTCAACTCATCCTCCTGACAAGAAGGTCTAGCCTCAGGTCTCTCCTGAGGGCAATGACAACTCATGTCATATGACCTAATCATGTATCTATTCTTTAGTTTACACTTAATCTATTAAGCTTATGTCCATGACATCTTATTTACATGCTTTTCATTAATTTGGTGGAGGATTCCTTATACCTTATCAACTTTACCCATACCTCAAGAGGGTGAGGAAAAGAGAGGAAACCCTAATCCTTAAGGTCATTAACAACATTTGAGTTGAGAAGGGATGAACAAGATGAGAGAGTCCTAGAGGTATCTTATTTTGAGTCAAATCCTGATACATTGGCTAGAAAGTCACACAAATCCAGGAGTCCTCATATTCCGACTAGCGGTGCGGAGGAAAATTTTGCCATCCGCCAGATGTGATCCTTTTCTAGACACCTCTGTCTTTCAGAAGATCCTCTAATAACTCCCTTGGGTTCTACAGAGTTTGTAAAATTAATAATTATTAAAGATTAAATGAGTAACCTGGCTCTGATACCAAATGTAACGACCCCGCCTCCTGAAAACCCCCATCTAAGGGAGACCAAGAGGTCAGAGCCGTTATCCCAATTTCTGGATCAAAGGTTCAACAAATAATCAATTAATAATTTTCAAATTCTACTAAACTAAACTGAAAGGCTGTAATAAAATAAAACTTTGCATACCTTTTGAAAACTTGGATTTCTAAACTTCTATCCATGTATGAATTCTATTCTAACTATTCCTCCTCACACTTTCATTCATATTGAAGTCCACATATGCCACTTTACTGTTTGTTCTTTTCATTGTACCTAAAACACCGACAAACAAAATATCGGTTAGCATAAATCTAGTATGTGGGGGAAACAATAATCGTGCAATTAACCTTAACAACGTATTATAGTCAATTATGATTTTAAACAAACAACTTTACATTTTCCACATAACTACTCAATCCCTACATACAGTGGACCTGGATGCTACCTACTTTATGGTAGATCCCCATTAAACCCCACATGATCCTACCTAACAGGTAGATCAATATCTAGGGTTGAGTCACATGACACTACCTGTAGGTAGCCCACTCCTTAACTCATGGTGTGCTAAGAGTCTCATGGCACTACACATGGGTAGCCCAATTTCTAACTCATGATAGCCTAGACCTTGCTCTAGGTTACCCTTTTTAGCATTTGCAAAGCCACAGAGGTGGACCAGGATCTGAGCCAGTCATGTATGCACATTTATGGTGATAATCATAGTCACATTATAGTTGCATGAAATGAAAGTCATCCAATCAGTTATTTTCAAGAAAACTATTAAAAACGTTCGGAAATCAAAGTGAAACTAAAGTGATTATTCATAAGCATAACCACATACCTGTCAGGATGATTTGAGACAGAATAATCCATGCAAGTAAGAAATCTAAGTAAGCAAGCACATACAACAAGATCCTGAAATAATCATGCAATTCCCTTTTATTACTCATGTCATCAAGATCTATTAAACCTAGCTCGCTTCCTAGGGTTTCTAGCCCACTTTTAGGGTTTCCATTGCAATTAGGGTTTCCCTTCATCTTTTACTATTTTATACCCTAATTACTCATAAACCCTACTTATCTCATCTATTCTTCACAGAAGATATTAAGGTTATCCTTTAACAACATATAACCCTATTTTTAGAAAAATCACACTTAACCATCAATTAAGTCCATTAAGCCTCTTTTACATTAAAGCTACCATTTTTATCCTTTTAATCCATGATAAGATCATTATGCTCATTTATCATCAATTCATAGTTCATTATGGTCTAATTCACAAATGAACTCTATTTATCATTAATTTTACCTTTATCCATTAGAAAACCCTAATTACTACATTAAGGGCATTTATCCACAATTAGGAATCTTTATACTCAAAATAGCTTAGAATCCTCACATCTTAGCTTTATTCACAATTTTGAATAATTAAATCTATTAAGAGTTACAAAAACTAATATTAGGGTTTCAAGGCCCATTAAAGCATATTTATGCACATGAAACTCTAAATTAAACTAATTACGTGCAAAGTTCATCCTTTTTGTTCTTAATGTACCTTTTTACAATTAACAGGTTAATATCAACTTTAATCATTCATTAAACCCTACTAAACACATTAATCATCTCAAAATAGGGTTTCTTAATCTTTAATTCATTAAAGTTGATAACTCACACTACTTTTCGAATTACAAGAGGAATTAGCTTCTAAAACCATTTTTAATTAATTCATCTCGTTTTCTGAGCAATTTTCATATTTTATGTGTACCCATCCGAACTACCGATAAGGAGATATGATTTTAGCAAAATTAACTTACTTTGGGCCAATCAACACACGCCACGTCGCTCATTGCATACAATGTTGCCCGATGATTTGGAAGTATGACGAAAGACGACTCTGCCCTCGTGTAAGTTGCTGACTCTTTAATACCCGGAGGGGTACTTTTGTCCAAACGACCCACGGGTCATATTCCTCCTCGTGATGGCGCACCCTGCCACCCTAGCCGCGATTCGCGAGGCTTCTCCTCTCTCTCCTGGATCCCAACGACCACCAGAGGTGGTGCCTTTGCCTCCGACTCACTACTGCACACCCATGGATGCCTTGATCGCGCGGCCAAAGCCGCTGGCCCGTGCTGGCCAGGTCTGCCCATGCGGCCGACCTTGTAGCCGTCCAGGGACCGCTGCGTCTGGGTTAGGGTACAAAGACGACCTCCAGGCTTCCCTCTGGCGGTGTGGTCACATAGAGCCTCCATTAGGACCACAAAACCAACCTTCGTTGCTCCAGGGATAGATCCCTACTCTCGACTAGGGCTTTCACAAAAAGAACAAGGAGGAGAGCGTGGGATCTCTCTCTCTTGTACTCGAACTAGGGCTCTACCCTTTATATAGGGGAGGGTATCCACGCCCCTAATACATTCGTCCAAGAGGGAACAAGTCCCTTTCCTAATAGGAAAATGATTTTCCTTAATTAGGTGTAATTTTTCTCTTTTAACAATTCCTTGGTAACCCATATGCTTTGGTTATTAGGAAATTCGAGGATTACCTCTTTCCTTCTCTTTGTTCTTGGCTTTTAATCTATTGGCACGAAATTTCTATTTTCTTTTAGTAGGAAAATACCACTTCTTTAATAATGCCACAAAATTCCTTAATAATGTATCACATTATCATCTTATTTTACATTATGGGTATTTTCTCTTTCTTTCTTATTCATTGGGACTCCTTGGATCCCAAGTAACTCTAATATTCGAAATTCCTTTTTAAGGATACTTATTATCCTTCAAGATGCATCTATATTCATTATTTCTCATTATCCTGTTTATTTCTTATTAAAATAACTCTTTTTGAGGATTTCTCTTTATCTTTCTTTTTATTTTCCTCATTGGTATTCCTTTTAATATTAGGAATCCTTTGGATACGAAAATCCCCAAGGATAACTCCATTATACCTCTTTTCACTTATTTCCCACATTTTATCATTGTTTTCAATTTCTATCTTAACAAAGAAATATTTAATTGATCTTTTCTTTTCTTGTTGCATTATTTTTGCAACTTTGGACTCCTTGGAACCCAAGAGACACGAAATCCAACTTTGGATAATATTCTCTTGCCTTCTAGAGGTTTCCACATTTTTCTTTTCTCCATTTTCTTATATACTTATTTAATAATGGAGTTTCTCTTGTCTTTTCCTTGTTATTGGGCCCAATAGACAATAAAGCCCATAAAACAATCATCAAGGCTATTGTAAACGAAATTCATTTATTCAAAACAAATTATATCATTATTTGTTCAAATATCTTTAATATGAGAAATTACATTTCTCACCAAATGAACCCAAAAATTGGGGCTGTAACAACTGTTATGCCTAAAACGTAAAGTTGCTTGTTAAATCATAATTGACTGCAATATGTTGTTACAGTTAATTGTACGATTATTGTTTCCTCCACATACCGACATATTCATTTATTCTGACCGACATTTTGTTTGTCGGCATTTTAGGTACAAAACCCAAAAGGACAAACAATAAATTGGCATATTGTGAATACATGAATGAAAGTGCAAGGAGGATTAGTAAAGAATAGTTATTGTATGTGGATAGAAGTTTAGAAATCTAAGTTTTTCAAAAAGGTATGCAAAATTTTGATTTTATTACAGCTTTTCAGTATAGTTGGTAGAATTTGATAATTATTATTGATTATTTATCGAACCTTTGATCCAAAAATTGGGATAACGACTCTGACCTCTGGGTCTCCCTTAATTGGGGGTTATCGGGAGGTGGGATCGTTACATGTATACAGTACCATGGTGTGTGTTGACAAGGCCAGATCTCTTGAAGCGCTTCAAATCTAGCCTTGGTGCAACCTTTAAGGATATGGAGTTGGAGAGGTTGAGGTTGAGTTGGATGGCTATCAACATGATGAATCCTCCAAAATGAATAGTGTGAGAACCTATTACACTAAGCGAGATTACTCAAAACACTAAACATGATAACTCATTAATTAACCCCAAACCTAGAGAATAGGGTAAACTAAAATTGATTTCAACATTTCCCAATTGCTCTAAAGCATTTACATAAAATCCCTACAACTTACTTTATTTCATATATTACCAAAATCCCTTACAATTGTTCTAGGCCTCAGCCGCCATATATACATATTACACAAGAAACATTTCCACATTTATCATGTGAATGAGCATATAGCATGCTACCAAAAACCTGATTCAATTGGAACATTGATTACAAACTTTTCACCTATATCTAAGAGTGCATAGACGACTCTAGGACACACTAGAATACTAAACAACCATCTCTAGGGTTCATCACCTTAGCTTCCCTTGCTGCCACAGTTCTGCTGCCACTGTTGTTGATCACCTAAAAAATGTGGTGACCCACGAGGTGCGACCCAGTCCCATCGAGAGATATAACTCTCTCCAACGAATATTGATTACATCAGATTAAATAGAAATTAACTAAGCAGTTGGAGTACTTAATAGTCAATTGAGCAGATTGAACAATTCAAGCATGTTAAATAGATTAAGAAAATAAGCTTAGCGACAAATATGATTATCAATGTATACATAGGTAACAGATAAATCCATTTCTTCTTAATGATATCTAGTCAAGTTTCGTCAGAATGCTTCTAATAACAATCTAGTAGCATAAGCAATCTAGTAGCATAACATGTATTTTAATGTTGGCATGTTTAATAAAGTGAACTAGTCTACATCATAAGTAGATCTAACATCATAAGCACAATTAACTGCATAAGCATGTTAGGTAGTTTAAACATTTCTAATTATAAAGGCATGGCTAACAATATTAAACATAGCTAGAAACATCATCTTAACTATCAGTGTCAGTATATCTGACAACATAAGTATGTTTACAACATGAGCATAACTACATAATAAGCATATATATCATTTCTTATTGTACTATATATTATATCTATGTAAGAAAAGCAAATACGGGTTATCATCAAACCTGAAGCATTGTGTATAACCTTAAACAGATATGCTACACGACTGTATTATATCTTTTATACGCTTTGGGGAGTTTGAGTTGTACCACTCAATGTCCAACTGACCACCGCTTGAACGTAATCAATTCCATACAAGCTCTTGGAAGAGCGGGACTCCAAGATCTTCTTCCCCTCAGTCGGTACAAGTAAAAAGGTAGTGACATATCAGTCAATGTTGCCACTACATCGACATATAGTCAAGTTGTTAACACCTAGTCCGCCCTTGGTATAGATCATGACACTAGTCACCAAGGTATGCAAGCAAAACCATGCCACTGAGGTACAACCGTTGTAATATACCGAATTTGGCACTAAATTCAATCTTGAGCTATTATACATATTCCTTCAAAATTGAAATCCTCTTTTGCTAAAGATGCATTCATATTTATAGTCGACTCAATTATCTTGAAATTTGAGCACAATAATACAATTTCCCCTCATTTTGATCTAGTCATCCCAATGGGGACCCATAATTGAATAACTGAGCTCAATTATAAACCGTGGCAAAGGAGTCACTCACAAATACAATTTTGATGTCTGAATATTCATTTTTGGATTAACATGGAGATTAATTTATTTAGTCACCCCAAAATCACAAATAAGAAGGTTTTCAATTTTTAGAACTAGAGTAATGACAATAAAGCTTGTGTTGAAATTCCAGGGAAAACGATCTTATAAATCAAAAGATATAAAGTTGCAAAGAAAATGAAAATTTATGCTCAAAAGAAGCAAAAAACCATTTTTTCGAGTCAAACGGCTGTTGACTAACCTGACCCATGCACAATGCTGGACAGCCTGGACTGCTGGTCGTCTCCTTCATTCACGCGGCGGCCGTTTACAGTAGGAACGGCGAGGGATTTCTTGCCCGGCTCTCCCACCTCATCTCCCCATCTCCCTTCCATTACCTTTCTCGACCTTTTCCCTTCCTCAACGGCTGACTGATAAGACTTAATTCCCCGTCAACTGCTCAGACCAGAGGAAACTACAACCTGTAGTGGAAAATGGCCGACGAGCTGTACTAAGAGTATCACGCCGCCACTAGTCAAATTGACGTGTACATTACCATCTCCAACTCCCCTGAAACCAAAACCCGAAACTTTTTCTCGATATATAAAGTCTTAACCTAGCCGTCGACGAAATACTCCTCCATAGCCACCTCTGGCCCTTTCTTCTTCGCCTCAGACCCGTCGAACACCCTCCCATCTATCTCTTCGACCTGCTGTGCCGCAGCCGGCACTGGTCTGCGTCACATTGTAGCAGCCAGCTACAGGTCGTGGCCATCTCCTTCAGTACCTGGCGGCTCCGACCAACACCCGCACGTCCCTAGGATCTCCAGTCAAGCAAAGCCCAGGAGAACCCTGCGTCGAACCCGTAACCTTGTCCTGCTTCCGGCCAGGAGAACAGAGGATTGGGCGACGCCACTTAGTTTGTTTATTGGCCTCCTCACAGCCGGCCTAGCAGCTGTACCCAGAGCAGATGGTGACCCTGTTGAAACTAGCTTGATACTGCCTCGACTTCAGGAAGGAGCACCACAGCCATATCAACCACAGCGACAAGGTACCTAATGACCCTGTCTCCGTGTTTATTCTTCCCCACAGGACCAACCAGTAGGATGGTGACAAATAAAACTGTATATCAAATAAAGACCTACATCTACTATTCTATCAATCTAAACACCAACACTCGTTTCCGTCCTCCACCTCTCGTGGAACTGTTGGACTCTCAATAGTCCCATCAAACACAATCCGCCGCTCAGTTTCCGTCCTCTACCTTCCGTTAAACTGCTGGACTCTCATACACCCATCAATAAAACATGGGAACTCCTTGGAAATTTACTACTCAGCTGTATTTCTGATCTTCATAATAATGATTATCGACTTAGGTCACACAGGGACTTGCTTCTACTGGTTCTTGCGAACGAAAACAGAAGAAGAGTTAAATAGGCAGTCGTGAGAATCGTGCTGGTACCGCTCTTCCTTTAGGGCCTGTTTGGTAGGGTGTAATATGAGGGAATTAGGCGTTTTTAAAAGTGTGGAGATCAAATGGACATATTTTATATGACATAGATATTATTTGGTAGGAAGTATCTTAAACTCAATGAAATTAATCCCGGTTATTTGGTACAAATCTGGTTGTTTTCCAGTCAAAAGATTTACCTATATGTAGCTGCTGTGACAGCTGCTCTATTATTGATAACGTCAAGCTAATCACGTACAACATGGCCATGGCCGTCTTTCACGGAGAAGAGGGCAGGGAGCACAGCTTGTGTCCCCACCACACCGATAGAGAGAGGGGGCGGGGATACGGGAACCTTTCCAGTCGCACAGGTGTACACAACTACACCCGACTACTCTCTTTTAGGGGGTGGTACATTTTTCCGGAATTCGGGCTGAAAGATGTGGTTGGGTGCAATTTCAAACCGACCAATTGCACTTGAATACACCCTACCAAATGCTGAAAAAGCTGAAAATGGTTACAATTGAACATTATGCTTCCTTCTTACACCCTACCACCAAACAGGGCCTTATCGTCGGCGTATTTGGAATTGGCTGCAAAGCACGCTTAGGCAGATCAGATGGGATGTTCGGTGTATTTGCTGGTAGGTTGATCGTCGGTTTAGTTTTCTATGGGCGGGCCCGCCAACTTATTATTTTAGGTTTGCAGGAAGCGAATAGATCTGTTGCGATCAGGCGAAACAGGAAGTCATCCGGCAAAAAGGACCACCGCACATTGATTCTCAACAGACATTACCTTCTGTACATTCATATAATGTTGAAAACAAGCATCCTATACGGAATTCTAATGAGTCCTATTCTGATACTTATGCCCAGGAGAATAAGCATTCCAAGAGAGGATGGCTTGACTGCTCACGGAAGTACCACTCACGAGTTGATTTCTTCTCATTTTCTCATCATCCAATGACATGTTCTTGTTGGTGACACTCGAGCAGTCCCCACAGCGAGAAAACAAGACATAGAAGATCATTGGTAATAGCACTAGAATGGATTGCACATGTCCAATTAGTTGCTTTTGATACAGATCTATTAGAAGTTGTTAAGTTTTTGATGCAGTTCTGTATTCTTTTAATACCAACTAACGCCAAACATTTTCCTGCCACCCCATCTTCTGAGCTTATCCATACAGAGAACACCGTCGTGCCAACCGCAATTGGGAAGTGCAACTATTGCATTCAAAGTCTCCTTTGTCTACTTACAGATTTTCTTTACCTTGATAGAAAATGTGTCAGCATCCTACCATTATGGCAATGCCTAGTATGTAGCTGTCATATATCCCTTCATCATACTGTATTGATATCAGAAATCTGGATACGTGCTGCTTGATCAGGTTCTCCAGTCAAGTCTGAAAAATAGCTTTTAATCATAAGTTGGCATCATCTTTTACTTCCATTAGGAAGCTATTATTTCAACCTCAGCACGTCATGAGCAGAAGAATAGCTGGTTGAGGCACTCAGTCAACCTTTTACAAAGTGTACTTTCCGGTCCTATTTCTTTATTGTTTCTGTTGGTCTTCAAGAATACAGATTTCTTATCTGAGATTTAAAGCTATCATATAGTATAAGACATCTACGAAGGAGATATGATAAAATGAAATATCCTTGGTTGATGGAAACAATTTCGTGCTAAACATGTATCTGCTACCAAGCCTACAACCTGAAGATGAGCCTTGCAGATTATCATCATGATTGCTTTGAAGACAACTTCTCCCACCGTGATTTTTAGGTAACAACTTGATCCCTTGCTGATATATAATATATTTGATCCCTGCTTATAATAAAAAAATTACCCACAGTCATCTTTCCACACTTATCTTGATTATATTGAAATCAAAATTATTCATAATAAGTTAACCGAACATTTTTTGTATGCTTCTCTTGTTTTTCGTTGAGATAGAATAAGTATCATTACTTCATTTTTTTCCCTTATTAGTGATATTTTTGATTATCTCTAATTAAAAGGATTCTCTTATTGCTTTACATCTATATTAGGATGTAGAAAATGCAGTTTATTATGAGAGATATCTTAGAACGCCCAAACTATTTATAATGGATTATGCTAAGGTTAAGTGAAACATTCTCTACTAATTCAAGTAACTCAGATTCATAAAATGAAAAAAAGGATGACTATTTAATTCCTTCAAAATTTGAATAACAAGTGTACTTACCTCATCAACCATCATATCATATAATGGGAAATGATATATTATTGAATAAGACAATTACCTTAACTTGTGACAATGGTTGTGACTAAGAGCCATATAAGATGTTTATTTTAAAGTTTTGGAAACACATTCAATTCATGTGACAGAGTGAAGATGTAACCAATATTTTGGTCCCAAGTCCATAAGTCAATCAATGAAGTTATACTTAATCACAATCCAACCTTCTTCAATCATTTAGTGTTGATTGATAAAATTGTACATAAAGTAACTTGTTCTATATTAATATGTGTGTACTACCCTAACTACGATAACAATCAATATGTAGAGACTTTACCAATGACACTATCTTAAAATATATCAGCCAAACATATGCCTTGATCACTAGATTCTTTTCTACAAGAATCTCAACCAATTATACCTAATATCCTTTTGTAGATCTTAACGTTTGGATTCATTCCCCTTTCTTTAAATGAAACATTCAATGAAACTTTTAGGGCCATGACATAGTGCAATCTGAAGAGAGGGCAAATGGCCTTCTGTAATTAAATCATCTTCAAGATATGAATCTACAAACACGTCAAGAGGGTAAAATTTTATCATTTTGCATCATTCAATTAAAAATTAGGTGTGGAGCTCGTGGCAAGAAGAAAACCTTCAACAATTAAAAAGGAAGTCTTAGTCATATATCTCCTTTGAAGATGAATCATGTGATTGGTTAAACCAGTTATAAAAAGTTAAAAGTACTAGAACAAAAACACACGTTGCAGAGTATTGATTGCATGTTGGATTCTTTTTCTTCAAAACCATATCAATAAAAATTATTCAGTTGGAACTAAATCCACTCATCCTCCAAACTTCGGCTGAAAACTAGAGGAAGAAAGAATACCTTATGCATTGCTCACTCGGTAAGGAGAAGATAAATCATTATGTTCTACAATAGATATGTGATCTTTGTTTAAAAGTACATATAGGTATCCTATACAAGTACCAAAACATAATTCACACAAACTATATTTTAAATTGATACTTTTTCACATTCCATTAAATATTTAGTTTTAGTATAAGTATAAAAAATTTGTAATTGTATTTTTATTTTCTTCTTGCTCGACTGACCCATCAAAATTTTGTAATTTGTATATTTTAGAATAAAATGTGAGGTACTTAGTTACCATAAAGTCATTGTTAAGTGTTATACCACATGTCGAAGTGATGTCATACAACAAAACCATATATCTCTTTGTTTTTCATAGTGCTACATTTATTAGTTATGAAGTCTAATAAAACTTATGTTACAAAACAATTAGAGGTTTTCCTTGGTAGGTGTGAAATCTCAACTATTTCTTAATATATGTACTATAAAACATATGAAAGTAGTACGCATTTGCTTCATTAATTTGTGTGTGTAATCATCAAATAACATATCCATTATTTGCATGTTGACACTTTAGGTTGAGACCCATGTGCACTTACACACATGTTAGCACACAAACTTCACTACTGACTCATCGTGTTGCATCTATTTTACAATATAGAACATAGATAACTACACATTTTTTTATACAAAATAATTTTGTAAGCATAAATGTAATCAAAGAACATGACTTAGTGAGAATTATTATGCAAAATATTTGATTTTTTTAACAAAGCAAAGTTTTGGAAGATTACTAGACGATCTAAAGGCCTATAAAAGTGTTTATGATCCTACACCATGAGTTAGGGTACTTTTTTTAATGGTTGCAAAAAAAACTACATTAAAGAGTACATTTAAAGTTGAAACAAATTCTCTAAGTGCATTCAAACTCTGCAATGAAGGGTCATGATAATAGGTATACTAGAAGCAAAATGATATGATTTTTTTGTTCTTATCAGGATATTGTATTTTAAGCATAGTTCCATCTAAATTCCACTATTAGGTCCATTTTGAAAAGAAAGAATAAGAAATATCATAAAAATGAGAAATTATTAATGGCATATTTATTATATTTCACTATTGGGAACCTAACCTCAAACACCACTTCCAAATATCTTACACAACTTCGAAAGTAACTCATAATTTTCTATCACCCTACCAAAATCATCATATTTGTTCACATAAAAGAAAATAAGTCACACACTCGTTAAAACATAGAAATAAAAGTTACTATGCATGATGTTCAAAAGATGATAGTTGCTAAATTACCATGTATTTTTATCAATCAAACATGTGAGACCATATGCACAAAAATATTTCTCACAACCACACTTGAAGTGAAGTCTTGTATAAAAAGGCATACAAATATATAATAAATGTTTGAAGTGTTATGCTATAATTTGAAGTCTCCCCATATTTTTCAACAATATATATATATATATATATATCTATGTGTGTGTGTGTGTAGTAGATTTAAAGTAGTATGAAGCGTCACTTTTTAGTTTATTTTATTGTATACATTTAATTTGAGATCTATAATTGTTACCCATTACATATGGGTTCATAAGATAAGAATGTTATGGAACACGACTAATTTATTTAAATTACCTCTTTGTATGGTTGTCTTTTTTATTTAGATTTTTGTACTTATAATATTTAAACTATTTCATGACATATATATAAAAGGAGAGACGAACTTCCATGATTATAGTTTTCAAACGTCACCGCATGCAAAATATAATTTTTCTAAGAAAGCCCAGTTGTGATATATAATAACCGAAATATTGAGTACCCCAAAGTAGAATCTAATAGCAACAAAAGTATTTCTCAAATATACAAATAAAGATTTCATTACTTCTTTACCCTTGGTCTTCTCATACAAAAAGAATAACAAAATAAAAACTTATTAAATAGCTAACTAAAAGTTTCCATTAAGTAAAGAAGGTGGAATGCAATTAAAACGGTAGAAATATATACAAATATCTACAAACTTAAATGTTCTATTTGAAATGAACTTATCTGATTCAGTGTTGTTTATGTGATCTAAGATATCTACCATTATGATAGAAATGGGGATTATTTCCTATTTTTAAAGTATGTAGTGGCCACATGTATTAGAGTATGTAGTGGTTACATGTAACCACTACATACTTTAATACCTATAAAAGGGAAGCTACATGTTTGAAATACATTTAGAGCAATGAGTTTGAAAATTACAAAAATCTATGTAAATTGTCACAACTATTATATGTGTACTTATTGTATTGTTGCTATAATTGAGCTTTTATTATTGTGGTGTGAACTACTCATTTTATATTCACAACATTATATTATCTGTGTCACAACATTATAAACCACTCATTATTAAAAAAAGGTTATGCTCAATAATAGTTGTTTATATTCACAAAAATGATAGGATAAATTTTGACACAAGAAATAGAGGATTTTGAGCATGCTACTTTGAAAAGTTCAACAAAATTTGTAAAAGGACAACATATTGAAAACCATAATGAGACATCAAATTTTTCTATGATCAACATATATATATATATATAATTAAAAAAAGGTTATGCTCAATAATAGTTGTTTATATTCAAAAAAATGATAGGATAAATTTTGACACAAGAAATAGAGGATTTTGAGTATGCTACTTTGAAACAAGTTCGACAAAATTTGTAAAAGGACAACATATTGAAAATCATAATGAGACATCAAATTTTTCTATGATCAACACATATATATATATATATATATATATATATGTGTGTGTGTGTGTGTGTGTGTGTGTGTGTGTGTGTACATGTGTGGGTGTATACACCGACAAGGAGTGTCTCAAGTGGTCAAGCATGGTGTCTCCTGACAAAGGGACATGGGTTCGAATCCCAGTTGCCGTCTTGATTTACCACCCTCCCATGCGTTCGACCTCCACCACGGGCGTGAGAGGAGGGGGAATCTTTCTCTCTTAATCTCATACATACATGTATGTATACATATATATGCACACACATACACACACACACATATATATACATATATATAACACGAAAGAGAGAGAAAAAATTCCTTTTCTTTATTAAGCTAATTGGCACGGTAAAGATAGAAGTCAACTTGAAGACAATGAGGTGAAATTATCTAATAATGTAGTGTATATTAATATTTTTGATGGAGTATTTCTCATGCATCGTCATAATGTTAGCATGACATTTCAAATAATGGCATTTACCTTAAACATGTAATTTGAAAGAAAGAAAAAAGTTGAGACGTGTGTAGCACGTGCATGTACAAAAAAAGTTGAGACGTGCGTAGCACGTGCATGTACTAGTTGTGATAAAAGCATAACATCAAGAAATGTATCGATCATCCAAGGTTGCATTAGTCTAATTTATGCCTACACCAACTTACATAACCCTAGATATGTAATACATAATACATAAAATAAAGGCCTAGGGAGCTAAATAAAACCTAGGAGAATACCCCAAACAATACAATCCTTTATCCATGTTCCTCAAATTTATTAAATGAGTTCCTCATTCATAGCACATGAAATGGTAAAACACTCAAAATTCACAACCCGTGACTATGTTCTCTAAATGATCTTGTAATAAATACTTCTATACATAAACTTCTTTTATGGAGGGATATACATCTAATAAAGGGGATTAAGAATAAAATATGGATATTAAGAGACATATAGAGAGAAATTGAATTCAATGGATTAAAATTCTAGTTCTAGCTAGGTTGTTAATTTTGCAACTCATAACGGTATGGAAACCAATTCCTAGAAATTATTTTCAAAATGAAAACATATACATTATATATATGCATATGGCCTATACTAGTACAAAAAATGGGTATGTAACACATAAATACATGAATAAGGTATACAATGAACATGGGTAATGATTAGAATATCAGGTATACTTACATATATAAAGATGGCAAATATACTAATATGGGACATTATAACAACTAAAGATGAATTATTAAATATTATACTCACTAGGGGGCAAAATGGTGATTTCACCAAATAAGAACTTAAGGAGTGATTTCCAAGACAAGAAACATCGAATAACTCTAGTACCTACTCTCTGTCTAGATTCTTGAAGAAACTACATTGTTGATCCTTTTGTGCCACTTGATTGGATGTTTCTTGATTTGGAACATGTACTAAATTCTCTATTATTTTATTGAATTATTTGCCTCCCTTCTGAGTTTCATATATAAAAATTTTGCAAAATGGTGAACAAATATTATTGTTAGCCTTTCCCTTTTTGTTGAAGTTCAACACGACTAGACTTTGAATATCGAACATTATTGAGAAATTAGAATATTGTTAGATTTTAATATTGACACATCAATTCGGAATATTGGCTAAGAGCTTTGACTCACTAGTTTCGGTGGGTCAACCCCCAACCCTACGTAGTGGATAATGGACAATTAGAGGTCCCCATTACTGGTTACCCCCACATGCAAAGTTTTGTTCTCAAAACACAAGTGAACCTACAACTCTAATACCAACTTGTGAGAATCCGTTACATTAAATGAGATTACTCAAAACACTAAACACGATTACTCATTGATTAACCACAAACCCAAAAAATAGGGTAAATCAAAACCAATTTCAACATTTCCCAATTGCTTAGAAGAATTTACATAAAAAACCCACAAATTACTTTATTTAATATAATGCCAAAATCTCTTACAATTGTTCCATGGCCTCAGCCACCATATATAAATATTACACAAGAAATATTCCCACATTTATCACGTGAAAAAGCATATAACATGATACCAAAAACCTGATTCGATTGGAACATCGATTATAAACTTTGCACCCGGACCTGTGAGTACATGGATGACTCTACGACACAATAGAAAACTAAACAACCATCTCTAGGGTTCATTACCTCAATTTCCCTTGCTGCCATGGTTCTACTGCAGTTGTTGTCGATCACCTAAAAAGATATGGTGATCTAGGAGGTGATACTGAGTCCTAGTGAGAGATATAACTATCTCCTACATATATTGATTACATCAAATTAAACAGTAATTAACTGAGCAGTTGGAGTATTTAATAGTCAATTGAGCAGATTGAACAGTTCAAGCATGTTAAATAGATAACACAAATAAGCTTAGCAACAAGTATGATTGTCAATGTATACATAGGTAACAGATAAATCAATTTCTTCTCAAACATATCTACTCAAGTTTCATCAAATTGCATCTTATAACAATCTAATATAGCATAAGCAATCTAGTAGCATAACATGGATATCAATGTTGGCATGTTTAAGAAAGTGAACAAGTCTACATTAAAAGTGGATCTAACATCATAAGCACAATTAACAACATAAGCATGTTTGGCTGTTTAAGCATTTCTAATTATAAAGGCATGGCTAGCAATATTAAACATATCTAGTAGCATCATCTTAACTATCAGTGTTAGTAAATATGACAACATAAGCATGTCTATAGCATGAGCATAACTACAAAAAAAGCATATCTATCATATCTTATTGTACTATACATCATATCTATGTAAGAGAAGCAAATAAGGGTTATCATACAACATGAAGCGGTGTGTATAACCCTAAATATATATGCTACATGAATGTATTATATCTTCTAATACACCTTGGGGAGTTTGAGTCGTACTAGTCAAAGTCCAACTGGCCACTGCTTGGTCGCAATCAGTTCCATACAAGATCTAGGAAGAGATGGACTCCAAGATCTTCTTCCCCTCAGTCAGTACGAGTAAAAATGTAGTGACATATCAGTCAATGCTACCACTACATCGACATATAGTCAAGTTGTTAACACCTAGTCCACCCTTGGTACAAGTCACGACACTAATCACCAAAGTATGTAAGAAAAACCCTGCCACTCAGGTACAACTGTGGTTGTCCTCTAATAACATCACATACATAACAAATCCCAAGGCATGATCTAAGGCTCACGCATGGCCACAGTCACCCTCAATTTCTTGATATTAGGGTACCAAGCTGTCCCCACATACTCAACATGTTATGTATGCGCTCCAAGTTTCCCTTAGGAAGACTCGTTTCACCATTCAGCAAAGTTCCTGACTCTAGAATGGATCTATAACACAAGGCACTACATGATTAAGATTTCACTTGATGAGTTATGCAATTGATTGAATTAAGGCTGCATCATACAAGTGGACATACAAACCCTAATTCATCACTAGCAAACATTGTTATATAACAACTTCAGAAGATATAAAATGTATAAGACATATTGTTCATTATCTCATCATCACATAGTACTATTCATTTGCCATTCATGAGACTACACTTATTATCATACTCTCACAGGACAAAAGTCCTTAACACAATATCACATGGTATCAACCCTTGTCAACATAAGAGGATTACACCTCATTCAGGTTCCAACCATGCCCAAGGGTCATTAAGACCATTATATCAATCCCTGTAAGATCATCATTATCTTTCGATGCCTTATTGCAAGGCTCAATATACATCACCATTCATTGTATACACAAGCTTAGCATGATATTGCGTTAAAGAACTAACAGATGTTCACATGATAACATTGTACAATTATCTTAGCATTTAAGAGCATTCCTTTATGATATCACATATAAGGAAGCTATATGATTAGCCATCATCACACTTATATAATACAAGTTTAGGATAAGAAATCATAGATCATGAAGCAATAATAACCACCAGTTAATGCATTCAAGTTTCAATCAATCATTAGGAAGGATATTCCATCATTACAGTTATTATTCAAGAAAGGATAACATGATTAACAATCATTCTCTACTTGCATTAGGGATATGTTTAGAGAAGTAGGTTTCATTAAAGTTATAGTTCAACATTCATTCACAAACCTTAACCCATAACATCCCCATATAATGTTGGATGCATCAGACACATCATCATCATCACGTTCCATACCATTCTCAAGTATGGATCCACACTTAACTCAAGGTGTAACCATTAGGTTAAAGTATACTAGATTTCCACATCAATAAGAGAGACTCCAATGTTTTATTATTCCACTAAGGAAATATGATCATAGTTACCCATCATCATCTGAGTTCATTAGGATTAAGTATAACAAACTACATCCCATTAGGGTTACATGTCAACATGATATGGTCATTATCCATTCTATTCATATGAGGGAAAAGGTAAGACTACCTTATTAAGGTCAAATCTCCATTGTATCCAACATCATCCAACCCACATCGCCATACCAAAACATCACCTCCAACCGTTGTAGGTGGAAAAGGTAAGACCATTGGTTGTTTACTAAGTAAACACCTTGAATAAGCCATCTATAAAGTCATTGAGTTGTGACCTAGAGACAGTCACCATTTAACCCTAAACATCCCTTATTTAATAACATGAAGGGGCACCATAGGTTGTGAGGTTAAACTCCATCATTGGTTGTATAGTTTAAGAAAACCATCATCTCAACCATTAAGCTCCTTAAATTAATCACATAAGGAAAATCATCAAATTCATATTATTAGAAATCACATGTTTCAAACCAAGCTATTTGATGTTGAAGCATCCAATCTCAACCATTGGATCAATTCAATTATTCTAAACTATTATGTGAAGAAGTGTTAACATCTACACATTGGATTAGGTTCATATTTCAGAAAAATCAATTAGAGTATAGGTCTAACCTTAGAGTTATTTGACCTAAGAAACTATTGGATTAGGGCTTAATTTATGTCACAACTACATCCTTAACTCACAATCAATTTTGGAGACCCGATCCATCATCAGTTGTGACTATAAGATCACCATTGTTTGTTAGATCAACACTATATTCATTGATCATCATTGGATATTAAGCTAATGTCACCATTGATTGATAGCTTCATTAGGGTACTTAGTTGTTAATCATTAAGATTCTAATTGAGCCCAAACCTGACCTAAGGGGTGACCATCGGTTGAAACCCTTGGTCACCACCATTAGTTATTATGATAGCAACACCATCGGTTGTTGCATGGTATTACCATAAGATCATTTTGTTCATAGAAGAAATCAACTTTAAACCCTAATGTTGACCATAAGTTGATAGGTGCTTAGAACCATTGGTTGTTAGAACAACCTATTCTAGAACATCTTCTAACTTAGGTAGAAAATATACATGATTACAAGTTCATCTAGTATTGAAAATAAAAAAGGAACACCATAAAAATCAAAACCCTAGCAAGCATAGCTTTTATATGCATAGATCTTCATTTTTAAGAAAGAACATAAGAAAGAAAGCTTAAAGTATGAAATATAAGTGAAGAAGGTTATAAAACTCACCTCTACAAATAAGAAAAGGTTCTAAACAGAAAGATACTCGAGCCAAGAAGGTAGTAAAACTCTAGAACGAGCTCTAAACTCGGCCATCTAGCTCCTTTCTCCATAAAGGAGCAAACCCTAGATAGAAGAAGCAAGAAAGGTAGGATCTTGACTTCTAGAGAAACTTTTACCATGGAAAAGAAGAGTTCCAACTTGGAGGAAGGCCTAAGGAAGAATAAGAGCAAAAAAATGGATAAGGAAGGAAGAAAATAACTTATCTTGGTCAGAAACCCTAGGTAGGGCTAGATGGAGCTCTAAGAGACCTTCTTCTCCAAAAGGGGGTCATCTTCTACCCTGGACCACTTGGTTCCATAGACAAATAGAATGCAGTCTATGCAATAGGTTAGAGGAGAGAGGAAGCAATCAATGGTTTCATACTTGGGCAAGGAAGAGGTAGATATAGACCATGGATAAGGATGGAAACATGAATGAGGTGTGCAAGCACCTCTTCATGTGTCCATGTCCTAAAGATTCAATGGATGAGCAAGTAGAAGGTCCAGTGGCTGTTGGAGACTTCTAGGCCATCAGTTGATCATTTTCCAGGACAAACATCACATGTTGGTTGAAGCTTACCATCGTTTGTTCATGGTTTAGGTCTAAAGATGGGTGAATGTAACATCCTGATCTCTAGCCCAAATTAAAACTCCATATTAGAGCTATTCATAAAACAAGATTCTTTGAGGATTTTTTTGTAAAATCAATTTTAATATTAAAATAATTCATTTTTATTAATTTAAAAGCTTTTATATATTGAAAATATAATTGCGATACTTTGCCAATTTTGAAAAATATCATTTTGGTGGGTAAGCACACAAGCAAGTAGCTGGGTGGCATGCAAGTTGCTTATGGAGGCAAGCATATAATTGGATAGCAAGTAGGTAGCTTGAGCAAGCACATTAGTTGGTGAAGCAAGTAGGTGAGCGACATGCTCCTTTCATTGACACCTAGCATCTCCAAAAGTTAACACCTATCCTGCCATGTGTCAACCACCCTTTAATAGCTATCTTGAGATGACACATAAGCTTCCATGTGTCATCTAGCAATTCTTGAGATGCCACCTAACCATCCATGTGTAACCTAACTAGTATACATCCACCTAAAGATGACACCTTGCACCCATGTGTCATCCACACACTTTTTTCTATTAGGACCATGCTACCCTCCACCATTCCTATATAAAGATCCCCCATCCACCCCACCATAAGTACAAGTTCTCTGCTCATCATCCCAAAGCAAAGGTGAACGTCCCTTCTCCCTCCTTTCCCATCTCCTTCACCATAAACCTCCAATCTCTGTCTAGATTAGCAAACCACTCTCTCTTTCTTTATGTTAGTGAAAGGAACCACCTCCCAACCATGGTTCAGGATAGCGGTATGCGGTGTACGGGCGGAGAGGGTACTGCATAGAGTATATGCGGTATGCGGGAGTATATACGGGAGTATATGCAGTTTTGGATTTTTTAAATTTCAATAAACTAATTATATATAAAATAATATAGCGAGATCATAAATTAAAATATATAGAGTAGGCATGTACATCTATTTACTTATAAACATATTAATATGCATGTATGATGTATGATATGCTTATCTATATGTATATATGTCTATATATAGAATGTGTTTGTAATATATGTACAAATACTAAAATGTAGGTAAATCGATGTACAAATATATGTATAGTGTGTATAAATGTGAATAAATCAAAATGTATATATACATGCACAAATATGTGATTGTATATTTAGGTATATTGTATATGTATCTATAGATGTTAATATATCAAATGGTATTTGAATAAATGTACAAATGTGTGTGGAAATTTTTTATATGTATTACAATATATACATATAATTCAATGACTATATCTCAATTTATATATATAATGAAATGTGTGTATATATATGCATGTATGTACAAAATGCATGAACATTAGTTGTAGGCTTTTCGAAAAGCGGAGTTTAATCGGCTGCTTAATCGGCCAAGCGGGAGTATATGCGGCCCATGACCACTTAGTGGACCGATTAGTAATATGTGGTGCGGTAGGGTGACTGAATAGGTATATGCGGGAGTATATGCGGTCGTGCGGACCGATTTCCCGAACAGTGCTCCCAACAAATACTCTCTCTATAGAAATCTACTACCTCCTTCCTCCACCATAGTAAGAGCAAACCAATATTATGTCTTCTACAATATCCTTTCTCTAAGAATATATAAGCCATCTCTCTTCTACCCTAGTGAGACAAACCTTAGAAGCTGATCTAGCTAGGAATGATGATCAAGGTAATGGAAAATGCGACAGAATGTTGCTGAATTATATCAAGAATAGATATATTTAATGATGCTATGGTCTTCTTGTGGAACTATGCATCAATGTACATCTAAAGGTATGGTTCCCACATTTTTGTCATCCAAAAAGTAGAGTTTATTATTGTTTAATATGATATTCAATTCCTATCGAAATCTATAATATCAACATCAATAATAGGTATGGTATAGAATGGTTTGGTATTATATGCAGTGAAAGTATAGGCATACTTCATATACTTTCCTAAAGAATGAATAAGTGATCAACTATACACAACCTCTTTATTAATAAGCTAGGTCTGACTTCCATATATTTGTCCATATTATCCTTCAATTTTGAGTTTAATGGTTTTAGATAATAATCAAGCATTTCTTTGGATTCCAATCCTATTATCTTTTGGTTCCCTTTTCCCTTATTTATCCCTATTATTTGATTCATGTGATATTGTTGGAAAGTGGAATTCCATCAGACATTTCTAAGGTGACTAGAAGTCTGTTTCACTGATGCCTGTAGACAGTAAAGAGGAAAGGTTATTTAATTAGTTCCGTGTTCGCACGGGGGGACTCCCTAATCTCTTGCATGCTTCTGGCCATAGATTTGTCTGATTCAATTCCACAATCCCACGAGTTTACATTTTAGGTGTCATAGTGAAATAATAACCAGTGATTCATTTACTTGACTACCTTTTGATCTCTCCAACTCTGAATATCTATCAAATAGTTGTATATCTTTGATAATGTCCTTTTGATTCTAAACTTCATATTGGGAGATGTGTTGGTAATAGAGTCGGCATGTCTTGGCCGGGGATTGATACATTTGGGATCCGGATCTAAGTCCTTTGGAGTCAGGGATGGATGAGTATAATGCTCTACCATACTCAGGCCCACACTTGGGTTGGTCATGTAGAGTAAGGCATGATCAAGTTAGTAATGGGGAATAATCTCCTGCAAAGATTAAGCATGCTTACTAATGGGGAGCACCCTCTTCTGGTCTTGGAAAGGCGACCGGTGGCTGCATGTGGTAATCTGATTCATTGAATAGAGCATGCAGTGTGCACGAGTGGCTGAGGGTGTGCCAGGGTACTTACAGGTGTTTTAGTGACCCTAAGCCCCTGTTTGGGAATGGACTGGACCGGGATTAGGGCTTGTCGTGTAGCTCCACGGCGGCCCAATCCGGTCCGGCTTGGTCAAGAAACACGTTTGGCTACCAATCCATTTTGATCCCCATTTTGGGATAACGAAATCCCATTATCTGGTTTAAGTCAGTCCCCATTGAGGCAGGATTGGAATTTCCAATCCGGTTTGGCCCCACAACCCTCCCTGATCCCTTGCAACCCCGCAACCCTCCCTCTCCCTCTCGCCCTAACCTTCTCCCTGATCTCTCGCCCTAAAACCTTCTCCTCTCGGTGCATCTTTACAACTGTTTGTCTATGAGAAGTAAAAGCGAAGGCTGCTCGAGGTTGCATATGGAGTCCACCGGTCGTCAGGTGAAGCGTCCGCGTGGAGCATCAATGCTGCTGCCTGCCACCGCCGATCTACCTGGGCGGCTAGCTCCCTCAAAAGCAAGGTACCCATGCCCTTCCCTGCTCTTCTCTACTACCTGCTCTGACATTGATTTATCTTGTCGATGCACAGAAGAAACCCTAGCTCACCCAAGGCAACAAGAAACCCTAGCAAGTGTTCGTGTGCCTTCTTATTCCTCTCCTTCTACTGCGAGGTTCTACACTTCCACATACGCCTTTTGGAGGAGCTGTTCACACAAGCTGGTCATCGTCCTTTGTTGCTGAATCGTGCTCCTCAATCGTGCTCTGGCGGCCCAGCCCAGACCTACGATTCCGCACTCTGTCGTCATTCTCGCCCCCTTCTGCTAAGGTTGGTCACGAATTAGGGTAGACGGTGCTTTGTTTGTGAGGTCGATTAGGACAGAAGTACAACAATCAGGCTTGTGTATCGATTAAGTGGCAAATGAGCTGACAATAGCTGCAAACATATGAATCGTTGTGTATGACACTGATTTATTCTACTTCTAGCTACTACTTTTATCTAGAAATGCATCAATTTACTGCTATTATGTGTGTCTGTGTGCTAAGTTATGGCAGTATCTGTAAAGCAAATAAAAGCAACTAGCATGCCTGATTTTCGAGATTTTTGCTGGCGAGGTTATTTTGAGGATATCGATATGTGTTAGTAGACCATAGTGTAGTGTTGTCCTACATTTCCTTTTCTGTCATTTATTTTTCATCCTCTAGTTTCTGGTTTCTGTGACTTTGTCTTTGTTTTTCTAACATGATTGGGAAGTAATGGCCGTTTCATCCTCTGGTTTCTGGTTTCTGTGACTTTGTCTTTGTTTTTCTAACATGATTGGGCAGTAATGGCTGTTTCATCCTTGTATTGTCAATGTTATCAAGTGAAAAGGATGTTATTGTCAATGTTGCATATAAAAATTAGGACTCGTATTTGTTTTTATCCCAATGATTTTTAATCAAATGAAATTAAATTTATGCCATTCATATGATTCATGTATGCCTGTGTTGGTATTACATATAGAATATGCTCACGTGGTTTCAAAGTGGATATGAATCTGGAAATTGGATATAGAAATTGGTATTCTGGGAAAGATAATTCATGAATAGATAAAACCCACAAAAATAGTCAAAACGAACCGCATAAGATGCCTATCTAGCTTGAATTTTACCAATATATTCGTGATGGTCATGTTTGACTTAATAATTAGGGTTGATTGGTCCCAACTTTAACAATAGTGGATGTTTTCCAAATCATGAGCTTTAATTTATATATAACTTATATTAGAGTGATGAAGTAAATAGATTGCTTATGCTAAATTTGAAAATTGAATAATTCTTATTTAGGCCATATTTAGGCCAAATGATACATGATATGCATCTTCCTTGATTTTCCATTTCATTATTTCTTTCTGATTGCTTGAGGGCATGAAATGGTTCAAGATTATGGAATTTGATAAGTGCACTTTGTATTGCATCTTATTTGCTTGATGGAAATATATGCATTGATTCATTGTCACTCTAATAGGATTGATTCTTGTCACTATTAGCATTGATTCATTGATTCACTAACCTACAGGCATAATAGAGTCCATGTCATAATTCCCATTATATATCTACTCATGATCAACGTCCCCCCAATCGATGAACTACACTCCATAAAGTCACTCCATAAATTCAAATTTACAATGTGTAATTTTGTAATGGAGTAATGAAGTCAAATTGACATATTTACATCTTATTAAAAGAATTTGACCCTTGTTCAGGTTAAGGATGTCATTAATATTAGAAAAAAATATGGTAGATTGTGCCCATATAATAGTAGGAGGATGAAGACATCCCTGGAACCCTTTCTACTATGGATTTCAGCTTTCATTGATTTTACAGTCAACTTTCCTCTCTATGTTGCATTTAGAGTATCCATTATTAATCCTACAATATATACCATGGATGAACCTAATTTTGCCTACATTAGCTCACCATGAGCAAGTACTATGTTTGATTTGGCATGCGGGAGCAGTCATTGTTATTTCATGCTTATGATGAGATTTTAATGAATTAAATGTTATATATAATAAATGTTACTCTATCATATGGTAGTGGTTAGGTTAATAGGGGAAACAACAACAGATTTAAAACTTGTCTAACTAAATAAGTGTGAGGTCTAGGTTAGGTTAATCCCTGCATCTACACAGTGATGCCTGGAAAAGTTTTTTCACTATACAAATGAATATTTTGTTTATTGTGTGATATTTTACCATGAGATATGTGGTTAGGTGAAACCCACAGCTCAATATGTTTTACTATCATTTAATTAAACACATTAGTCTATTTTTTATCTTATTTGTTAAATTGTTTTCGTTCATGTAAACCACCAATTAATCATAAAAAAGATCAAGCTTGTTGAAACATTTGTGAATTATTGCGCTTAGCAACATTTGACTCCTCATGGAGATGACCTCTATTATGCAAGTGGTTTGAGTTATAACAGGTATTCAAAATTCATGCAAATATACTAAACAGTTTACTATTATGCACGATATTATCTATCAAAATGGCTGAAATTCACATCTATGTTGCATTTTGAGTATCGATTATTAATCCTACAATATATACCATGGATGCACCTAATTTTTGCCTACATTAGCTTACCATGAGCAGGTACTATGTTAAATTGGCATGCGGGAGCAATAATTGTTATTTCATGCTTATGATGAGCTTTTAATGAATTAAATGTTGTATCTAATAAATGTTACTCTTGGTTTTTTGTTATGTTAATTTTATGTGTTGTTGAGATCGTACACGGATGAATAAGTAAATTTGAATGCAAGATATGTATTTATCATATGGTAGTGGTTAGGTTAATAGGGGAAACAACAACAAATTTAAAACTTGTCTAACTAATTCAGTGTGAGGTCTAGGTTAGGTTAATCCCTGCATCTACACAGTGATGCCTGGAAAAGTTTTTTCACCATACAAATGAATATTTTGTTTATTGTGTGGTATTTTACCGTGAGATATGTGGTTAGGTGAAACCCACAACTCAATATGTTTTACTGTCATTTAATTAAACACATTAGTCTATGTTTTATATCTTCTTTGTTAAATTGTTTACGTTCATGTAAACCACCAATTAGTCATAAAAAATATCAAGCTTATTGAAACATGTGTGAATTATTGCACTTAGCAACATTTGACTCCTCATGGAGATGACCTCTATTATGCAAGTGGTTTGAGTTATAACAAGTTTCAAAATTCATGCAAATATACTAAATAGTTTACTATTATGCACGGTATTATCTATCAAAATGGTTGAAATTCACATCTAATTGATTATTTTAAATAGAATTGTACTAATTCACAACAGAGCAACTGTGGTGCTACCTATATATACATCTAGTTGAATACTTATCTATAAAAATGCGTAGCACGTGTCTTCTACTATTAACCCTATACAACAGACCACCTGTGGTGCTACCTATATATATTTATTATTTTATTTTTTCAGTTGTTTTCTTGCGTTTCTAGTTCAGCTATGATCTTGCTCAGTTGCTGATTGAGCTCCCTATATATGCTTGTTAGACTTTTATTTCGAATATGTGTTTGTGTCTCTGCAGTCTGGTTGTGTGTTTATTGTGTATCCTACAAAATTTTACTGTCTATAGTTTGGCAAGATTGTATTTAAGGCCATGCTCTGCTTTGTGCAAGGGTACAAGTAACACATGTCAGATACTAATTTATTCTTATCATTGTAAACAACGCTGATTGTCTTTATATACTGCAACACCCACACAAGTATGTCTTACGTAGACCCAAAGCACCAAATTGTTTGGTCAAGAGAGTCTGATGCCACTCTAGTAACAGCATTGCGGAGACAATATGACTTAGGAAGGTGTATTGATGGCAATTTTACTAAGGACTCTTGGAGGGAGGTAACTTATGATGTGCATAATAGGATGGGGAATGACGCGGGTAAGTTAGACCAGTTCAAAACTCGGTGGAAAAACCTGAGGAAGGACTATGCCGCTTTGAATCTTGTGACCAAAAAGAGTGGCGTTGGATGGGATGACACAAGGAACATACCCACACTGCCTGACACCCCTGAGTGGAGGCAGGGCATTGCGGTATGTACAATAATCACACCCTTAACCCCAACAAAGTAACTTCCTACATCGACACTTACATTCCCTAATACAATTGTTTTTTAATACTCAGGCAAACAAGGACCTTGCTAGGTTGCTTAGGCGCCCCTTTCCCCACTACTACGACATCAAGATGATGGCGGGGAGGAACATTGCTAGAGGAAACCATGCAATGTCTTCCACAGACAAACAAATCCCTTCTGACGTTGCATCCCAGGATGATGTTACTGTCGACTTAGATGCGTCTGCTACACCCATGCACACAGAAACCGCATCAGGGGAACCGAACATACGCGCATCTGGGATGCAAAGCGAGGGTGACACCGGGGGAGGCGGAACGGATACCCCGAGTGTTGGGGGGAGGACTCCTCCTGCCCATAGGCGCAAGAAGCGACCATCAATGCCGCAAGAGCGATGTGTGATTTCTAATGAAGTGTTATCTGAATTCACACAGGTGTACGCAAAGGTTCATGAATTAGGCACGGGTGTGGCAACCAGATCCTTTGAAAAAGAAGAGTTTGCAACAATTTTACAACATTTCAATGACACTTTCCCCGATGCCCCCACTGCTATTTTTACAACACTTGTGAACGCCATAAAGGACTCAACAGACCGCAACATCTACCTCAGCCTTCAACACACCCCTCAAAAGATAACAATATGGTTACAAGACCTTTGGGAAAGGTCCCAAGTCGGCAATGCAACAACAATACCTTCAATGCCATCCTTTTTTGTGCCATCTCAGCAACCATTTGTGTCACACACCCCACCACCCAACTTCAACAGCACATCGAGCATACCTTCCATGTGGTATACTCCATCCAATGATGATGGCCCTTCAGGATCATAAGTGGGAACTACCTTTTTCCATTATGTTTACTATGTTTGCAGACCATCAATTTATATTAGCATAACTGTTGTAATAATTACTTTAGACATTTAAATTTGCTTCATTGTTGTAATAATTGCTTTACCGTACAAACGTTTATTTTCCATACAATCTAATTTGTTTGTAGCCTTCAAGCCGTTGTTTCACATGTCAATTGGTTTATATTATGTTTATGTTCAAGTAGTTATTATCTTTTTGATACCATTTTACTTGTAGGCATCATGTCTGCCAATGACCAAACACAATCACCTGACCTCCTCACACACATTTTAGATACCTTTTCTGGTCCAACAAATCACATTGTCGATGCAATTGCTGAGTCGATTGAGAACTCCATCATAGATGACATTTCCGTTGATGCCAACATACCACCCACAATACCTAGGTCAGTTAGCATAAGGAGTGGCCACATAAAGGTCTTAGAAATATTAACCGGTCATGAACAAAGGGCTTATGACCTATACCGAATGCGACAACATACTATAATGGCCCTTGTGGACAAGCTTGAGATTCATGGCTTGTTAACTACATTCACTCTGGTGAGACCATAAGTAGAAAGTTCAACAAAGTATTGGACGCTGTATGTGTGTTGACCCATGACTATATTGTCATGCAAACCACATCGACTTGCACGACAACACATTCTCGTATATTGGAGACCTCAAGGTTCTACCCTTACTTCAAGGTAATAGTTAGCCCCTACAAATTTATACTATTTTTCAAATATTCTGTATGTTTACAACCTATTTTGGTGTTATAGAATGCCATCGAGGCAATTGACGGAACACACATCCCAGTCTTGGTCAAACGAGACAAGCAAAATCGCTACTGAGACAGAAAAGGAAATGTCTCTCTGAATGTCATGGCTGTAGTAGACTTCTCCATGGAGTTTACATTTGTCCTAACTGGGTGGGAGGGGTCGGTTGCTGACCAATGGGTCCTACAATCAGCAACGACCATTGGCGGGTTTAAAGTTCCCCCAGGAAAGTTTTACCTAGTTGATGCAGGGTATGCCAACACTCATCAATTTCTAGCACCCTATCACAATACAACTTACCATATTTCTAAGACCGAGGAAACAAACACCCCTACACCAGCAAGAAGGAGATCTTCAACCACCGCCACGCTCAACTACGCAATGTTGTTGAAAGAGTGTTCGGGGTGCTAAAGAGACGGTTTGCCTACCTTAAAAAGGGGGCGACATATCTTATTCATTCACACTATCGCCTTGTAATGGCTTGTTGTATCCTCCACAATTATATCCGACGCCAACAAGATGGCGACACTATCATGGATGAACTTGCAGATGACAGTTCAATGTCTGTCGTTCCCCCTTCTGGGGTTGACCTGAGTTCCCTCCAACAAACAACTCTGACAGATTCAAGGGAGGGCGATATTTTACATGAAACCATTTCTAATCTCCTTTGGGAAACTCGTTGACCTCTAGCGTTGTACTTGTGATACTGTTTAAACTTGTATGATAACGTGACCCTGCAACCCTAAATTGTTTGTTTCACGAACTGTTTTTTGTTCTGTAATCATAATCATCAATTTATGTTTGAGTAGGTTGTCTTGAAATGGAGAATGGAATGCCTTGTTGTACATGCAGCCTTCAATGCACTGTACGTGTGTATATGGATGACGCAGATGCGGCAAATGGACGTTTTGAAGACAACAACCCCCACAGACAGTATTTTACATGTGGTAGGGGTCTTGTGCCCACCACATGTAAAATGAGGTTGCCCGCGTGGCTTGTTTAACCCACAGTGTCCACGCTTACTGCAGTTAGGGATGCAATGCTATCACAACTTGCATATGCACGCAACGAACGCAAGCTATGGTCTGAACAATGTGACTTTGTCTGTTTGACAAGAGAAGACACCGATAGGCTCCAACAAGATATTTCCACTCTACGGGAGAGGTGCCAATATCTTCGCCAATGACTTCACATCATGAGCAATAATGACTCCTCAAACGAGGATGGATACAATACATCATAGATGTAGAACAAGCAGTTAGGCCTATTTTATGTTCGGAAATTTGTATTTGAAATCTATGTTCAGAATTCGACAATATTTTTACTAATCCTCAATCATGTTTTAGATGTCAATGAATCCATTAGAAGTTTTGAGGTGTGATTGTGGGTTAGATGCAGCCTTGCAGCTTAACACAGAGGATGCAGGGTTGTATGATTTTGGCATTCTGAGTGAAAGGCTGGGCGAAATGTATTACATAGGTCCTTCTCGTGAGGTGAACTAGTAAATACATACATAATAGGTTGCCATTGTGTATGCTGCACATTCTTTTTCATTCATTAAACTTGATAATACATTGTAGGGAAAATATCGGTGCAGATACTTCCATTGGGCAGTCGATCTCCCCCCAACAATTGATTCTTTGAAAGCTGAGATTATGTTACTAACTGTCGAGTGCAAGTCATTGTGGGGCCAGACAATGAACATGAAGGACTTTGTTGAAATTCATCACAACTACGATGATATATACACCCAAAAAAAGTATGAACATGAGGTTCTAGAATGCTACGTTGCCAGTCTGGAAGAAGATTGTAGTCTTCTTTTGGAAATTCCTTCACCCACAGTGACGCCATAACGTTTAATGGAAGAGCTACATTTAGTTTGGTGTATCGATTTACATTGTCTACCATTTGATGTTTTTAACATTAAATCTTTCTGAATTCATCTGACATTAACAGGCTTTCGTTATTTATCATAATGTTGGTGTATGTTTTATGAAGGGTGTATGTTTTTTCATCATGATGTTGCTGAATGTTAGTTAGCACTGAATATTCATTTTATATTCCCTTAATTGTTCCATACACCCTTACGTCTAAAATATTTTACTTACAGAATCTGTAATATGACTGGGCCTCCAAGGATGCCTTATTTTATGTGGTCTACGGAGCTTGATATGGTTCTCAGAGTTATGATGAGAAACCAATATGAGTTGGGGAGATGTGTTAATGGAGTATATACTACACAGGCTTGGATGGAGGCATGGCGTGACTTCCGAAACATAACTGGGGGGCCTTACATATCTTTGACTGAGTTGCAGATGAGATGGAAACACATAAGGAGAGAGTTCATAAGAGACAATCTTTTTATTTTGGGAGATTTATTGCCTCCCCCTCCATTGGCCGTGCAACGCAACTTCGTGATGACTCGTTGCATTTACCCACATGGGGTTGCTGAATACCTTATTAACACCGATGAGTGAATCAAACAACCACGATAGACGGTGAAAGTAACACATGAACTTGTAATATATTTCCACGACATTGTAGTTGTTTGTGTTTACTTCGCAACATTTAGTTACAAAACTTATGTGTTGCATTGTTTTGTTTGGACCATCACTTGAAAAACTTCTACTTTATTGTTATGTATTGAAGGCATATATCACGTTATTACTTGTTTGTAGCTAAGTTTGTTTGGAGCATTTATTTGTATTCAATATTGTCACAGTTATCTTACTATTATTGATATTTGCTAATATTTATATTTATTTATTAACTATAGATGTCGTCATCGCAGTCACAGTCAAAGGCAGGGACAAAGTTTGAAAAATTATTGATGTCTCCGTCGAAGATTAAAAAATATGAAGAAGAAAACCTTGTTTGCAAGAAAAAATGTTGCGAGCCTACACGCGATGAGGGCCCAAATGGGAGAAACGAACAAGGCAAGGGTGTTACTCAACCTATTCACCATCTGACGTTGTTGTTCGATTGGCCAAAAGAAGCTAGCAAACAGGAAACAAATCAGTTGTTGAACGAAGCCTGTCATGTGTCATGGGACGAGTACGACGAGGCCATGAAGTTGGCCGACGAGTACGACAAGGCATGAAGTTGGCTGCTTGCTCACCATCTTAGATTGTGTAGCTGTGTCTTTGTCTAGGTCCAGGACAGACCTCTCCTTTCAGTTTGTATTTGCCCGGGAACCAATAAAATATTATCTATTTTTTATGTGGTATTAAGTTTTGCTACAGACATGCTACGCACGTTTGCTACTATTTAATTTAAATGCATAAATTATGCATTTTATATATTATTTATTTGTTATTTAGTATATAATACACTTCGGTCAACTTCTTCTTAAGCGGCAGCACAACTACACATTCCTTACTCTTGTTAAAACAGTTCTACAACATCAGGATAGAATCAGCAGATACTGACTACGTTGCCAAACAAAAGCAGACTGAATCCAACCTAGTAGCCAAACAGAATCAGACTGCAATCAGACTCAAATCAGACCAGCTGACCAGAATTAGACTGGGTTGCCAAACAGAATCAGAATGGGTTGCCAAACAGAATCAGACTGAATCCTGACTAACCCCGTCTAATCCAGTCTAGACTACGAAATCCCAGTCCGTTTCCAAACAGGGACTAATGGACTAAAGTCTTAGCTAAGCAAGTTTTTGTGGTTGCAGGCCAGTTTCCCAAGGTGAATTGACACCTTCTCTGAGAGTTGTAGTTAAACTCGTTTATGGAATAAGGTCTCCCTTTTTGTAATCATTATGCCAATAATCCTGATTATGCTGCATAGTATCAGTCTAACATTTTGATAGAGTTGTCATCTGATAAATGCTTTATAAATATATGTACATACACATTCCTTATGCTTCATGCTAGTAGATGGTCAATAATTTTGGTTTGGACTTTTGTTACTTTAGTTATCTGAGTAATACATTAAGAATACAATTTTATTAATAATGTCTTGATGCTTATCTCTATTTTTCCATACTTAGACAATTGTCTAACCCAACTCTCCCACTTGGGCTGTGACATATTCTTCCATGTTGTAGGTTATATTATTTATAAGAGACCTTTCCTTGTGGAAGACTCATCTTGAAAAGATCCTGAAGGGCGTCAAGAATCAAAGGCAGATCAAGCTTGATTTTAAACTCATGTATCATTTTTTTATCGATATAGGAGATAATGTAAAAATACCTTTTGTACGGGTGTAATGTTTTGAAATAAAATATTACTTATCTCACTCTTGTGCTTTGATTCTTGGTGCCATATTAACAACTCAAATTTAGCCACTTGATTTTTGAAGGAAGAAAATCAGGTGGTTGAATCGGGGATGTTACAAAGATGGTATCAGAGCAACAAGATGAGACCTTACACAAGAAAAATGGTAAAAGTATAAACTTAAAACTTGAGATAGTATAACCTTAAGTAGAATAGACTAATATAAGTCATAACCTAAATCTTATAATTTTCGAGGACGAAAATTCTTTGAAGGGGTGGTATATGTAACATCCTAATCTCTAGCCCAAATTAAAACTCCTTATTAGAGCTATTCATAAAAACAAGATTCTTTGAGGATTTTTTTGTAAAATCAATTTTAATATTAAAATAATTCATTTTGATTAATTTAAAAGCTTTTATATATTGAAAATATAATTGCGATACTTTTTTCTAGTTTTAAAAAATATCATTTTGATGGGTAAGCACACAAGCAGGTAGCTGGGTGGCATGCAAGTTGCTTATGGAGGCAAGCATATAATTGGATAGCAAGTAGGTAGCTTGAGCAAGCACATTAGTTGGTGAAGCAAGGTGAGCGGAATGCTCCTTTCATTGACACCTAGCATCTCCAAAAGTTGACACCTATCCTGCCATGTGTCAACCACCCTTTAATAGCTATCTTGAGATGACACATAAGCTTCCATGTGTCATCTAGCAATTCTTGAGATGCCACCTAACCATCCATGTGTAACCTAACTAGTAAACATCCACCTAAAGATGACACCTTGCACCCATGTGTCATCCACACACTTTTTTCTATTAGGACCATGCTACCCTCCACCATTCCTATATAAAGAGCCCCCATCCACCCCACCATAAGTACAAGTTCTCTCCTCTTCATCCCAAAGCAAAGGTGAACGTCCCTTCTCCCTCCTTTCCCATCTCCTTCACCATAAACCTCCAATCTTTGTCTAGATTAGCAAACCACTCTCTCTTTCTTTATGTTAGTGAAAGGAACCACCTCCCAATAAATACTCTCTCTATAGAAATCTACTACCTCCTTCCTCCACCATAGTAAGAGCAACCTAATACTATGTCTTCCACAATATCCTTTCTCTAAGAATATATAAGCCATCTCTCTTCTACCCTAGTGAGAGAAACCTTAGAAGCTGATCTAGCTAGGAATGATGATCGAGGTAATGGAAAATGCGACAGAATGTTGACGAATTATATCAAGACTAGATATATTTAATGATGCTATGGTCTTCTTGTGGAACTATGCATCAATGTACATCTAAAGGTATGGTTCCCACATTTTTGTCATCCAAAAAGTAGGGTTTATAATTGTTTAATATGATATTCAATTCCTATCGCAATCTATAATATCAACATCAATAAAAGGTATGGTATAGAATGGTTTGGTATTATATGCAGTAAAAGTATAGGCATACTTCATATACTTTCCTAACGAATCTATACACAACCTCTTTATTAATAAGCTAGGTATGACTTCCATATATTTGTCCATATTATCCTTCAATTTTGATTTTAATGGTTTTAGATAATAATCAAGCATTTCTTTGGATTCCAATCCTACTATCTTTTGGTTCCCTTTTCCCTTATTTCTCCCTATTATTTGAGTCATGTGATATTGTTGGAAAGTGGAATTCCATCAGACATTTCTAAGGTGACTAGAAGCCTGTTTTACTGATGCCTGTAGCCAGTAAAGAGGGAAGGTTATTTCATTAGTTCCGTGTTCGCACAGGGGGACTCCCTAATCTCTTGCACGCTTCTAGCCATAGATTTATCTGATTCAATTCCACAATCCCACAAGTTTACATTTTAGGTGTCATAGTGAAATAATAACCAGTGATTCATTTACTTGACTACCTTTTGATCTCTCCAACTCTGAATATCCATCAAATAGTTGTATGTCTTTGATAATGTCCTTTTGATTCTAAACTTCATATTGGGAGATGTGTTGGTAACAGAGTCGACATGTCTTCGATGGGGATTGATACATTTGGGATCCAGATCTAAGTCCTTTGGAGTCAGGGATGGATGAGTATAATGCTCTACCATACTCAGGCCCACACTTGGGTTGGTCATGTAGAGTCAGGCATGATCAAGTTAGTAATGGGGAATAATCTCCTACAAAGATTAAGCATGCTAACTAATGATTATTCAAGCGGAATCTTATGAAAGGAGCACCCTCTTATGGTCTTGGAAAGGCGACCGGTGCCTACATGTGGTAATCTAATTCATTGAATAGAGCATGCAGTGTGCACGAGTGGCTGGGGGTGTGCCAGGGTACTTATAGGTGTTTTGGTGACCCTAATGGACTAAAGTCTTGGCTAAGCAAGTGTTTGTGGTTGCAGGCCAGTTGCCCAAGGTGAATTGACACCTTCTCTGAGAGTTGTAGTTAAACTCATTTATGGAATAAGGTATCCCTTTTTGTTATCATTATACCAATAATCCTGATTATGCTGCACAGTATCGGTCTAACATTTTGATAGAGTTGGCATCTGATAAATGCTTTATAAATATATGTACATACACATTCCTTATGCTTCATGCTAGTAGATGGTCAATATTTTTGGTTTGGACTTTTGTAACTTTAGTTATCTGAGTAATACATTAAGAATACAGTTATATTGATAGTGTCTTGATGCTTATCTCTATTTTTCCATACTTAGACAATTGTCTAACCCATACTCTCCCACTTGGGCTGCGACATTTTCTTCCATGTTGTAGGTTATATTATTGATAAGAGACCTTTCCTTGTGGAAGACTCATCTTGAAAAGATCCTGAAGGGCGTCAAGAATCAAAGGCGGATCAAGCTTGATTTTAAACTCATGTATCATTTTTTTATCGATATAGGAGATAATGTAAAAGTACCTTTTGTAAGTTTGTAATGTTTTGAAATAAAATATTTCTGATCTCACTCTTGTGCTTTGATTCTTGGTGCCGTATTAACGGCTCAGATTTAGCCACTTGATTTTTGAAGGAAGAAAATTAGGTGGTTGAATCGGGGACGTTACAGTGAACCATCGATTGGATCATCCTTTTAAGCGAACCATGGGTTCAAGTGAACCAAACTAGAAAAACCATTGACTTAGAACCTTCCTAGGATGATCATAGATGGTTACCATTGGATGTTGGCCACTATATATTGCCCAAACTAGTGGTACCATCATTTGATAGCCTTGAAGGTGGCTCATCCATGTGGCAAACCCTAATTCAACATAAAAAGGAATCTCCTCCAAACAAAGGTACAATTGAGCACCCCATGGATCAAAAAGATCTAGGATGATGAGAAAACATCTAGGGAACATAAATAATGTGAAAAAATACAAATACAACTCATCAATTGGGTAAACTATAGAAAAGTTCAAAATGTACATAAAATCACATAACTTGCTCAAATAGTGTCCAATATGGACCAATTTGAAACTTAAGATTGTATTATGATTCCAAGGCATATCACAAGGTTAGATTAAGGTTTTAAGAATTCAATTATGGTAATTAAGCTTTTCAAACACTTATGAAAGGTTAGGGGTCTCTCAAATAGGGGGCGTCCACTACACTAGTCTCCTCACACCAACATATGGCAAAGGAAGAAGGCACAAAAGTCCACGTTATTTGGTCCCATATTGAGAATCTTGTATACAAAATAGAGGTCTACCTATGGGGTTCTTCCCTACCCTTGTCTAGATCTAGAAAAGATAGTGTTTGCAAGGAGGCAATGAAGAATAGGAGCAAAAGGATGCTCGATGTCGTTGACGGAGTTTGTGTGCCAGCTGATATGCTGGCCTTCTGGAAACTCTAATAATAGCTCCCATGTTTCATTGAAGTTGAAATTATTAGGGAAACAAACTTCTTCCCCCATTGGCCATCCATAGATGGTTTTGAATTCACTTAGTGGGAGTTGGAAGTAAATGTTTCCACATGCAGACATTGATGCGGTCTGCTCTCCATTCCTAGCTTAGGGAGAACACATATCTCCAACGAAGACAAGAACTCACAGATGAAATCAGCATATGTAAGCGAGTCACTAACGAAGGGTTATAACCGTTGAACCCCTGACGCTTGCAAACTAGGTGGAGATTGTTGGTGAAGCTGATGGAGTTGAGAAACGCATGATCACCGTACCGTGTTGCATGGATCACCCTCTTTTATGGGTCTTCATATCTATTCTTAATGTCAGCATTGGGGTGAGTGATTCAGATTGGCTTGGGAATCAAGTAGGAAATCCTCACTTATTAAAATGCTTCTCTCCTTGGTGCCATCTCTAGTGTAAGAATGGGTTGATAAAGAGAGAAAGTGCTCGGTGTAGGCTTTGAATGCCTGGAGATGTTCGCTCGCACTTTCTTGAAGGAAGAGTAGAGAAGGTGTGAAGAAAGAATGAATACAAACCCCTCCGTATATAGATGAGATTGTGGCCATGCCGTCGCATCAGTAGTACCAAGCTAAAGTCGGTACTACCGACTTTGCATCTTCAATTAGTGTGTTTCAGTGCTACAAACGGTCCCGATTTGCTGATGTTATCGACGTAGATTGAATGATGTCAGTAGTATTAATGGATTGTCTATTGTACAAAAATTTACCACAGATTGATGATACCGACTATATGATGTGAAGAGTCTCGATCGTTGGATTGGTGTTCCCACAGATCATGTGTCTTTAGGTGTTGGTAGTACCGACTCTAGGGTTGGTAGTACTGACTTTTTCAAATTTGTCGGTGCTTTAGAGCGAGAACTCAATATTATGAAACTAGAGCGCACCTCTTCATCGGCACTACCAACTTTGTGTCCAGTCCTTATCAATTACTCGACTCTTTTCTCTATAGAAATTTTCTTCTACCAACTTATGGGTCGGTAGTACCGAGTGAATTTGCCAAAATTGCTCGAATTCCTTATGATGTTGTCAGTCAGTAGTACTGAGTTGTTCAATCAAAGTTGGTCTTTGTCCATGTTCCTCTATCGGTAGTACTGACTGGTACTCAGCCTGAACACCACACAAAAATGATCAAGGTACCTTTTTACATAAAAACTAATAACATGAAAATTTAAGCTATAAAACTACAAAATTGAATGTAAAGAAGGAAAAATGATGGTTGGGTTGCTTCCCAACAAGTGCTCTTGTTTAACGTCATAGGCTTTACATTCCTAATTAACCCATTAGTGAAACTCAATGAGCTTCAACTCCTCCTTTTTCCTCACCACATCCCCCCAAAGTAGTGTTTAAGTCATAGGCCATTAACAAGGAATGGCTCAGCCCGTTACAAATTTCTACTGCCCCATGGGGAAAAACCTTAACTACACTAAAAGGTCCTCTCCATCTAGACCTCAACTTATCGAGATGTAATTTCAACATAGAATTGAATAGAAGAATCTTCTATCCCAGAGTGAAAACCCTATGTAGGATGTGGCGATCATCGATATTTTTGGTTCTTTCTTTGTAGATCCGTGAGCTTTCATAAGCATCAAACCTAAGCTCATCTAGCTAATTCAATTCTAACATCCTTTTCCTCCCTGTGACATCCAAATTGTAGCTCAATTTTCTTAATGCCCATCTAGCTTTGTGTTGTAACTCTATAGGAAAGTGACAGGCTCGTCCATAGACCAACCTAAAAGGAGTGGTTCCTATAGGTGTCTTATAGGCTATCATATACGCCCACAGAGCATCATTAAGCAACATGCTCTAATTAGTCCTATTAGTGGATACTTTCTTTTCTAATATTTTCTTAATCTCTCTATGAGACACCTCCACTTGGCCTTGGGGATGGGGATGGGGATGGTATGGAGTACCTACCCTACTTACTCAAAAGTTCCCCAAATTTCTTATTAGTGAAATGAGATCCACCATCACTAACGATTAACCTAGGCACTCCAAACCTATAGAAAATGTGATCCTTCACAAACCTACATACAACTTGAGCATCATAGGTGCAGGTTGGAATCACTTCCACCCACTTAGACACATAGTGAACAACAAGTAATATATAAATATTAGAATTCAAGACAAATGGGTGTTGGTATGTATGTCCAGAGATCCAATCATGGGATGATTGGTGGGATACATTAAGATTGATTTGATAAACATCAAAGGCAAGCTTCCAATTCATTCTAGTTCAGTCAACTATGAGATAATGACAGAACAAATTGAATGTCTAAAGAATTGTTTTACTCAATGACGTATGCTTTTAGGTTAAGGACCTAAACTATGAGATCATACGGATGTTAAGAGTATACATTCTTGTTATGTACCTAGTCGAATTTCATTATGGAAGGTTGATAGACACCAATGACACAAAAGACTAGATTGTGTGTTGTTTGATGACAGAATCTCATTAGTCATGATATAGTGATATCAAACCAAGCACATAGGTACTTGTTAGAGAACAAGTGTATCAGACAGACCCACGGTGAGAGTGACACATGGAACCATGACTTGGTAGTTACAATCAGCTCTCAGAGTAATGGTGGTGAGTGTGATTCCTTGACCTAAATCACTACACTCAACACATGTCGTTGGGTACACTTTGACATCATCAGACGCAGTCCTGATTTATAGATTGTTATAAAGGTGATGATTAGGTGACTTTGACACATGGGGCTTTTGAGGGGTGAGTGATAGATATGGGATTTGTCCTGCCTGAGGGAGTTTGATGTCCATGGCCACTTGATGAGTAGGACTGAGAAAGGCATGCACATGCATGTGTGAATCAATATGTGATATTGATGTCACACATATCTCATCCAGTCTGCTCTGAGATCAAGGAAGTGAATGAACATTGCAAGGATGACTGTTCCATGCCTTGAGTTCATTCTGGATATCACTGACAAAGGAATCATACATTCAATGTAACACCAGTCATGGGTTGTAGGATTGAAAGTTGTTCTCCAACTTTCCTTTTCACTTGGGTAGCACTGATGTGCGACTAGGCACCTCTCTTTGCTTGTGAAGTCATAAGTGTTATGGACTTTCACTGCCAACGTGAAATGGGCCTGTAGGGCCACACACATAGACTTTAACCTAGAAGAGGAGTTTATCCACGAATGATATTTAGATTGTTTACTAAATATGTTTCGTAGTTCAATTAAACATTCAATCAATTGACTTGACTCAGACCAAGTTCAAGTGTTGGACTAACCGATTTGGGTGTAAAATTGATTGAGAACTGCATTGATCATTTTCTGCACAACCAGGACTGCCAACCGACGGGTTCAAGATGTTGAACTGATTAGCTCAGGGTCAAGTGAGATGACCGGTTCAAGTGTTGAACCTATCGGTTCAACTGGACCAAACAATCAAGTATGGAAAAGTTAGGTTGGTGAGAAAATATTTTCATTTTACTTATACAATTCGATTGGGACAAGTATTGATCTTTGGATTAATTGGAAACAAAAAGAGGAAAGTCAATTGGGAACTATCATGGGAAGTGAAACGATCGGTTCATGAATGAACTGATTGGTTCAACTCCTCAAATGACAGGTTCATGAGATGAACTGATCAGTTTAGTCCCCAAACGATCGGTTCATTTATGAAATGACTGATTCACCTGCCGTAGTGTATCAATTTGTGGAAATTATGAACCCTTCTACCCCCTCTTTAGTCCAGCATTGCCCGGGGCCGAGAACCCTGACCCTGACCCTCCTATATATAGAGGGGTACTGGGGACTTCTCAGATAGCACAACTCAGAACATCAGTTGCTCTACTAAATTTTCCTCCCCGATTGTAATCTAGGAGAGCCCGAGCAAGTGCTACCCATCTAGGGAGGCACAGTGAGGGAAAGATAACTATAGAAAGGAAACTGATTGTGGGAGAGTGTGTCGGTGACTATTACACTGACAGAAGGGGATGACTCCTTCTAATGTCTTGTAGGACATGACGACTAGAGTTCCCGGTGGTCCGTGTGGACTACTACAGAGGTAGGAGATTTCTACCGCTCAGAGGACAACTGTCAATCCGTCAGTTTAGGTGCGACCAAGAGCCGTCAGGAGCTGCACACACACCGTCCAAGACCAGAGGTGAAGACCATGCTAGCCGTGAGGTAACATCATCGAGCAAGCCTTGGGACAAGGTACGCCTCTACAAACCATCCTTCCTACTGTATATATTGAAAAACACTAGAGGGGGGGTGAATAGAGTTTTTAAATAATTTTAACAATTTATTGAACTTAAACAACCACAATTGAAATAGGAAGAAGGAGACAGGTGTTTAGAGTGGTTCCAACTTTAGCAAATACTAAAGTTGTCAGTCCACTACCCGGTTGCTTACCCAACCGGGATTTTGAAAGTATTTATTTTATTACCTCCTCAAGGATTTATACAAAATACAATACTTTCCTTTACACCCTTTGAGCAGCCTTCACTTGAAGTAGGTGCACCAACTTTGAGGTAGCCTTCTTGAAGTAACTCCAAGCTCCCCCTTGAAGTAGCCTTCCTCTCTAGAAGTAACCTCCCGTTGCACCATCCTTCTGAAGTAGCTCAAAGTCACCTTCTTCGCCAAAAAGAACTCCACCCTCTCCAATCAGCAGCCTCCAACCTAGGAGTAGCAAGGAGAGTACAAACTGTAATAGAGAACAAGAAAGGAAAAAGGAAATTACAACTTATCCTTTGTAGCTCAAGGCTTGATTTGCCTAGATCAAGCGTATAGATCTCCTAACCAAGTGTATGGACTTGTGATTGCAGTGGGTAGGAGATACTAGCCTATAGGACACGAATTTTGAGCTAAGGAAGGAAGTAGCCAATTGTCACAATGCTCAAATTGCTCACAAACAAATTGCTCAAAGTATGCTCAAGGATTTCTCAAGTGTAACAAGTGTCTTTGAGTGTCCAATGGCTTGTCCTATTTATAGGAATGGCCTAAGAATGCTTAAGGACGTTCTAGACAACTTCTAGGGTTTTTTAAGTGCTTAACTAGCCGTTAGGTACAAGTTTGTTGCTTTAACAACGGCTAATTAATTAATTCTGCAATTGCTGTCAGAGACCATCTCGGTCGAAGAATGGTCGACCGAGACTCCTACTCGGTCGAACTTTTGTCGACCGACAGGCTCTCTGGAACAAGTGATTTGTAACGTCTATCTCCAACTGCCAACTACCTTGTTAGTTGTTTCTAACGGCTACATTGGATCTTTCTCGGTCGAGAAGATTGTCGACCGAGAGTGTCTCGGTCGAGGAGTTTGTCGACCGAGATTGATCCTGTTTCAATGTTTCAATTTAGGCACTAACTATATGTATGAGTGTGCATATGTGATCCTATTTAAAGGGAATGACTTATCTAAATGTGGTGTTTAGCTAGGGAGAATCTAACGCTTGATTTACATGCAATCTAAGTACTTGTACATCATATTTTTGTACAAGTTTTTACAAAGCGATTACATTGCATGAAAACATAAACATGTAAGCATATGGATTTCCCTAGTTGCTTTATCATCCACCTTAATCCTGCACACTCAAGTAGCTCGTTAGATCAATGAGAATGAAATGTTTGTCATAATCAAAACAAAGGGATTTATAGATGTCCATTTAGCCAACAATCTCCCCCTTTTTGAAGATGACAAACATTTCCAAAAATATAAATAAAGGAAATATAAACCATATGAGTTTCATACCTTCAAATTACCTTTTGTAGCTTTTCTTCTTTTGCAAGTAAGTGCTTGGCCTTTTTCATTATAGTTTTGATCTTGATTTTATTTTGATATTCTTTTCTCCCCCTTTGCCATTTCAAAAAGATATCCATGTTGAATATTTGATATTACTTCTCCCCCTTAATTTTATAATATGCTCCCCTTTATATAGATATCCCAAGGTATAAGTGCTTTGCAATAGATGTCAATTTATCCATAACTTTAAGTTTTAGATATTTGCAAAGATTTTCATCCTTTTTGATTTATTTGTATTTATTACTCCCCTTATTTTGTATGCTCTACAATAGTCTCATAATCCAAATTCAAATGATGCCAAAAAAAATATCCATTATAAAGATAACTAATTTCATTACAAGCATGAAAAGATAGCCAAATCATGTAAAGATAACCCATTTATTAAAATTTTGCAAAGATTCCATTACAACTAATACAACTCCACATCTCACTGGAAAGACTTAAGAATTACATCAACATCAGGGTCTTTCCCAAGAAAAGGCTCAGCTCCATAATACTGGACCAATGTTTGCCACTCCAGAGCACCTGTCTTGGTTAAGGCATATGCCTCCAAGAAGGTTGGAACACGATCAAATCGGAAATGAGCAGCAATATCTTGTAGTTGCATTGATGAAAACTGAGTATGCGTGAGATCAATAGATGGTGGAGGTGGAGGTTGATAGTAGTTGTAAGATGGGTTATATGGATTGAGCATGCCAGGATTTAAAGAATAAGGATATTCATCTGGTTGGTTTGGAGAAAGAGTTTGCATTCTTTGGTTTAGATAAGTCATGGCATGATGGTTATAATCTAGTTGTTTACTAAGATGATATTGTGACCCAGCAACATAGGTTAGAGTGTTTTGGATGGGATCATAGGGTAGGCTGGTAGGAGGAGGTGGAGGTGGTATATCTTGGGTGGATGTCTCTCCTTCTACCCTTGCCCTCTTATGACCGAAATCAATTCCCATTTTTTCTACAGTATTCTTACTTATTTTTTGTGGTCTACGCTCCCATGTATATCCCATATCCTCAATTTGGGTCTTAAGAAAATGTTGAGTAATTTGGCATACAAGATCAGCATATGGAGGATTGCCAGAAAACTCAAGCATGTTTTTAAGAATGATGCAGATAAAATTTGTGGGAATACGTTGGATAATGGCATATATTAGACACATACGAAAAATAGGAACTTCAGACTTATTTGCTCTAGGATGTATGTTTGTTGAAACAATAAGGTTTATAATCCTAGCAGCTGGTTTGAGATTGATAGCATAGTATGTGCCCCTATCTTTGTGACAGGTTGTATTGGATTGAAAAATGGTCCTTTTGATGTCACTAAGACTAACAGTATGGTTATCTTGGGAAAATTGATTAAGTGGGTTTCCAGATGTAAGGTCAAGTGTGTCTTGATATTCATCTATGTCAATATCTAGCATGTCAAGAATATCCCCTTCAGAAAATCGAAAGCTATGCCCATTGACCATAGTATAGAAGAAGAGGGTTTCATTTTCAGAGTGGGAGATGAGGTTAGCATAGAATTCATTCACTACCTTGATGGAATAGGAAGGGAAAGAAGGGTTGATGAATTCTTTTAACTTTTGCACCTCGAAGAGGTCCTCCAAGTCGACGATGTTGAGGAAGTCCATAACTTCAACTGGTCGTCGAGGGAGAGGAGCTTTGGAGGAGAGCCATAGATACCGATCACCAGCATCTCCGTCGACGAAGGCAATGTCGTTGATGATCGTCAATGGTGGAGTGGCCTCCCTTTGTTTCCTGCCAGCGACCTTCTTCTTTCCACGAGCAGAGGATGATGCCATTGCGTTGCTTGAAGGTGGAGAAGAAGCAAGGAAGACTTGGGGATGAGGATGCTAAAGATTTGCACAAGAGTTCACTAGAGAGAGCCTATGGAAACAAGAATATGAATGTGTGAAGAAGTGACCCGTTTTTGCTCCTTTTATAGCAATCCAGTGACCGGGTCGGTCGACAATTTGTCGACCGAGAGTCCGCAAAGGTCATATTTCAGATGCTCCACTTCGGCCGTCCAACGGTCGACTTGCAACGGTCGGCCGTTAACGGTAACGGTCAGATTGCAACGGTCATATCCCAACGGCTCTTTCTCGGTCAAGCAATTGTCGACCGACCTTGTCTCAGTCGAACAATTGTCGACCGGAAGTTTGTCCGATGTTAGGTCTGTCTAGATTCTGTCGGTCGAGAGAGGTGGGCAGACCGAGAGGTTTTTGGCCGAAGATTCGTCGACCGACAGACTTACTGGGTACGATTTTTTTAAGCTGATTTTTAATGCAAATGATATACTGATTTTGTAGAGCATATATATATTTTCTAAGGGAGTAATATTTTGTTTTATTATTGACAATATTGGGATAATTTTGTGATCATAAATTGATTTTGCTTTTAATCACAATAAAATGATATTCAAATAGTTATTGTGTCAAACTTATTTTAGGTCGATTTTGACTACGACCATAGCGCCCCTTGGTCAAATTTTATTTTAACCAAGAGGAAAATTTGTAGATTTTCAAATTGAACATATCGAATATAATATCTGCATAAAATTTTGATTAAGTATCAAGTTGAAGCATACTACTTGATATAATTCTTAAATGAAGGCACAATTAATATCTCAATTTCTTCATAGATACTAATTTAGAGATTTTGTCTTATGTGTTGCAAGCAATTGCATAGAACCAATAAATCATTTTGCTTGCCGAGTATCATCATGGATCCATGCATACAATTCATCATTATCTATGCGTACCAAATATTGAAAGTATGTCCATGATAGCAGCACATAATTCCATCACATGATCATGTGGAAATAGAAATTTTCTTTTTATTTGGGCTAAGCATAATTTCAGTTTAAACTGTTATGAAATAAACTAATATTAATCTCATTTAAATTTGTAGGGATGATTTTCAAAATATATATCCATTCATCAATCACAACTAGATAGCAATTCCTAAAAAAATTTTCAGCAACTTTGCAGCAGACTGGAAAACAGTGACATGCTCGGTCGACAATTTCTCGACCGACAGTGTCTCGGTCGACAATCTCTCGACCGACAATATTTCTGAAACTGTTAATTGCTTCCAAATAAAACATAACTATGCAAGTTAAATATTTAGATACTTGACTTTATTTGTTATCCCATTATTTTGAGTTGAGATAGACATAGAAATATGTAACTAAGGTCCTTGGTCATATCTCAACTTGATTCTGTTCATTTAGTTTGGAGGTTTTGGAACCCAAACTAACTCGACATCTTTTCTCTTGTAAGGGCATGAAAAAGAATAGTGACCAAGGCGCAAACAATAATGACAGCATATCGAGTCAACCTCATATCTTTTTCTATGGTTATGTTCTGTGTTGTCCTTGGGTGAAGATGTTCCTTTAGGTACATATATAGATTGATGTGTTTGTGACTTTCTCCAACTAGGTTGTTGATAGGATTTCCCTTTAGGCTTGTAACCTAGTCCTCTTCTCCCAATTTGATGATAGGAATTATCTAAGATTTGATCAAGAATGCCATTATTATTCAAATTACTAACTTTTTGTTGTAACTTGGCAATCTCTTCCATTCTCTTCTTGATATCTAGTTTTGCTTGATCTAGATTAGATGACAATGAATTTCTTTCTTTGACAATAGAATCATAATCTAGATGATTGCATAAAATGGGTTGTTTTTGAAGATCATTTACTTGACTTTGCAAATTATTCTTCTCTAAAGAAAGTAGATTACAATTTGCCTCTATAGATTTTATCTCAATATCATGATCTTCAATGATCTTTTTAAGATCTTCATTTTTCAGATGTAATAGCAAGATGCTTAGCATGTAATTCATCATTTTCTTTATTAGATTTCTTTAATTTCTTCTTGCATTCAACATATTTAATATGTATTTGTTCAAGGCTAGCAACTAGTTCTTCTTTAGATAAATCAAAAAGACTTACCTCTTCTTCTTCTTCTTCCTTACTAGTTGTAGCAATGAGACAATCTTTGTTCTCATATTCTTTCTTTGATCTCCATGGGCATCTAGTTGTTGTGTGGCTTGTTCCTAAGCACCAATTGCAACATGTTGTAGTTTTGTCCAAGCAACACCTTTTGTTGTGATTGTAATCACCATTACCCTCCATTCTTCAAGACCTGGTTAGGGTTCCTTGAAGCCCGCTCTGATACCAATTGAAAAACACTAGAGGGGGGTGAATAGAGTTTTTAAATAATTTTAACAATTTATTGAACTTAAACAACAACAATTGAAATAGGAAGAAGGAGACAAGTGTTTAGAGTGGTTCCAACTTTAGCAAATACTAAAGTTGTCAGTCCACTACCCGGTTGCTTACCCAACTGGGATTTTGAAAGTATTTATTTTATTACCTCCTCAAGGATTTATACAAAATACAATACTTTCCTTTACACCCTTTGAGCAGCCTTCACTTGAAGTAGGTGCACCAACTTTGAGGTAGCCTTCTTGAAGTAACTCCAAGCTCCCCCTTGAAGTAGCCTTCCTCTCTAGAAGTAACCTCCCGTTGCACCAGCCTTCTGAAGTAGCTCAAAGTCACCTTCTTCGCCAAGAAGAACTCCACCCTCTCCAATCAGCAGCCTCCAACCTAGGAGTAGCAAGGAGAGTACAAACGGTAATAGAGAACAAGAAAGGAAAAAGGAAATTACAACTTATCCTTTGTAGCTCAAGGCTTGATTTGCCTAGATCAAGCGTATAGATCTCCTAACCAAGTGTATGGACTTGTGATTGCAGTGGGTAGGAGATACTAGCCTATAGGACACGAATTTTGAGCTAAGGAAGGAAGTAGCCAATTGTCACAATGCTCAAATTGCTCACAAACAGATTGCTCAAAGTATGCTCAAGGATTTCTCAAGTGTAACAAGTGTCTTTGAGTGTCCTATGGCTTGTCCTATTTATAGGAATGGCCTAAGAATGCTTAAGGACGTTCTAGACAACTTCTAGGGGTTTTTAAGTGCTTAACTAGCCGTTAGGTACAAGTTTGTTGCTTTAACAACGGCTAATTAATTAATTCTGCAGTTGCTGTCAGAGACCATCTCGGTCGAAGAATGGTCGACCGAGACTCCTACTCGGTCGAACTTTTGTCGACCGACAGGCTCTCTGGAACAAGTGATTTGTAACGTCTATCTCCAACTGCCAACTACCTTGTTAGTTGTGTCTAACGGCTACATTGGATCTTTCTCAGTCGAGAAGATTGTCGACCGAGAGTGTCTCGGTCGAGGAGTTTGTCGACCGAGATTGATCCTGTTTTAATGTTTCAATTTAGGCACTAACTATATGTATGAGTGTGCATATGTGATCCTATTTAAAGGGAATGACTTATCTAAATGTGGTGTTTAGCTAGGGAGAATCTAACGCTTGATTTACATGCAATCTAAGTACTTGTACATTATATTTTTGTACAAGTTTTTACAAAGCGATTACATTGCATGAAAACATAAACATGTAAGCATATGGATTTCCCTAGTTGCTTTATCATCCACCTTAATCCTGCACACTCAAGTAGCTCGTTAGATCAATAAGAATGAAATGTTTGTCATAATCAAAACAAAGGGATTTATAGATGTCCATTTAGCCAACATATATGTTGACGAGATCTCTTTGGGTTCTGGGTTTGGGGAGAATTTTTTTCATTTCTTCTTCCATCTCTACCTCCCCTAAAACCCAAAAGTGGTATCAGAGCCAGGTCAATGCTCTATACTTTAGGATAATCGATATGATCATGTTTTGGTTTGTCGCCTTTTATTTATTGCATACGATGTGAATAATTAATTGACTTTATGCATGTCCAATATAAATCCACAAATACCTAAGTATACATATAAGATATGGTATATAAATGCATTCAATACGCGTCTCCCTTAAATGGTTTCTGCGGTGATTTAGCGTGATTGTGGCCATAAACCCTAAATCTATGTGTGGTTGATTGTTGTTGCTTGCATCTCGGTCTGTGCACTGATTCCCTACCTCCTATTCCTGATGTAACTCACGATAACTTGAGATTCTTTCCTACCTTTTCACCCCCCAAATGTAACTCGGGGTTTCCCAACACAATTGTAAAAAGGATTAGTTTATTTTCTATTATGTCAAAAAACGGCAGACACCTAGAGGATCAAGACGATCGTTTCGAGAGTGAGATGATCGAATAGTGGACCAAGATGGCCAGTTCCTGGAGTGAGATGAGCAGGTGGCGACCTGAGGAAATGCACGACGAATAGTGAACCTATCGACTGTAGGCACCAGTCGATCGGATGGTGGCACCCAACCGACCGACCTGATGGTGAGCCGATCAATCATGGAGATGAGTTGATCAAACCTAGAATGGCAAAGCACAAAGTTCATCTTGTATAGGTTGCATGTGATGTGGACCTAGATGACCGTGATTCCTCTTGTCTTGAAGAATCACATTAGGATGGCCATAATCATTTCTTTTATCATTTCACATGTTTTCAGTGGGATATAGCATGTATATGATACATACTATATATTGTGGTGATTGGATATGTATATGTACCTATAAAACCAAATCCCTCAATAAATATTAAGTTTTGGATGCCTTCCATTAGCGGCACACATAAAAAACTTGATAGACCAAGCATAGGTTATGCCAAAGCGTGGTGCGTCATTTATCTCATGGAAGTGTGATGGTGGACATGTAGGATCTGCCAAAGCAGGGTGCATGTTAATCATGTCAACTTTTGTGTTAGACTTAACTGGTGATTCTTAGAGAGTCTAAGCCCCAGAGTTACAAGGATGACCATGGAAAAGAGTTGTGCATGGCATCCGTCTAAGAGTTGCATAGGATGCAATTGGAAAGTGTTACCTACCTAAATAATCTATATTGTGGGCGATCAGCCAAAGCTGACTCATGAGTGGATGAAATATGGATCTTAGACCCACTAGGAGGTTGTACACTACAATCTTCTGAATTGATGGTGAGGGCTATCAATTTGAATCAAAATAGTGGAGCGATAATTAATTAAAGTCCTAATTATATCGTAAAACTTTTTCAAATCAATCAAATAAGTTAAAAATGAGTTTTTGGACTAAATTGCATATATTTCCTTTTGTAGTAAAAATGGCCACAAACAACAATCACTTCTTATTGTGATCGGTCCTTGAGAAGGACAAGTTGAATGGGACTAACTTCCATGACTGGTTTAGGACATTGAGAATTGTTCTCACTCAAGAGAGAAAGCTCTATGTCCTAGATACTCCAGGTCCAGAGGAACCTGCTCCTACCGCACCAAAGGAAGAAAGGGATGCTTTTAAGAAGCATTCTGAAGATGCCATTGATGCAAAGTTTTTGATGTTGTGCTCTATGAACCACGAGTTGCTGAGACAACATGAGAACATGGACATCATTGAGATGATTCAACATTTCAAGAACATGTATCAAGACCAAGCACGACAAGAGAGATATGATGTCTCCAGGGCACTATTTAAGTGTGTCATGACAGAAGGAGACCCAGTTGGTCCTCATACACTCAAGATGATTGGGTATGTAGAGAACTTGATGAGACTGGGATTTCCCCTAAGCCAAGAGTTGGCTACTGATGTGATATTGCAATTGTTGCGAGAATCTTACAGTCAGTTTGTGATGAACTACAACATGAACAACTTTGACAAGACGTTGACAGAGTTGTTGGGCATGTTGAGGACATCCAAGGCACATATGAAGAAGGACCAGCCTAAGTCTATGATGTTGATCAATAAAAAGAAAGCCAGGTCTAAGGGCAAGGGCAAAGCTAAGAAGGGTTCTAATGCTAGCCAACAACCCAAATCGTCTTCAGCTCTCAAGGCCAAGGGAGGCGTGACCAAGGGAGACAATTGCCACCATTGTCAAAAGCCAAGACATTGGAAAATGAATTGTCCTCTCTATCTGGAAGAACAAAAGAAGAAGGAGGCGATGGACATCTCCACCTGAAGGTATCATGAAATAAACTTATAACACTTTTGAGGTATATAATACCAAGATGTAAAGTGACAAGCACTCAATATGGGGCAAGTGTTGCCGCCATAGATAGGAGTACTTTAGTTTATTTTCAGCCTTGAAGGCATGTAATAGAGTTATAAACTGCTATTTCATATTTGCTAATAAATAGAAACACTTTATTTTTCCATATTGTGTGACAAGGATGGCTATGAATAAAGTTGATGTTTTAATTTTAAAGATGTGATCTTTTATGGAAATGCCTTGTTTATCTTGTGGTACTTGGTATGCATAAGATAAAATGATAACTAAAAGGTTATTGATAACTCAAACAAATAATTAGCATTATCATGGGAATTCTTTTCTATTTCCATATTGATGGATAAAGCTAGACTCTTTTGGTTGTGAACCATTAAGAGGCATGAATATCTTGGACATGATGACAAGTCAATCTTCACTAGAGGTAGTGGGAGAATGACTATCTTATTAGGTATAATACATATGATGTATTTACATATCTAATGGAATAAATGCTAATGCTTCAAATGGTGTTTCGAAAAATACCAATATGAATATCTTGAAATGTTCAAGAAGATCATGAATGAAGTAAAAATTTGGTAAAAGTAATAATTCTTGATGTGATCAATGAATGAGATACTTAAACCAAATGTTTGAGAACCTTATGAGTGATTATGATAGTGTATCATAGAGAACTCATGATTAAGGCATAGTGATGTCTAAATAAAAAAGGAGTCATACTCTAAGGATTTAGATAATGATTATCAAATAAATTCTTCTTAAACAGAGAATACCTTACACTAATAAAGGATATTAAGAATCACAAAGTATTGTGAGTTCTCAAATTCCTTAACAGATACACCTCAAATATCTATATGATGAGTTGGTCATATGATGAGTCAACAATCTAGATGATATTGACGAACTAGATTTTGAGTTATGGTTTATGACCATTATATCCAAAATGACTTCCATGTGAACCATAAGGTATGACCTTGATGGTAGCACCCATTGGGATGAAACCCATAATTACATATAAGTCTTAAGTGTTAAGACACATGGATGACATTTTGAGAAGGATGATGCTTGTTGATTGCAACTTAATGACTAAGAGATTTGGCATACGGATAGTAGACCCACATTCCTATGAGGAATAAAACAACGATGTGTACGTGACACAACCTATAAGGTTTATGAATCCATTAATGCAAATGAAGTCTATAAGTTATAATGGACTAATCAATGTGATTGATTGAGTACAAGCAACTCAGAACTGGAAATCTTTACTTTGATAATATGGTCAAAGGGTTTGACTTGATATGACAAAGATAAAGAAGGGATCTGTGATTTAGTGGGAGCATATTTACATTCCACATGTTGATGAGGAGTGAGATGTTCAAGAATGGAATCCTTTGTGGAAATTATCTTTAGGGAAGATAGAGACGTTTCCTATGTGATAGGAATAGAGACCTATAGAGATAGTTCTCAAAAACCTCTTAACCTGGAAAGGAGATAGCATACATTGGCAATCTGTACTGAAAGGGTTCAGTATACACAGATTCAGTGGGAGAAAACTTGTCCATGTTACATGCAGTTAGTATCCCAGAGCCAAGTGTCCCAATTCTTATGAAGAATGGGAACACAAAGAATAGATATGGATCTATCATGTATGTAATAATCCCGTTATCTTGCATGTACAGACATAGAAAGAATAAAATCTATTTATCATCTTGTATGTAGGACATGAAAAATATGATATGCTCATCCTGATAACTCGTATGTGGGACATGACTAGTGGATGTTTGTCTAGTTCCAGTAAGGGTTACTGGAATACCATGAGAACTTGATAAGTACTTGAGAATACTAGTTCTATGGATATATGGAAGAGTTACACTGATGCAAACTTCCAAAAAAGATAGAAAATTTATCGCAAAATATATATGGGATATATAAAAGTGAATGTGTGTTGAAAAATGAAAATGTTCCAATTTAAAAGCCATTTAAAAAGGAAATGTCGAGTATCCGTGTGTTAAGAGAACAAAAGTGGATATTGGAAGTTCATAAAGATGAACTTATAGATATTCTGGTCATTGATGACAAGTAAGGAGTGCTTGGTCATGCAATGAGGATAAATGTTAGCAAAGGAATAGATATTCTGGTCATTGATGACAAGTAAGGAGTGCTTGGTCATGCAATGAGGATAAAGGTTAGCAAAGGAATATTGGATCGCATATTACAAAAATTCCATCTCATACGTAAGACGTACATCGAAGAGATGTGAGACATGCAATAATAATGACTTAGGAAAAGTGTTTCTATAACTCACTGCGTTAGCACTAGAGCACACTAACATGTTGGACATATTTGAAGATCACTAAGAATACGATTCTGGGGTGATTGGCTCGCAGTGCAATTGGGAGTCTGTTGGTATGTATGCCCTGAGAGCCAATCATGGGATGATTGGTGTGATACATTAAGATTTATTTGATAAACATCAAAGGCAAGCTTCCAATTTATTCGGGTTCAGTCAGTCATGTGATAATGACAGAACAGGTTGAATGTCTAAAGAATTGTTTTACTCAATGACATATGCTTTTAGGTTAAGGACCTAAATAATGAGATCATATGGATGTTAAGAGTATACATTCTTGTTATGTCCCTAGTCAGATGTCATTATGGAAGGTTGATAGACAACAATGACACACAAGACTAGATTGTGTGTTGGTTGATGACAGAATCTCATTAGTAATGATATAGTGATATCAAACCAAGCACATAGGTACTTGTTAGAGAACAAGTGTATCAGACAGACCCACCATGAGAGTGACACATGGAACCATGACTTGGTAGCCATAGTCATCTCTCACAGTGATGGTGATGAGTGTGATTCTTTGAACTTAAATCACTACACTCAACACATGTTGTTGGGTACACTTTGACATCATGAGATGCAGTCTTGAAATATAGATTGTTATAAAGGTGATGATTGGGTGACTTTGACACATGGGGCTTTTGAGGGGTGAGTGATAGATATGGGATTTGTCCCTCCTGAGGGAGTTTGATGTCCTGTCCACTTTATGAGTAGGACTGAGAAAGGCATGCGCATGCATGTGTGAATCAATATGTGATATTGATGTCACACATATCTCATCCAGTCTGCTCTGAGATCAAGGAAGTGAATGAACATTGAAAGGATGACTGTTCCATGCCTTGAGTTCATTTGGGATATTAGTGACAAAGGAATCATACATTCAATGTAACACCAGTCACAAATTGTAGGATTGAAAGTTGTTCTCCAACTTTCCTTTTAACTTGGGTAGCATTGATGTGCGACTACGCATCACTTTTTGCTTGTGAAGTCATAAGTGTTATGGACTTTCATTGCCAACGTGAAATGGGCCTACAGGGTAACACACATAGGATTTAACCTGGAAGAGGAGTTTTTATCCTCGAATGATATTAAGATTGTTTACTAAATGTTTTTAGTAGTTCAATTAAACATTCAATCAATTGACTTGACTCAGAATCACCAAGTTCAAGTGTTGACTAACTGATTTGGGTTTCAGATTGATTGACAACTGCATTGATCATTTTTTGCACAACCCAGACTGCCAACCGATCGGTTCAAGCTGTTGAACCGATCAGCTCAAGTTCAAGTGAGATGACCGGTTCAAGTGTTGAACTAATCAATTTAGCTGGACCAAATGAGCCAGTTTGGGAAAGTTAGGTTGGTGATTTTCATTTCACTTGTACAATTCAATTGGGACAAGTATTGATCTTTAGATTAATTGGAAACGGAAAGAGGAAAGTCAATTGGGAACTGTCCTAGGAAGTGAAATGATCAGTTCATGAATGAACCAATCGGTTCAGCTCCCCAAATGACTGATTCATGAGATGAACTGATCGGTTTAGTCCCCAAACGATTGACTCATTTATGAAATGATCGGTTCACCTGCCGTAGTGTATCAATTTGTGGAAATTCTGGACCATTCTACCCTGCTTTAGTCCTGCATTGCCTGGGGCTGAAAACCCTAACCCCTCCTATATATAGAGGGGTGCTGGGGGTTCTCAGATAGCACAAGTCAGAACATCAGTTGCTCTGTAAAGTTGTCCTCTCCGGCTGTGAACCAGGAGAGCCCGAGCAAGTGCTACCTGACTAGGGAGGCACAATGAGGGAAAGACAACTATAGAAAGGCAACTGATTGTGGGAGAGTGTGTCAGTAACTAGTACGCTGATTGAAGGGGATGACTCCTTCCATTGCCCTATAGGACAGGATGACTGGAGTTCTCAGTGGTCAGTGTGGACTACTATAGAGGCGGGAGATTTCTGTTGCTAGGAGGACAACTGTCAATCTGTCATTCCAGGTGCAACCGGGAGCTGTTAGGAGCTGCACAGACACCATCTAAGACAGGAGGTGAAGAACGCACTAGCCGTGAGGTAACATCACCAAGAAAGCCTCAGGACAAGGTACACCTCTACAAACCATCCTTCCTACTGTATAGATGTTGACGAGATCTCTTTGGGTTCTGGGTTTGGGAAGAAACTTTTTTTGTTTCCGCTACCATATATGCCTCCCCTAAAACCAAACAATGGGCCCATGAAATCAATGCTCATATATCAAATGTCTCAACTTCTTAAAAAAACATTTAAATGCAATTCATATTTTTTTGAAATATAACCTGCACGTTGAAACGCATCACAACAAACCAAATTATATAAATCTTTAAATATTGTCGGCCAATAAAAATAACATTCTAAGACCTTAGACGCTGTCCTAGAACTAGCATGATGACCCCTGGTAGATAATGAATGACAGTGTGCTAATATGCTCTCAAACTCACACACCAACACACATTTTCTCAAGATACCATCCCTACATTGTTTGAGCAAAAGTGGATCATCCCAGTTTAATACCTCAATGAGTGGAAGAATTTCTTCTTTTCCTGGTAACCCCAATCCTATGGAAGCTCTCTACATGCCAAGTAGTTTACAATATTTGCAAACCAAGGATCTTTGCTTTTCATGGCAAAGAGCTGCTCACTAGGAAATCCTCCACTATAGGTATATCTATGTCCTTTTCATACACCCTTTATAGCCTAGACAGGTGATCGACCACCACATTTTCAGTGCCTTCTTTGTCTTTGATTTTGATATCAAATTCTTGCAATAGAAGTAACCATCTTATCAACCTAGGTTTAGCATCCTTTTTTGCAACAAATACTTGATTGCTACATGATCAGGCCAAGCAATTACCTTACCACCTGTCAAATATTGGTGAAACTTATCAAAAGCAAAAACTACCACCAAAAGCACTTTTTATGTTGTTGTGTAATTCAAATGGACATCATTAAGTGTTTTAGATGCATAATAAATTACCACGGGGACCTTATCTGAGTGTTGGCCTAGAAAAGCCCCCACAACATACTGATGTGTCACACATTAGCTCAAAAGGTTGGTTCCAATGTGGAGCCTGGACAATAGGTGTGAAGCCTACCTTCTCCTTTAACACCTCAAATGCCTTCAAACATCACTCATCAAATTTAAAATCAACATCCTTTTTTAACAACTCACTGAGTAGTTTGGCAATTTTCAAAATATCTTTTATACATCTTTGGTAAAATCTGACATGTCCTAGAAAACTCCTAACTACCTTCACTGAAGATGGTGGAGGTAGCTTGGAGATGACCTCTATCTTTATCGATTCTACCTTCATTCCTTTACTGGACACCTTGTGTCCCAAAATAATTTCCACACTCACCATCATATGACATTTTTCCTATTTGAAAACTAGGTGAGTATCCTCACATCTCTACACACCTTATTAAGATTGAAAAGACAATCTTAAAACTATTTCCTATAAACTAAAAAATCATCCATCAACACCTTCAAACACCATCCTACCATATTAGAGAAGATGACGAGCATGCATCACTGGAAAGTAGCCAGTGAGTTACAAAGGCCAAATGACATTCGCCGATACATAAAAGTGCCATAAGGACAAGTGAAGGTAGACTTCTTATGATCTTGTGGCTCGATAAAAAACTGATTGTATCCAAAATAGCCGACGAGAAAACAAAAAATGAGAGCGGCCGACGAGCCACTCAAGAATTTGAATAGTAAAAGGAAGCGGGAAATGATCATTCAAAGTGGTAGAATTGAGACGTCAATATTCTATATAAATACACCACCCAGTCACTAACCTAGTCGAAATTAATTCATCATTTGAGTGGGTTGTTACTATTATCTCCCCTTTCTTAGAAACCGCCTGAGTTGATCTAACCTAGGTCGAATAAGAGATAACATATACAATACCTACAGATAACAATTTTACTACCTCTTTATTTACTACCTCAATCATGATGGGGTTGAGTCACCGCTGAGGTTACACGATTGGCTTATCTCCTTCCTCCAGTATGATCTTGTGTTGGTAGAAACCAGGGGAGATCCGCTTTATGTCTGCCATAGACCATCTGAATGATGCCCAATTGTTTTACATAACCATAAGCAGGTGCTCCTCTACCTGAATGCTTAGTGAAGCTGAAATGATGACTATAAGCTTTTCCTCTACTGCCAAGAAAGTGTACTTCAAGTGTGGTGGTAGTGGCTTTAGCTCTATCTCTAGGAAACTTAGCAAAGAAGGGACTAAAGGTGAAGGGGTGGTCCTAGATCCTCAAAGTGCCTGGTGTAATAACATGATAGTGCCTTGAGAAATAAGACACACTCCTCCAGTGAATGTGATTAATTATAGTCATCCATCAGATTAATAAGAGACACCTCTAATGAAAATAGTGGAATGCTTGCATTAGAGTAGAAGAAGCTACCTCTTCAACTTTTGTTGGGATATGGTCATCCTCTTCATCATTAGGATACTAAACTGCCTTTGTCAAAGAAATATCTTTTGTGTTTTCCAAGATGTCCGCCACCAGTATGCCTTTGTGGACCTATGTCATCACATGATCCATATCAAGAAATGGCTTCCTCAACAATAACAATGCTTTTTCTTGAACTTCCTGCAAAATGTGATACTGTTCCTTTCCCTTGGCAGTTTGTGTAGGCTCGGGCATCAAGATTTCAAAATGCTCTTCTTTATTACCTAATGTTAGTCTTCCTCTTCCCATTTCTAGAATCATATCATTTCTGGCTTGGAATGGCCTCCCGAGTAATAATTCGTTGCCTTCACCATCTTGCATCTCCATGATGACAAAGTCTACTGTATACATGAATCTGTCAACCTTGGCAAGAACATCCTCACAAATATCATAAGTCCGCACCACTGAGTTGTTTGTCAACTGTATGGTCACATTACTCTTCCTGGACTCCTTCAGAACTAGCTTCTTGAAAGTGGTCAAGCGCATGAGATTGATGCTAGCCCCTAAGTCACATAAAGCTTCTCCAAATCTTGTCCTTCTGATATAACATGAGATGTTAAAACAGCCCATATCACACCTTTGTGGTAGCAACTTTCCCTAAATAAAACACTGACTTGCTCCTTCAGAAATACCACCTCAGAATCATCTATCCTTCTCTTATTTTTGATAAAGTCCTTCAAAAATTTTCTAAACAAAAAGAGATCCTAGAGTTGCATAGCTAGTTCCTGTGTTACTTTTTTGCGATGGCGATAGAGGAGAATGATTTTGGAAGTTCTAGAATCCAAAGTATATATCATGCTCTGGTAGGAGGTGGAGGCATGACACGTGTGCCGCAGCAAGGCGAGACGCTCAGACAGGTGGTTGGTCGAACAACAGTAAGGTTCCTTGCATGAGATACGTGTAACCTCTGTGGGTTGTCCAGGATATATGCTCGAGTAAGGAGGGAATCTGCTCAATTGCACTGATGAGTGGAATGCTGACATGAATCTTCCTAAAGCTATCTAGAAACTTTTGAAATTGCTTATCAACCTTATAAGTTTTCACGCTATTCGGGAATGGCACTGGCTTCACCACCTTCCTTAGGTGAGGTGGGACAAAAGCCTCTTTCCTTGTCTCCTCAAGTTCATGAGTTTCAACATCAACTGGCTTGTCCTCTACTGCAACATCTGGCTCAACTGAATCAACTATAATAGTAGTAACTGGTGAGCCTTTATCATCTTTTATGTCCTGTGACTCTGGAGCTATCTTCTGCTCATTCAACAACTTCTTCCCACTACGTATCATCTTTGCTTTTACATGTTGATTGTCAGTAGGTATGTTTCTATTTCCTGGGAACCCCTGATTTGTAGGTTTCTTCAAGGACACAGCCTCTGTCACAATCTAAAAAATCTCTGACTCTATTATGTGAATCTGTGCTCCTTGATTCTGAAGTACCCTCTGAGTTCGTACAATGAGTATGTCATTCTGAATAACCAGCTTACCAAGCATGTCCGCTATTTGATCTATCTTGTTAGGGCCCCTATCCTACTGTAGTGCTATTGTGGAATACCTATTGTGGTTTGCCTTGTTGAGCTTGGGAAGGGTCCTACTAAAATTATTGGGATCCCTCCAAGAGAACTTGGGGTCTTTCCTCCATGAATAGTCATTTCCCTATAGTTTTGCTGTCGTGCAAACTTGTACTCCTTGTTTTCTCCTTCAAAAGAGTTTCCATCTTTCTAACACAACTTCTTGGCTATCAAGTCCAATTTTTCATTCAGTGCGGAAATCACCTTGAACTCTGCAATACTTTTAACAAATGTTGGACATTCATGCTCTTCTCCCCAAGATTGGCTCTTAGCCATGTTTTTCGAGATCTCACGGCATTTAGATGGCTTATTGTTGAGGAAGAAGCCCGTCCCTATGTTGTCCAACGTGGTTGTTTCCCCCTAATGTAGCCCATAATAGAAAATCTTCACTTGGCCTAACAAGTCAATACCATGGTGAAGGACCTTCCTCAGCATGTTCTAGAACATCTCCCATGCCTCAGAGTACAACTCCTCTACTTGTTGTTTGAAGTGGTAGTTCTTTTTTGTCAACTCATTCGTCTTCGGAAGAGGGAAATAGCGTTGCATGAAGGCATCAATCATTTGATGCCAAGTCTCAATAGATTCATCCTTTATATTGTCAAACCAAAACTTGGAACCATCTTCCAGCAATGAAGGAAAAATCTTTAATTAGATCACATTCACTGGCACTCTATCTAATTTCACCATGTCAAAACTTTCAAAAAAATTGTTGATGTGTGCTGTCGAGTCTTTAGTAATGTGGCCATGGAAGGTCCGCTTCTTGACTAACACCACAAACCTCAGATCTATCTTGTAGGTGCCCACATTTATTTCTTACCACTTGATTGGCCCAAACTGAGCTATTGAGGAAGATGCCTTAATCTTCTCCCTAATTGCCATCTCTGGTTGTTATTTTGGTTCTACTTGTGGTGGTATTTGAGTGACTGGCGGTGGAGTCAGAGGTGGAGTTGGAATCAACCTTCCTCCTGAGTTACCAAACTCCCTTCCTTGGTGCAAGAGCTTTACCTGACTAAAGACCTGTGGAGATGACTCCTTCTAATCATGAGCTTTAGTGTGCACCATACACTAGAACCCAAAATTATTATAGATAGTGTGAGAACAAGTACTTATGGTTTAAGAAATTTATATATAAAATTTAGTGTGAAAGGATAAAAAGAATAATAAAAAGTGTGGACTAGAGTGGCTGGTTACATTACTCGTAGTGTTAAATTTGTCATTTCCGTAATAATGACACCTAAGGCTTTATAGGTATTTTTATATTTGCCCTAAAACACAAGTGTATGCTATCAGAGTAATATAGGCCAATGAGGCCCGGATGTCGAACACAGGGAAACATTGAACTCAGAAACTACTCCTAACTATAATCCAATCAGCTAGACCGAAGAAAACATTGATTGAATGGTTTAATTATCTATAATAGAAAATAACTCTAAACTGCTTGTGATTGATTACAATTGGATGGGATTCCTTAGGATTACAGTTTCACCACAATTAATATTGCAATTAATAGAGTAAAATTAATATATATCTCTCCAACCCTTGGACTAAGAGCCTATAGGAAGAATTACCCACTGTCATGGTGTAATTCACTACCTAATCTAATACCAATACCACTATTATATCAATTTTGTAATTAGTCAGGTGCTTTAACAAAACCTCTGGGTAACCTCTTCATGTTCATAAGTCACCTTTCTTAAAGGACGATTTAAAATGTGTATTTCTACGATTTTCCAACCCTTAGTTTCCTTTTTTCAAAGCAATTAAGGGTCTAACTAACTATCTATGGTGATCAAGCATGGATAGTTCATTGCAATCACATAGAATTAGGTCAAGAAATTGAGAGAAATTGATATACTAATGCATAACAGCAATTACAATGCATCACCGGACTACTTTCAGGTCCTAAGGAACAAGGGGCTTAGCCCCGCATGGTTTTCTTGGTCAAAAACATAGGAGATGAGAAGAAAATTGTGGAGAGTATTAGAAAAATGAAAGAACCCTAAAGTAGACGGTCCAAAAGATCCCTTCATGTGCATGTACTGATTTGCTACCTCCCGGCTCCATATCCGTCTTCTGGAAGTGCCCGAATCATCCAGAACGTGGTCTTCTTCTCTACTTTCTCCTCTCCTTACTCTCAATTGCTATCCAATGCAAAAGAACATGATAGATAGGGTTGGCTAAATTCCTCCTAAGTCATAAGTGACTTAGGGCAAAATAATCCCTAAATCATAAGATTAGACATCATCTTTAGATCTTCCTAATCCCAACATATTGATACTACTAACTCCTTTAATTGTTGCAGCCACCTGGCAAGTTGTTGATACTACCGAGCTTCTTTCGATAATACTAAGTTGCTTCAATTCTTTTCAAGTCCAATACTGTTATACTATCGGTAGTATCGACATGCATAATCGGTACTAGTAGTCTTCTCGATTTCATTCTTTTCCAAACTAATCATGTATCAGTACCACCAACATCAAAGTTGGTAGCACCGAGCTGTGTAGATTCTTGTAAAAATTCCCAAAATTCATAAAATCTAAACATAAGCACTTGAAATATAATAAATCATTCAAAAATAGTAAAATTATATTTATTTGATACAATTAAGTATCATAGGCTAATGAGAGTAAACCATGCACAATTAATATGAAAATTAATAAATAATGCACAAAAAATAATATAAAATAGCCTAGGAAAATGACAAAAATCCCATGCATCATATAGTCATCAGTGTTAAATTCAAAATTTTCACTTAGTAAGCCTGTAGAGAATGTACTGGAGTCATTATACTTGTCATAGTACTCTTCTTCATCAACAAGACCTAAAATGAATTGTCTTTTCCCAAGATGAATGACTGATCAATTTTCTTTTATAGGATCGCCGGTATAGAATACCTAATTCCTCCGTGATTCCATGATGAATGGTTCATCCTTCTCACTTGTCCACTCAAAATTCACTATTGTGAAACTAAGTTCATCAACTATAACTCATTTTTTGTTATCAACCCATTAAAACCTAAATAACGGAACTCTAAACTCTGTGTAGTCACTTTCCTATATCTCTTTAATGACACGGTAATGAGACATCTTTCCTTCATGTAGACTCTTATCCTTGCACTAGAAAAATACAATAGATTTGTTTGAAGGGTGACCCCATTATTTTGGAAGACAATCTTATCATTTTGACATTTTGTGTAGTATGAAAATCCATTTATGTCAAGCCCTTCCTAAAATGCAACGTGCATATTTGGTGTATATGTGAGCCATTTTATAGTTTTTGTAACATTATCTAGTGTTTGAGATAGCTGATTGAATACTTTCTCTTCATGACACCTAATAAATGTTTGATTATGCTCTCTTAAAAATCATAGTGAATTGGCTCGGGGATATTTTTTCTTGAGCTCATTGGTGTGTTTGGTGATATAAATACCCACATCGTCAATGTTGCATAAAACATACAAGTGAGCTTGTTCCCGCTTCTCATGATAATTATCTATCTATATTTCTCCCAAAGTGCCTTTTCCAGAAGAAACACTAGCATTCACAATATTATCAAGAGTTTTTTTGCAACTCAAAAAGTCATTGCAGAAGTCCATAACCAACCTTGAAGCATATCCCTCAATGATACTCCCTTCAGGATGACTACGATTCCAAACATTTCATTAAAAACACTCATGTACCACTCAAAATGATACATCCAATGTAAGAAAATTAGACACAACATTTTCACTTCCCTAGTCAAATGGACAACCAGATGTACCATGATATCAAAGAAGTAAGGGGAAAAATAGTGCTTGTGTTGGTAACAACCACTTCTCTTTGCAACTTATCTGGATTCTCAAAATCAATTACTTTGTTTCATAGAGTGTTGAAGAAGAAGCAATTCCTAGTGATTGCAAACCTTACATGCTTAGGAAGGATAGATCAAATAGGAACATGCAATATATGTTGCATTAGAGTGTAACAATCATGATATTTAAGACCTATCAACTTCAGATCATTCATTGTATCAATCTATGGATATAGGTTGAGTATCCCTTTGGTACCTTAAAATTAAGAAAGAACTTACAAAAAGTAATGTTCTCTTTTGTAGACAAGGTGTAACAAGCACAAGGTAAATACTGCATAGACACTTTCTTACTTTTGTTGTTAATTCGTTCCTTATACTCATTTCATATAGGTCCACTATGGATTTGATGCCATCTTTAGTTTTTTCTTTCATATTCAACAGAGTACCAATGATGCTATCACAAACAGTTTTCTCAACATGCTTGACATTGTTAAAGTGTTTAATAGTCAAAGAACTCCAATAAGTAAGATCCCTGAATATCAAACTATATTTGAATAAAGAGTGTTCACCCATGGGAGTAGTACATGGTATGTTACCTAATTTACAATGTTGTTTACTCTTAAATAAACATCCTCCTTGAACATAGGTTTAGGGGCACTCCATTCTTCAATTGAGGCATTGAATGTTTTGCATAACTTTTGGAAAGTATGCAACTTTGACAAAAACCTTTGACGACCAAGTTATACAGTCTTACCAACATATTATGTCTAATCGAATCAATATTTTCCTCACATATAGGACATGACTTAGTTCATTTGACGATGTACCCAGACAAGTTCCCATAAGCTGGAAATTCATTAATAATGCAAAACAACATAGATCGCAAATCAAACATCTCTCCAAACAAAGCATCATATTCTCATCAAAGTTTCTTTAGGTCATAAATCAGAGGTTCAAGGTAAACATCAATATCGTTGCCTTGTTGTTTGGGGCCTCATATCAACAAGAATATCAAGACTTATTCATTCTTGATGCACAACCATGAAGGAATATTATATGTAACAATCATGACATGCTAAGTACTACCTTGGATTCTTAATGTTCCATATGGATTCATCCCATCGATACAAAATCCAAGCGTTAAATTCCTGTATTCTTCACCAAATTCAGGGTATAATAAATTAATATTCTTCCATTACGGGGAATCAAACACATGTCATAGCATACCATCATTGTTTTTGTTTACCTTTCCATGCCAAGATAATTTTTTTGCATCTATTATATTAGCAAACAAGTTTTGAGATTGTAATACTATAGGAAGATACCACATCACCTTGGCAGGATACTCAGTTTTAGTCTTACCCGATACCGTCCTTTTGTACCTACATGTCCCACATTTTAGACATTCTTTTTTATCAATACCATACTTCCAAAATAGCACACAATAATTCTTACATGCATGCATCTTCTTATCCCCCATTCCCATTGGACACAACATATTTTCATTTTGTATGTTGAGATTGGAAGTTCATCGCCTCTAGGGACAATTTTATTCAACAAAGAAGTGAAGCTTTGTTGCTCCATCTATTGTTACCCTTTAGAGTATAAAAACTCAACACAACACTCAACTTATTAAACTTAGTAAAACCTAAGTTTAAAGGTTTCTCAGCATCATGCAAGACTTCTCTAAATATGGGAGGTGGATCTGTAACATTTACCCTACAACTATCTCACATTAAATCAAATGTAACATCCCAGGATTTGAGGCCTCAGATAAAATGCTCTTATAAGGAATGATTGTACTACCCCTATCACTAGGGTGCACCTCCTTTTTCGGGAGCCCATCACTAAAGAACTCCATAGTTAAGCATGGTCAGCTTGGAGTAGTACTAGGATGGGTGACCAGTCGGCAATTGACCCCAGCTTGCGTGTCAGTGTGGATAAAGTGCATAGTTAAGGCTAATGGTGGTTTGTGGGGCCAGTCATCATTCCTGAAACTCTATTAGAGCCTTGGGCAGTGTGCCCGAGTGTTACAAATGGTATCAGACCCATAACCCCTCCAGTAGGTGGGGCCCGCATGGGCATGTGGCATGCCACTCTTGAGCCGTGCGGTCCAGGCATGTAGGAAAGGGTTGTCCAGGGTCTACATAGCCACCCTTGCACTGGTATTCCATGATCAGGAGCTGAGTGTCCATGGGCCATTGTGGGTCTACACTGAAATGGGGTCAGATTATGAGGCCATATAGTAGATCCTTGATGAGGACGTCAACAGTCTAAGTGGGGAAGATTGTAACATCCCAGGAATTGAGGCCTCAGATAAAATGATCTTATAAGGAATGATTGGAATACCCATATCACCAAGGTGCACCTCCTTTTCCGGGAGCCCATCACTAAAGAACTCCATAGTTAAGCGTGCTCAGCTTGGAGTAGTACTAGGATGGGTGACCAGTTGTGAAGTTGACCCCAACTTGCACGTCAGTGTGGACAAAGTGCGCAGTTAAGGCTAGTGGTGGTTTGTGGGGCCAATCATCATTCGTGAAACTCTACTAGAGCCTTGGACAGTGGGCCCAGGCATTACATCAACCATGTGTGTTAAACTGGTTCGTTCACATCAACATTTTTAGCCACTTCTTTTTCAACACAGCTACCACTAATGACATTTGTTGATCTCATACCAGGAATCTCTCACAACAATACTATTCAATATAGACCTGTATAATCCCATTGTACATGACATGATCTTTGATCATGTCATCAATGTCAACATTCAAATTGTTACTACAATTCCTACTAGGGAAATAGAACCAATCTCCACGTTGTTTGCAATGTTCCTCTACAAATCTTACAATGTTATTGATACCATTTATAAACTCTAGAGTGTAGTGATTTAGACTAGACATCCATGATCAATCCATTCTATGATCAGATTGAAGATAAGAAGCTCATCAGGTGTTAGCTAATAAGTTAATTTTGGAGTAAAATATGTTTGAATGGAGCCCTAATCATCTATTAGCATTCACGCTGATGATTGTGTACCACCTATCCCATTCATCAACACTTCACTACTAAGTGTATAATGTGTGTTCGATTTTGATAAATTTCGACAGAATTTCCGTGCGGTTCTCCAAATACACCAATGTAGAAGGGAAAATACTCACCTACACATGTACCTAGAGAAAAAAGGGGAAATATTGACAAAATTTATTAAAATGGAACATGCATTATACACTTAAATCTTAAATGAGATGAAGTTCTCAAGAATAGTCCTCGATGGGGACAATCCAAGGTTTACTCCTAATGAGTAAATCTTAGACGATTTTCTAAGCCAACAACACAGTTTAGAAATTAAGGTTTACAATCTATGGTTTATAGATTAGAGTTTGTATATTAACATTAATATATTAGGGTTTAGAAATTGTGGCTTATGAATTAGGGTTTAGATTGATTCTACAACTCGAGAACAGGAGTTGGAATCACACATATTATTCAAACTAATCAAATATAATATTCCAAAAAACCAAATAACCAATTCTAAACAAGCTAATATTCATATAAATGATTCTAAAAACTAATATCCATTACAGATACATTTTCATCACAATTTTTAAGAATATTCATTTTTGCATGTGTATATTTGTTGAAAATTGGATTTTGAAGGGGGAAGGTGGATAAGATACCTCAGACTGAGGAAATGGCAGCTCTAGCACCATGAGTAGTAGGAGGAGGAAAGGAAACAACACATGGAGAAGGACTAGGAGGCAGTGGTCGCACCATGCTTAGTAGAAGGAGGAGGAGTCACATCAAAGGAGACTAGAGGAGACGGTAGCACCATGTTCAAACTGGAGGAGGAGAATGATGCCAATTGGAGGAGGTGGTTACTGGGTAGGGAGAAGTGACATCTGCTAGAGGAGGAAGTGGATGAGGACAAATCTACGATGGTGGACTAGAGGAGGATTAGAGGTGATAGACTGGAGGATGAGGACCGACGACAATTGGAGAAGGAACATCAAAGGTTGGAGGAGGACTAGAGGATACACATAGGAGCAATAGTGTCAACCGGCTATGGGGGTGACAGAGAGATCTCATGGGAAACATAGAGTAAGTTTGTGGGGAGGGGAAAGAGGGGTTTCTTGTGGGGTTTAAGTAAGACATATGTTGTCAGTTGTTATAAGTAAATTGATGACACACCCTATAGCGTCAGCTCATTGGTACTACACCAGAGAAGAAACATGTGTCCATGCGAACCTATATATTAGGTATGCTACTATAGAACTAACAATGAATGATGTATCCCACCCACAATTACATAGTCCATTTCTATAAATATTATCGACAAGATATTCCAATTTAGGAAGAAAAAAAATTTCACGGGATGTTTGGCTCATAACCTTTCTCGTCAATTACTATCCATGAAATTGATGACTCTGATATGCTTCTATATCATTGGTTATTATATTAGGAACCAACAAGATACGATTTTTGAAGGGAAGTGAAATCTCTCTCAAAATTTTGCACGAAATATACTTTTATAGGCACTCTGTGTCTACGGTTTTGTTGTGAAACAAATGATGAGATAAAGAAAGTGCAACCCATGTTTCTCAGTTGGAAAATTGAGGCAGTTTTCTTCGAAAGAACTGAAAAAATATATTACACCCTCAGTTCCCCTTGAATAAAAATCCAATGATATCATTCAAATATGTAGTAGTGAAAACAAGGGCTTACCTCCCAGCACCCCAAACTTTTAGATCAAGTTGTTCTCATCATGATATACAAGTTTAGAATAGTAGGGTACAAATCATGGAGACGTCGTAGACAGTCGCCAAGAGGGAAAATCATGAACATACCAACAAGTGGACATGGAAGAGCAAAAATGGTAGTTTTGCTTTACTGGAACTATAGCCGTGTGTGTGGAATGTTTGTGGTGGTTACTTTCCTATACTTGTTTCATTGATTTTCAATTCCTTTTTCCATCTTTGATCTTTCTATCAGTTGTCTCCTTTGTTCTTCCTCTTTCCATCTATGCACCTATTCTAACATAATGCAAAAATAGAAAAACTATCAAGTATATTGTGTGTATTATGTTATTGGAAGAATAAAAGTATATCAAGAAAGTGGTATTGAGAACAAGAGTTTCAAACTGAGGTGGGTTTCCTTCCACTAGCGCTAAGTTTTTATGCATTCACCCAATCTTCTTGTAGTGCTTTCAATCCATCAAACCATCACAAATCCTTGTGTTTTCACTCTTGAAGGACATGCCTCCCAAATTTGCATTCAAAAGTTGTTTTCTATCCTATTTCTCACAAAAGTTATCACAATGTGATCCATCTAGATGTCTATCCCATGGCTCGCCACAGTGTCAACCTTGAAATGGAGTAGAATATCTTTAGAAAGGCATTCTTCATGTCTCCCCTTGTCATGATCTATGTTCTTGACTTATACCAATATTTGTCCTTGTATTTTAGGGAGAATGAGAACAAGGTCAACCTAATTGAGTCATCACTGGTTGGCGGTGTCCTAAAGGTAGAACATACTTCAAGAAAGGAATTCAAGTGATTGAAGGGGTTCTCTCTCTCTTTGAGTTGTAGAAGGTGGATAGGAGCTGAAGGAGACCTTGAGGGATGGAGAATTTCCCCCATGGAATTTGATCAACTCTATTAGTAATTGTCAATTTGCAGATGCTAGGCATGAAGTAAGCATGAAATTGATTGTCTGGAGCAATTTGGCCTTCCATATTGTCTTCCATAGGTTTCTTGTCACATGCACAAGGCACAACTATACAAAAGAGGAGAAGTTAGCAAACCATTATGCACAAATAAAATAAATAAAGAATAAAGAATATCAATGACTTAAGCATTAAACTTGAAGCAGTAATGTCTATTTCATATTTAACATGCAAGCAACCATAAGTATTTGTGCTCAGAAGCATGGCCCGTTTTCCTTGGAGCAAGGATGATCCTTGAGTCAGATCTAGGTCAAGCCTTCCCTTGACTTAGCTCTACAATCCTGTTCATAATCATTAAACATAATGAATCAATACATAGTATTGATCTTTTTTTTGGAAAATTTGGGTAAGTATATTCCAAAAACCCGAGATGGGGACAAAGTTACAATGTAGTATCGATCTTAGGTGATTTAGGGCTTGGGTTCATTCGAAGTCTTATGAATCAACATCATTATATTAAGAAAATCTAGGTTGACTAAGTTCGCATTAATCACATTGATGCATGATTAGGGTTTCATGAGTCCAAACATCTAACAAAACATCATAACAAGACATTGAAACATGGTCCGAAAACCTTAAAATCATATTCTACTCGAAAAACAAAATCCAATGACTATTTATTCAAAATTTTCTGACCAATGGTTGAATTACTACGAATATTTGAAATACTGACCAATGGAAACTCAGCAAAAAGCCACGTGTATAAATCCCAGTCCAGAACCAGTGGGCTAGCTTCTGATTTGGCCCAATCGGGCTTGGCCAACTCGGTAGTGAGGCTTGCCTTAGCGATAAAAGAAAATAGGGTGGGTAATTCCTTAATTGCCCTTGCGATACAAATACATCGATTAAAAAAACACGGGGGCTCAGGGGTCATTGAGAACCCAAGATTCTTTCCCACCGCGAGCCATGGCTTAAGTAGTAAGGATAGAGGATCAATCCCAGATCTAATGAGTGGAAGGTCGTCTTTCCTGGAGAACTGAGGTTCTCTGTGGCTTCCTTATGCCAAGACGAATCTATTGAGCTAAAGCTCAGGTCCATGGGCGACCTTGAGCTTCAGGAGCTCCTCGGTCATGGCAGTACAGGAAGAGCAGGGCCTGGAACCATGGAAGAGAGTCGTGAAGACCATTCAAAAATGATGGAGGACAGTTCACAAAGACGAGCCCGATTCGGAGGACCAAACATCTGGGGCAAGGGACTGTTGTGTCCCAAGCTTATCAGAAAACACAGCAAAATAGGGGCAGAGACCAGAGTCTCAAACCATCAACCCACAAAACCAAACCACACACAAGGTACTGGAAAAATGGTCGGTGGGAATAAGGGAATCTAACCATGAAGATTGTGCAGCCAGAGGATCACCAGTGTGGCCTAGGTCGAGGATGTCGTAGGGGTCAGAAACTAGTCTATAGGACTCGTTGCCTGGGGAAAACTCAGGGCAAACCAACAAGTCGGGTACAAAGCAAGTGAGCTGAGGATACTCACCACGGCCACAATCGGAGTGGAGCGGCTGAAAATGCTGGGGCGAGGTCAGGGTTTTTGGAGAGGTAACTCGAGTAGGTCAGGGAGCTTCAGGTCCTGGGAGTTCAATTGAGGGTGGATGAGTATTGAGTGAAGGTTGTAGATGGAATTTGAGATCTCAAATAGTCACAAGGGGGGTGTCTAGTGGTCTCTGTAGTCCCCTTGTAGAGAAGGGCGAGAGTGCCATTTTGGGCATTTCATCAAATGAGGGAGATGGAAAGTGAGTGATGGCTTGTTTGAATCGGTGAAGTCTCAAAAATTCAAAGTACGAAAAATATTTAGAAATGATTAATCAATGGGCGAGTAATCTATCAGAGAGTAAACCGCTGTGAGATGGCTACTATTCGCTAGAAAATTGGAGAAGGAAGATGATGATCCAACTAGTAAAACCCAATTGGATGGTAGACAGTGATCACTCTTTAAAGCAATGGGCGTGACAGTGTAATTTTGCAGAACATTAGGCGCATCCGTGCATTAAATGGAAATTTAAATCAAATCGTAAATAAACTTTATGGAAATATTTCCTAAAAGGTTTGAGGGGTCAAACTAACAAAAAATTTGGACCACACACCCATAATGGAGTCTAGATCTTTTCCATATAATTAGTTTTCCATTTTAGCCAAATAGTGTCCATCAATTCATTAAATGTAACCGATCTTGATTTTTATATATAAAGGGTGAAATAATATGTAATATGTTTCCATACTTGTTTCTTTGAGTCTTCAAAATGTGTTTAAATAATTACTAACCACTAAAACGTCATGTATTATGAGTTTCACACATTTTTGAGCAACTCTCTAATAGAGGAAAGAGAAAAAGGTGATTATTGGTTACTCCTTCTTATTAAAAGTTATATTAGGAGAGAGGGGGACTTATTGGCCAAGGAATCTCATCCCGAGGTGATGAATTTGTATCTCAACCATTTTCTCTTTTTATCATTTTCTTTATTCCTCATAAGAGATAGGAGAGAGAAAAGGTGAAAAGGAAAACATATATTCAACGTTTTATTTTAATTGCAACTCATTATGACATACATATGAGAGAAAGTGTATTTATAGTCTTATTTTCGTTTTTCTCACTTTATTTTTATGAAGGAGTATATTCATGGCCTTTTTGTATTAGACCCATTAACTCTTCGTTATTTGGGAAAAGTCCCATTCTATGTTTTAAATTAGATCTTAAAGTTGGGATGTGACAATTCAACCAACCTTAAAACAAATTTCGTCCTTGATATTTCCTAGGGTACTACCCACCTTAGGATTTTTTTTACTTCTTCATATAATTAAAACATTAATAAAATTTGCATGGAAAGTGAATTTATTTCATAAAAAGGTTCAAATGAACATAAGCTAATTATTACTTTACTCTTCATCTTCCTTCTTTACTTAAATAGTAAAAATTCTAGCTTGTCTTTTAGTAGGTGGAGGGTAGCCCTTATTCTGGCCCTCATCCTTCTTTGTGAGCTTACAACAGTTTGACTTGAGGTGTCCAGTTTCTCCACAATAGTAGCATGCACCCATACCATATATGCATGGGCCTGCATGGTTCTTCTTGCACGTTGGACATTGGGGCTTCTCAACTTCTACTACAGGTTCAAGTATCTTCCTCTTAGGGTTGTTGGAAGGATGATATTGGTTGTTCTTCTGGGAAACTTCTTTCTTGTAGGATCTTCCTGGGTGATCTTCAAGCTCTAGGGCTGCATCTAGGGCAGCCAGGAGGGTCTTGTGGCCTCTTCCTAACAAGGCAAAGCTCAGGTTGGGTTTGAGTCCTCAGATGAATTTCTTTGTCCTTCAACGTTCATCATAATCATAACCATACTTTTGGAGGACCCTGAACTTCATGGCGTATTGGTAACAATCATGTCACCCACTTAAGCCAGGTTGGAAAACTCTAGCTCCCTCTTCTCAATCATTACTTCAGACACATAATGCTCCTGGAAGGCTTCAACGAATCCTTCCAATGTGAGTGGAGGTGCTTCAACTTCCCTTGAGTTGAGGTAGTTCTCCCACCATATGCGGGCCACCCCTTTGAGCATGTGGGTTGCAAAGTGAACCCTAGAGTGTTGAGGGTAGTCCATGTCTCAGAAGCAATGTTCCATACCTCTAATACAATCCTCAGCTTTGGTGACTACATCAATCTCTCCTTCACCCAAGAAAGAGTCGGGCCTTATCTTTAGGAAATCTACTAGGGTCAGCTCATGATGTCTAGGTTGGTGTTGTCCTTGGGTTAAGACATTGGTGAGGCCTTGGAACAAATCTTCTAGGGTTGGCTTATTGTTCTCTCTTGGTCCACTTTCCCCACTGGAAGAGCTAGCACCATCATCCTTGCCCTTCCCTTGTCAGCTCTCTTAGGGGCCATCTGAAAAAGGGTCATATAAACCTAGGTTTAGAACATATGAATCAAATTATATCTTTGGTGGCCATCCATTTATTCCTTATGATACCATTAATGTAACACCCCACCTTTTTAATATACAACATATCTGAGCGGAAGCATTCACATTAGGGGGATGTCACAAAAAGGTAATCTTTGCAAGTAAACAAATAATTCACCATTGAGATTCATACTTTATTCTATGAATAGAAAACTATAAACAACAAGTCTAGAATTCTATTCATCTCTCAACATGGGAAACTAAGCATAATAATAAGCATATATATAATTGGATCACCTAGAATGGATGGCACCCCACCAGTTAGCTCTTGGATGTCTTCTAGTCCTGACTTTCTCCTTCTGAGTCCTTACTTGCTCCAAAACCTTGGGACATCGCGTCCCTAGCCATGCAAAGGGGAAAAACATCACATTAGTAAACAGTACTGGCACTTTATAAGATAAGAAAAATAAATATACTTGACATGTAAGAAAATTGACATGAATTAACTTTAAGCATTCTTGAATCATCATTAATAACATAAACAATTGAAAAAAAAATCTTATGCGTCCCTCAGTGACGCCCCCTTAGGAGCACATGATTGCTAGGAAAGCCCTTGATGCTAGGAAAGCCCTTGGCGACCCTTTTGAGGTCCATGATCGGGAGCATAACAAAACTATTTCAATTCCAATTACTTGACCATTAAGATGATGTTGACATTATCATAAATCATGATTCTTAAACTTAACATGAAGGGATTTTTCCCCATTAACATGGCATTTTAAGCATGATGGTATCTCTCCCGCTTGATCATTAACATGATTTTCATGAGTCTTTAATGATAAAAAAATAATCATGGTAAACATTATAACATAGGACATAACATGTAGCAATCAACAAGCAATGATATAGTGAATCATGACTAAAGCACTAAACTTGAAGTAGTAATGTCTATTTCATATTTAACATGCAAGCAACCATAAGTATTTGTGCTCAGAAGCATGTCCCGTTTACCTTGGAGCAAGGATGATCCTTGAGTCAGATCTAGGTCAAGCCTTCCCTTGACTTAGCTCTACAAACCTATTCATAATCATTAAACATAATGAATCAATACATAGTATTGATCTTAGGTGATTTAGGGCTTGGGTCCATTTAGACCAGTCTTATTAATCAATATCATTATATTAAGAAACTCTAGGTTGACCAAGGTCACATTAATCACATTGATGCATGATCATGGTTTCATGAGTCCAAACATGGTTTCTAACAAAACATCAGAAAATGAGATTGAAACATGGTCCAAAAACCTTAAATCTGTATTGTGCTCGAAAAACCAAATCCAATGGCTATTTATTCGAAATTTTCTAACCAACGGTTGAATTACTATGAATCTTTGAAATACTAACCAATGGAAACTCAGCGAAAAGCCACGTGTATAAATCCCAGTCCAGAACCAGTGGGCCAGCTTCTAATTTGGCCCAATCAGGCTTGGCCAACTCGTCAGTGAGGCTTGCCTCAGCGATCAAAGAAAATAGGGTGGGTAATTCCTTAATTGCCCTTGCGATACAAATACATTGATTAAAAAAGTGCGGGGGCTCAGGGGTCATTGAGCACCCTAGATTCTATCCCACCACGAGCCATGGCTTAAGCAGTAAGGATGGAGGATTAATCCCAGATCTTGAGAGAAGAAGGTCATTGTTCCTAGAGAACTGAGGTTCTCTGTGGCTTCCTTATGACAAGACGAATCTGTTGAGCTAAAGCTCAGGTCCAGGGGTGACCTTGAGCTTCAGGAGCTCCTCGACCACGGCGGTACAGAAAGAGTAGGGCCTGGAACCATGGAAGAGAGCCGTGAAGACCATTAAAAAATGATGGAGGACAATTTGCAAATATGAGCCCGATTTAAAGGATGAAACATCTGGGGCAAGGGACTGTTGTGTCCCATGCTTGCCGGAAAACACAACGACATAGGGGCAGAGACCCGGAGTCTCAAACCATCGAACCACAAAACCAAACCACACACGAGGTACAGGAAAAATGCTCGATGGGAACAAGGGAAGCTAACCATGAAGATTGTGCAGCTGGAGGAGCACCGGCGTGGCCTAGGCCGAGGATGTCGTTGGGGTCAGAAACTAATATATAGAACCCGTTGCCTGGGGAAAACTCAGGGCAAACCAACAAGTCGGGAACAAAGAAAGTGAGCCGAGAATACTCACCGCGGCGGCAATCAGACTGGGGAGGCCAGAAATGTTGGGGCGAGGTCAGGGTTGCCGGAGAAGTAACTCGAGTAGGTCGTGGAGCTTCAGGTCCAGGGAGTACAATTAAGGGTGGAGGAGTACTGAGTGAAGGTTGTAGATGGATTTCGAGATCTCAAATAGTCACAAGGGGGGTCTCTAGTGGTCTCTGTAGTCCCCTTGTAAAGAAGGGTGAGAGAACCATTTTGGACGTTTTTGTCAAATGAGGGAGATGGAAAGTGAGTGATGGCTTGTTTGAATCAGTGAAGTCTCACGAATTCAAAGTAGGAAAAATATTTAGAAATGATTAATCAATGGGTGAGTAATTTATCGGAGAGTAAACCGCTGTGAGACGGCTACTATTCACGAGAAAAATGGAGGAGGAAGATGACGATCCAACCATTAAAACCCAATAATACGATAGACAGTGAGCGCTCTTTAAAGAAATGGATGTGACAACAAAATTTTCTGAAACGTTAGGTGCATCCGTGCATTAAATGGAAATTTAAATCAAATCTTAATTAAAATTTATGGAAATCTTTCCTAAAAGGTTTAAGGGGTCAAACTAAGTCAAAAGAACACCAAATTTGGACCACACACCCATAATGAGTCTAGATCCTTTCCATATAGTTAGTTTTCCATTTTAGCCATATAGTGTTCATCAATTCATTAAATGTAACCTATCTTGATTTATATATATAAAGGGTGAAATAATATGTAATATGTTTCCATACTTGTTTCTTTGAGTCTTCAAAACGTGTTTAAATAATTACTAACCAATAAAACATCATGTATTATGAGTTTCACACCTTTTTGAGCAACTCTCTCTTAGAGGAAAGAGAAAAAGGTGATTATTGGTTGCTCCTTCTTATTAAAAGTTATATTAGGAGAGAGGGGGACTTATTGGCCAAGGAATCTCATCTCGAGGTGATAAATTTGTATCTCAAGCATTTTCTCTTTTTATCATTTTCTTTATTCCTTATAAGAGATAGGAGAGAGAAAAGATGAAAAGGAAAACATATATTCAACATTTTATGTTAATTGCAACTCATTATGGGATACATATGAGAGAAAGTGTATTTACAGTCTTATTTTCATTTTTCTCACTTTATTTTTCTAAAGGAGTATATTCATGGCCTTTTTGTATTAGACCCCTTAACTCTTTGTTATTTGGGAAAAGTGCCATTCTATGTTTTAAATTAGATCTTAAAGTTGGGATGTGATAATTCTACCCACCTTAAAAAAAATTTCGTCCTCGAAATTTCCTAGGGTACTACCCACCTTAGGATTTTTGTTACTTCTTCATATAATTAAAACATTAATAAAATTTTAATGGAAAGTGAATTTATTTCATAAAAAGGTTCAAATGAACATAAGATAATTATTACTTCACTCTTCATCTTCCTTCTCTACTTCCATAGTAAAAATTCTAGCTTGTTTTTTGGTAGGTGGAGGGTAGCCCTTATTTTGGTCCTGGTCCTTCTTTGTGAGCTTAGGGAAATTTGACTAGAGGTGTCCAATTTCTCCACAATAGTAGCATGCACCTGTACCATATCTGCATGGGCGTGCATGGTTCTTCTTGCACGTTGGAAATAGGGGCTTCTCAGCTTCTACTGCAGGTTTAGGTATCTTCCCCTTAGGGTTGTTGGAAGGCTGGTATTGGTTGTTCTTCTGGGAAACTTCTTTCTTATAGGATCTTCTAGGGTGATCTTTAAGCTGTAGGGCTGCATCTAGGGCAGCTTGGAGTGTCCTGTGGCCTCTTCCTGACAAGGAAAAGCTCAAGTTGGGCTTGAGTCCTCGGATGAATTTCTTTGTCCTTAGACGTTCATCATAATCATAACCATACTTTTGGAGGACCTTGAACTTCATGGTGTATTCGTAACAATCATGTCACCCACTTGAGCCAGGTTGGCAAACTCTAGCTCCTTCTTCTCAATCATTGCTTCAGACACATAATGCTCTGGGAAGGCTTCAACGAATCCTTCCCATGTGAGTGGAGGTGCTTCAGCTTCCCTTGAGTTGAGGTAGTTCTCCCACCATATGCGGGCCGCCCCTTTGAGCATGTGGGTTGCAAAGAGAACCCTAGAATGTTGAGGGCAGTCCATGTCTCAGAAGCAATGTTCCATGCCTCTAAACCAATCCTCAACTTTGGTGACTACATCAATCTCTCCTTCACCAGAGAAAGAGTCAGACCTTATCTTTAGGAAATCTACTAGGGTCAGCTCATGATGTCTAGGTTGGTATTGTCCTTGGGTTAAGACATTGGTGAGGCCTTGGACCAAATCTTCTAGGGTTGGCTTATTGTTCCCTCTTGGTCCACTTTCCCCACTAGAAGAGATAGAACCATCATCCTTGCCCTTTCCCTTGTCTGCTCTCTTAGGGACCATCTGAAAAAGGGTCATATAAACTAGGGTTAGAACATTTGAATCAAATTGTATCTTTGGTGGCCATCCATTTATTCACTCTGATGCCATTAATGTAGCACCCCACCTTTTTAATATACAACATATCTGAGCGGAAGCATTCACATTAGGGGGATGTCACAAAAAGGTAATCATTGTAAGTAAACAAATAGTTCACCATTGAGATTCATACATTATTCTATGAATAGAAAACTATAAATAACAAGTCTAGAATTCTATTCATCTCTCAACATGGGAAACTAAGCATAATAATAAGCATCTCTATATGATTGGATCGCCTAGAATGGATGGCACCCCACTAGTTATCTCTTGGATGTCTTCTAGTCTTGGCTTTCTCCTTATGAGTACTTACTTGCTCCAAAACGTGGGGACATCGCGTCCCCAGCCATGCAAAGGGGAGAAAGATCACATCAGTAAATGGTACTGGCACTTTATAAGATAAGAAAAATAAATATACTTGACATGTAAGAAAATTGACATAAATTAACCTTAAGCATTCTTGAATCATCATTATTAACATAAAGAATTGAAAAGAAATCTTATGCGTCCCTATGTGACGCCCCCTTAGGAGCACAAGTTTGATAGGAAAGCCCTTGATGCTAGGAAATCCATTGACGTCCCTTCTGAGGCCCATGATCGAGAGCATAACAAAACTATTTCAATTCGAATTACTTGAAAATTAACATGATGTTGACATTAACATAAATCATGATTCTTAAACTTAACATTAAGGGATTTTTTACCATTAACATGGTATTTTAAGCATGATGGGATCTCTCCCTCTTGATCATTAACATGATTTTCATGATTCTTTAATGATAAAAAAATAATGATGGTGAACATTATAACATAGGACATAGCACGTAGCAATCAACAAGAAAAAATATAGTGTATCATGACTAAAGCATTAAACTTGAAGCAGTAATGTCTATTTCATATTTAACATGCAAGCAACCATAAATATTTGTGCTCATAAGCATGGATCATTTACCTTGGAGAAAGGATGATCCTTGAGTCAGATCTAGGTCAAGCCTTACCTTGACTTAGCTCTACAAACCTGTTCATAATCATTAAACATAATGAATCAATACATAGTATTGATCTTAGGTGATTTAGGGCTTGGGTGCATTCAGACCAGTCTTATGAATCAACATCATTATATTAAGAAAATCTAGGTTGACCAAGGTCACATTAATCACATTGATGCATGATTCGGGTTTCATGAGTCCAAACATGGTTTCTAACAAAACATCAGAACAGGAAATCAAAACATGGTCCAAAAATCTGAAAATCATATTCTTCTCCAAAAACCAAATCCAATGACTATTTATTCGATTTTTTTACCAACGGTTGAATTACTACGTACGAATATTTGAAATACTAACCAATGGAAACTCAGCGAAAAGCTATGAGTATAAATCTTAGTCAAGAACCAGTGGGCCAACTTCTGATTTGGCCCAATCGGGTTTGGCCAACTCAATAGTGAGGCTTTCCTCAGTGATCAAAGAAAATAGGGTGGGTAATTTGTTAACTTCCCTTGCGATACAAATACATCGATTCAAAAAACACGTGGGCTCAGGGGTCATTGAGCTCCCTATATTCTTTCCCACTATGAGCCATGGCTTAAGAAGTAAGGATGGAGTATCAATCCCAGATCTTGCGAGTGGAAGGTCATTGTTCCTGGAGAACTGAGGTTCTCTGTGGCTTCCTTATGCCAAGATGAATCTATTGAGCTAAAGCTCAGGTCCATGGGCGACATTGAGCTTCAGGAGCTCCTCGGTCATGGAGGTACAGAAAGAGCAGGGCCTGGAACCATGGAAGAGAGCCGTGAAGACCATATGATAATGATAGAGGACAGTTTGGAAAGACGTGCCTGATTCAGAGGACCAAACATCAGTGGCATGGGACTGTTGTGTCCCAAGCTTGCCGGAAAACACAACGAAATAGGGGCAGAGACCTGGAGTCTCAAACCATCGAACCATAAAACCAAACCACACACACGATACTGGAAAAATGGTCGATGGGAACAAGGGAAGATAACCACGAAGATTGTGTGGTCAGAGGAGCACCGGTGTGGCCTAGGTGGAGGATGCCATCGTCGTCAGAAACTGGTCTATAGGACCCGTTTCCTGGGGAAAATTCAGGGCAAACCAATAAGTCCAGAACAAAGCAAGTGAGCCGAGGATACTCACCGCAGCCTCAATCAGACGGGGGAGGCCAAAAATGACGGGGTGAGGTCAGGGTTTCCAAAGAGGTTGCTCGATTAGGTCGGGGAGCTTTGGGTCTTGGGAGTTCAACAGAGGGTGGAGGAGTACTGAGTGAAGGTCGTAGATGGATTTCAAGATCTCAAATAGTCACAACGAGGGTCTCTAGTGGTCTATGTAGTCCCCTTGTAGAGAAGGGCGAGAGCGCCATTTTGGGCGTTTCATAAAATGAGGGAGATGGAAAGTGAGTGATGGCTCATTTGAATCCGTGAAGTCTCAAGAATTCAAAGCAAGAAAAATATTTGGAAACGATTAATCAATGGGCGAGTAATCTATCGGAGAGTTAACCATTGTGAGACGACTACTGTTCGTGAGAAAAACAGAGGAGGAAGATGGTGATCCAACCATTAAAACCCAATCAGATGACAGAAAGTGAGCACTCTTTAAAGCAATGGGTGTGACAGTGAAATTTTCCAGAACTTTAGGTGCATCTGTGCATTAAATGGAAATTTAAATCAAATCTTAATTGAACTTTATGGAAATATTTCCTTAAAGGTTTGAGGGGTCAAACTAAGTCCAAAGAACACCAAATTTGGACCACATGCCCATAATGGAGTCTAGATCCTGTCAATATAGTTAGTTTTCCATTTTGGACATATAGTGTCCATCAATTCATTAAATGTAACCTATCTTGATTTATATATAAAGGGTGAAATAATATGTAATATGTTTCCATACTTGTTTCTTTGAGTCTTCAAAACATGTTTAAATAATTAATAACCACCAAAACGTCATGTATTATGAGTTTCACACATTTTTGAGCAACTCTCTCTTAGAGGAGAGAAAAAAGGTGATTATTGGTTAGTCCTTCTTATTAAAAGTTATATTAGGAGAGAGGGGGACTTATTGACCAAGGAATCTCATCCTGAGGTGATAAATTTGTATCTCAAGAATTTTCTCTTTTTATCATTTTCTTTCATCCTCATAAGAGATAGGAGAGAGAAAAGGTGAAAAGGAAAACATATATTCAACATTTTATGTTAATTGCAACTCATTATGGCATACATATGAGAGAAAGTGTATTTTAAGTCTTATTTTCATTTTTCTCACTTTATTTTTCTAAAGGGGTATATTCATGGCCTTTTTGTATTAGACCCCTTAACTGTTCGTTATTTGGAAAAGTCCCATTCTAAGTTTTAAATTAGATCTTAAAGTTGGGATGTGACAACGACACTAGTCACCAAAGTATGCAAGGAAAACTCTTCCATTGAGGTACAACCATTGTTTTCCTCTAATCACATCACAAATATAACAAATCCCAAGGCATGATTTGAGCCTCATGCATGGCCACAATCATCCTCAATTGCTTGATATTAGGGATCCAAGCTGTACTCACATACACAACATGTTATGTATGCACTCCAAGTTTCCCTTAGGAAGACTCGTTTCACCATCCATCAAAGTTCCTGACTCTAGAATGGATCTATAGAACAAGACACTACATGATTAAGATTTCACTTGATTAGTTATGGAAATTGCGTGAATTAAGGTTGCATCATACAAGTGCACAAACAAACCCTAATTCATCACTAGAAAACATTGCTATATAACATCTTCAGAAGATATAAAATGTGTAAGAAATATTGTTCCTTATCTTATCATCACATAGTACTATTCATTTTCCATTCATGAGACTACACTTGTTATCATACTCTCGCAGGACATAAGTCCTTAACACAATATCACAAGGTATCAACCCCTATCAACATAAGAGGATTACACCTCATTTAGGTCTCAACCATGCCCAAGGGTCATTAAGAGCAGTATATCAATCCCTACAAGATCATCATTATCTTTCCATGCCTTATTGCAAGGCTCAATATACATCACCATTCATTGTATATACAAGCTTAGCATGATATTGCATTGAAGAAATAACAGATCTTCACATGATAACATTAGGGTTATCTTAGCATTTAAGATCATTCCTTTATGATATCACATATAAGGAAGATATATGATTAGCCATCATCACACTTATAGGGTACAAGTTTAGCATAAGAAGTATAGATCATGAAGCAATAACAACCACCAGTTAATGCATTAAAGTTTCAATCAATCATTAGGAAGGATATTCCATCATTACATTAATTATCAAGAAAGGATAACATGATTAACAATTATATATTCTCTACTTGCATTAGGGATAGGTTTATAAAAGTAGGTTTCATTAAAGTTATAGTTCTGCATTCATTCACAAACCTTAACCCATAGCATCCCCATATAATGTTGGATGCATCAGACACATCATCATCATCTCGTTCCATACCATTCTCAAGTATGGATCCACACTTAACTCAAGGTGTAACTATTTGGTTATAGTATACTAGAGTTCCACATTAATAAGAGAGACTCCAATGTTCTATTATTCCACAAAGGAAAGTTGATCATAGTTAACGATCATCATCTGAGTTCATTAGGATTAAGTATAACAAACTATATCCCATTAGGGTTACATGTCAACATGATATGGTCATATCCATTTTATTCATATGAGGGAAAAGGTAAGACTACCTTATTAAGGTCAAATCTACATTGTATCCAACATCATCCAACCCACATCACCATACCAAAACATCACCTAGAACCGTTGTAGGTGGAAGAGGTAATACCATTGGTTGTTTATATAAGTAAACACCGTGAATAAGTCATTTATAAAGTCATTGAGTTATGACCTAGAGAGAGTCACCATTTAACCCTAAACATCCCTTATTGAATAACATGAAGGGGCACCATAGGTTGTGAGGTTAAACTCCATCATTGGCTATACATTTTAAGCAAGAAATCATCTCAACCATTAAGCTCCTTAAATTAATCACATAAGGAAAGCCATCAAATTCATATTATTAGAAATCACATGTAATACTATAGGTTTCAAATAAAGCCATTTGATGTTTTACAATCCAATCTCAACCATTGGATCAATTCCATTATTCTAAACTATTATATGAAGAAGTTTTAATACCTACATATTGGATCAAGTTCATAATTCAAAACCATCCATTAGAGTATAGGTCTAACCCTTGAGTTATTTGACCCAAGTAACTATTCGATAAGGGCTTAATTGATGTCACAACTACATACATAACTCACCATGCGTTGTGGAGACCTGATCCATCATTAGTTGTGACTATTACGTCCCTATTGGTTGTTATATTAGCACTATATTCATTGATCATCATTGGATATTAAGCTAATGTCACCATTGATTGATAGCTTCATTTGGGTACTTAGTTGTTAATCATTAAGCTTCTAATTGATCCCAATACTGACCTAAGGGGTGATGATCAATTGAAACCCTTGGTCACCATCAGTTATTATGATAGAAACATCGGTTGTTGCATGGTATCACCATCAGATCATTTTGTGAATAGAAGAAATCAACTTTAAATGTTGACCATAAATTGATAGGTGCTTAGCACCATTGGTTGTTAGAACAACCTATTCTAGATCATCTTCTATCTTAGGAAGAATGTATACATGATTGCATGTTCATCTAGTACTGAAAACAGAATAAGGAACACCATAAAAATCAAAACCCTAGCAATCGTAGCTTCTATATGCATAGATCTTCATTTTTAAGCAAGAACATAAGCAAGAAAGCTTGGAGTAAGAAATATAAGTGAAGAAGGTTATAAATCTCACCCTACATAGAAGAAAGGTTCTAAACAACAAGATACTCGAGCCAAGAAGGTTGGAAAACTCTGGAACAAGTTCTGAACTCGGCCATCTAGCTCCTTTCTCCAAAAGGGAGCAAATCCTAGATAGAAGAAGCAAGAAAGGTATGATCTTGAGCTCTAGAGAAATGTTTACCATGGAAAAGCAGAGTTCCAACCTGGAGGAAGGTATAAGGAAGAAGAAGTGCAAGAAAAATGGAGAAGGAAGGAAGAAAATAACTTGTCTTGGTCAGCAACCCTAGGAGATGACTTTAGAAACCCTAGGTAGTGCTAGATGGAGCTATAGGAGACCTTCTTCTCCAAAAAGGTGGTCATCTTCTACCTTGGTCCACCTGGTTCTATAGAAAAATAGAGTGGACTCTATTCTCTATGTTAGAGGAGAGAGGAAGCAATAAAAGGCTTCATACTTGGGCAAGGAAGAGGCAGATATAGCCCATGGATAAGGATGGAAGCAAGCATGAGGTGTGCAAGCAACTTTGCATGTGTCCATGTATTAAAGATTCCATGGATGAGCAGGAAGCAGGTCCAGTAGCTGTTGGAAACGTATAGTCCATCAGTTGATGGTTTCCCAGGATAGCCATCACATGTTGGTCAAAGGTTACCATCATTTGTTCATGGTTTAGGTCTACAGATGGGTGAACCATCGATTGACCATCCTTTTAAGTGAACCATGGGTTCAAGTGGACCAAACCAGCAAAACCATTGACCTAGGACCTTCCTAGGATGATCATAGATTGTTACCACTGGCTGTTGGCCACTGTCTATTGCCCAAACTAGTGGTACCATCATTTGATAGCCTTGAAGGTGGTTCATCCATGTGGCAAACTCCCATTCAACATAAAAAGGAATCTCTTCCAAACAAAGGTACAATTGAGCACCATATGGCTCAAAAATCTCAAGGATGATGAGAAAACATTTAAGGAACATAACTGATGTGAAAAATTGCAAATACAACTCATTAATTGGGTAAACTACTGAAAAGTCCAAAATGTACATAAAATTGCATAACATGCACAAGCAGTGTCCCAAAAGGACCAAATTTGAATCATAAGCTTGTATTATGATTACAAAGCATATCATAAGGTTATTTGTAGGTTATAAGCATTCAATTATGGTAATTAAGCTTGTTAAACATTTAATAAGGGTTAGGGGTCTCTCAAATAGGGGGTGTCTGCTGCACTAGACTCCTCACACCAGTCATATGGCAAAGGAAGAAGGCACCAAAGTCCACATTGTTTTGTCCCATATAGAGAAGCTTGTATAGAAAATAGAGGTCCACCTACAAGGTTCTTCCCTAGCCCTATATAGATCTAGCAAAGATGGTGTTTGCGAGGAGGCAATGAAGAATAGGGGCAAAAGGATGCTCGATATCATTGACGGAGTTTGTATGCCAACTATTATGCTGGCCTTTTGGAAACTCTAATAATAGCTCCCATGTCACCTTGAAGTTGAAATTATTAGGGACGCAAATGTCTTCCCCCATTGTTCATCCATAGATGGTGTTGAATTCACTTAATGGGAGTTGGAAGTCAATGTTTGCACATGCGGAAATTGATGCAGTCTTCTCTCCATCCCTAGTGCTCAGGGAGAACACATATCTCCAATGAAGAGAAGAACTCACAGATGAAATCAACGTATGTAAGTGAGTCACTAAAGAAGGGTTATCACCATTGAGCCCCTGACGCTCACAAACTAGGCAGAGATTGTTGGTTAAACTGATGGACTCGAGAAATGCACAGTCTCCGTACCGTGTCGCATGGATCACCCTCTTCTATAGGTCTTCATATCTCTTCTTGACATCAACATTGGGGTGAGTGATTTATATTGGCTTGGGAATCAAGTTGAGAATCTTCATTGATTAAGATGCTTCTATCCTTGGTACATCTCTAGTGCAAGAATGGGCTGAGAAAGAGAGAAAGTGCTTGGTATAAACTCTGAATGCCTGGAGATGTTTGCTCGAACTTGCTTGATGGAAGAGTAGAGAAGGTGTGAATAAAAAATGAATCCAAACCCCTCCTTATATAGTTGAGGTTGGGGCCCTGCCGTCGCATCAGTAGTATCAAGCTGAAGTTAGTACTACCGACTTTGAATCTTAAATTAGTGTGTCTTAGTGCTACCAATGGTCCCAATTTGCTGATGTCATAGACGCGGATCACATCATGAAAGTAGTATCGATGGACTGTTGGTTGAATAAACATTTTCTATAGATTTATTGTACCGACTATCTCATGCAAAGTGTCTCGATCGTTGGATTGGAGTTCTCATGGATCCTGTGCCTTTAGGTGTCGGTAGTACCGACTCTAGGTTTGATAGTATTGACTTTTTCAAAAATTTTGGTGCTTCTGAGTGGGAACTTGATATTTTGAAACTAGAGCATGCCTCTTCATTGGTACTACTAAATTTGTGTTGGTAGCACCGAGTCCTTATCAATTGCTCAGTTCTTTTCTCTTCAGAAATTTGGTGCTTATGTCTTATGGGTCCGTAGTACTGACTTAATTACCCAAAATTGATCAGATTCCCTATGATGTTGTCGGTCAGTAGTACTGAGTTGTTCAATCAAAGTTGGTCTTCGTCTATGTGCCTCCGTCGGTAGTACCGACTGGTATTCAGCCTGAACACCACACAAAAATGATCAAGGTACCTTTTTTACATAAAAACTAATAACACAAAAACTTAAGCTATGAAACTACAAAATTGAATGTAAAGAAGGAAAAATGATGGTTGGGTTGCCTCCCAACAAGTGCCCTTGTTTTACATCATAGGCTTGACATTGCTAATTAACCAATTAGTGAAGCTCAATGAGATTCAGTTCCTCCTTTTTCCTCACTACATCTACCCCAAACTAGTGTTTAAGCCACATGCCATTAACAAGGAATGGCTCATACCCATTACAAATTTCTACCACCCCATGGGGAAAAACCTTAAATACATTAAAATGTCCACTCCATCTAGACCTCAACTTATTGAGATGTAATTTCAACATAGAATTGAATAGAAGAACCTTCTATCCCAGAGTGGAAACCCTATGTAGGATGTGGTGATCATCGATCTATTTGGTTCTTTCTTTGTAGATCCTTGAGCTTTCATAAGCATCAAACCTAAGCTCATCTAGCTCATTCAATTCTAACTTCCTTTTCCTCCCTGTGACATCCAAATTGTAGCTCAATTTTCTTAATGCCCATCTAGCTTTGTGCTCTAACTCTATAGGTAATTGACAGGCTCGCCCATAGACCAACCTAAAAGGAATGGTTCCTATAGGTGTCTTATTGGCTGTCCTACACGCCCACAGAGCATCGTTAAGCAACATCCTCCAATTAGTCCTATTAGTGGAGACTGTCTTTTCTAATATTTTCTTGATCTCTCTATGAGACACCTTCACTTGGCCTTGGGCTTGGGGATGGTATGGAGTACCTACCCTATGTCTCACTCCATACTTACTCAAAAGTGCCCCTAATTTCGTATTAGTGAAATGAGATCCACCATCACTAACGATTAACCTAGGCACCCCAAACCTATAGAAAATGTGATTCTTCGCAAACCTACATACAACTTGAGCATCATTGGTGCGGGTTGGAATCGCTTCCACCCACTTAGACACATAGTGAACAATAAGTAATATATAAAGATTATAATTTGAAGACACAATGGGCCCATGAAATAAATGCCCCATCGATCAAACGACTAAACTCTTAAAAACATTTAAAGGCATTTCATGTCTTTTTGAAATATTACCTGCACGTTGACAGGCATCACGACGAACCAAATTATATGCTTCTTTAAAAAATTCCAGCCAATAAAAACTACATTGTAAGACCTTAGCCACTGTCCTAGAACTAGCATGATGACCATTGGTAGGTAATGAATGACAATGTGCTAATATGCTCTCAAACTCACACTCCAACACACATTTTCTCAAGATACCATCCCTACATTGTTTGAGAAAAAGTGCATCATCCCAGTGTAATACCTTAATGAGTGGAAGAATTTATTCTTTTCCTAGTAAACCCAATCCTCTGGAAGCTCTCCACATGCCAAGTAGTTTACAATATTTGCAAACCAAGGATCTTTTCTTTTAATGGCAAAAGCTTTTCATCTGGGAATTTCTCTACTCTAAGTAAATCTATGTCCTTTTCATACACCCTTTCAAGCCTAAACAGGTGATCGACCACCACATTTTCAGTGCCTTCTTTGTCTTTGACTGCGATATCAAATTCTTGCAATATAAGTATCCATCTTATCAACCTAGGTTTAGCATCCTTTTTTGCAACAAATACTTGATTGCCGCATGATGAGTCCAAACAATTACCTTACCCCCTATCAAATTTTGGTGAAACTTTTCAAAAGCAAAAACTACCGCCAAAAGAACATTTTTTTGTTGTATAATTCAAATGGACATCATTAAGTATTTTAGATGCATAATAAATGACCGGGGGGCCTTCTCTTGGTGTTGGCCTAGAAAAGCCCCCACTACATAATATGATGTGTCACACATTAGCTTAAAAGGTTGGTTCCAATGTGGAGCCTGGACAATAGGTGTGAAGACTAACTTCTCCTTCAACACCTCAAATGCCTTCAAACATCACTCATCAAATTTAAAATTAACATTCTTTTATAACAATTTACAGAGTGGTTTGGAATTTTTTAAAAAATCTTGTATACATCTTTGGTAAAATTTGATATCTCCTAGAAAATTCCTAACTGCCTTCACTGAAGATGGTGGAGGTATCTTGGAGATGACCTCTATCTTTATCGATTCTACCTTCATTCCTTTACTGGATACCTTGTGTCCCAAAACAATTTTCTCACTCACCATGATATGAATTTTTCCCAGTGAGTATCCTCACATCTCTACAATACCTTATCAAGATTGAAAAGCAAATCCACAAACTATTTCCTATAAACTGAAAAAGCATCCATCCACACTGTCAAACATCATCCTACAAAATCAGAGAATATGGTGAACATGCATCGCTGGAAAGTAGTATGTGTGTTACAAAGACCAAACGACATTTGACGATACGCAAAAGTGCCATAAGGACAAGTGAAAGTAGACTTCTCTTGATCTTGTGGCTCAATAAAAAACTGATTGTGTCCCAAAAAGCCGTTGAGAAAACAAAAAAATGAGAGCAAGCAACGAGCCACTCAAGAATTTGATTAATAAAAGGGAGAAGGAAATGATCCTTCAAAGTGGCAGAATTGAGATGTCGATATTCTATATAGATACGCCACAGAGTCACTAACCTAGTCGAAATTAATTCATCTTTTGAGTTGGTTGTTACCGTTATCCCCCCTTTCTTAGGAACCACTTGAGTTGGGTTAACCTAGGTAGCATAAGAGAGAGCATATAAAATACATGTAGATAACAATTTTTCTACCTCTTTCTTTACTACCTCAGTCATGGGGGTTGAGTCACAATTGAGGTTGCACGATTAGCTTAGCTCCTTCCTCCAGTCTAATCTTGTGATGGAAGAAACTGGGGGAGATCTCCTTTATGTCTGTCACAGACCATCCGAATGCTACCTGGTGGTTTTTCATAACCATGAACAACTGCTCCTCTACCTGCATGCTCAGTGAAGCTGAAATGATGACTGGAAGCATTTACTCTGCTGCTAAGAAAGTTTACTTCAAATGTGGGAGTAGTGGCTTCTGCTCTAGCTCTAGGGGACTCAGCAAAGAAGGGACTAAAGGTGGAGGGGTAGTCCTAGATCCTCAAAGTTCCTGGTGTAATAGCATGATAGTGCCTTGAGAAATAAGACACACTCCTCCAATGAACGATATTGATTACATTCATCCATCAGATTAATAAGAGACACCTCTAATGACAATAGTAGAATGCTTGAATTAGAGTAGAATAAGCTGCCTCTTCAATTGTTGTTGGGAAATGGTCATCCTCTTCATCATTAGGATACTAAACTGCCTTTGTCAAAGAAATATCTTTTGTGTTTTCCAAGACATCCATCGCTAGTGTGCCTTTGTGGACCAGTGTCATCACATGAGCCATATCAAGAAATGGCTTCCCTAGAAATAATGACACTTTTTCTTGAACTTCCTACAACATATGATATTGTGCCTTTCCCATGGTAGTTTGTGTAGGCTCGAGTAGGATTTCAAAATGTTCTTCTTTATTACCTAACGTCAGTCTTCCTCTTGTCATTTATAGAATCAAATCAGTTGTGGCTTCGAATGGCCTCCCAAGTAATAATTCATTGCCTTGACCATCTTTCATCTCCATGATGACAAAGTCTGCTGGAAACATGAATATGTCAACCTTGACAAGAACATCCTCACAAATATAATAAGTCCTAACCACTGAGTTGTTTGCCAACTGTATGGTCATATTACTCTTCCTGGACTCCTTTAGACCTTGCTTCTTGAAAGTGGTCAAGGGCATGAGATTGATGCTAGCCCCTGAGTCACATAAATATTTTCCAAATCTTTTCCTTCTGATATAACATGAGATGTTAAAACAACCTGGATCCTACCTTTGTGGTGGCAACATTCCCAGAATAAAAGCACTGAATTGCTCCTTTAGAACTACCACTACATAATCATATATCCTTCTCTTCTTTTTGATCAAGTCCTTCAGAAATCTTCCATAGGAGGGAATCTGCTCAATTTCATTGATGAGTGGAATGTTGACATGAAGCTTCCTAAATCTATCTAAAAACTTCTGAAATTGCTTGTCAACCTTTTGAGCTTTCAAGGTATTTGGGAATGGCACTGGCTTCACCACCTTCCGTAGGTGAGGTGGGACATACGCCTCTTTTTGTGGCTCCTCAAGTTCATGAGTTTCAACATCAACTGACCTGTCCTCTACTGCAGCATCTGGCTCAACTGAATCAACTACAACAATAGTCACTGGTGAGCCTTTATCATCTTTTCTATCCTTTGACTCTGGAGATGTCTTCTTCTCATTCGACAACTTCTTCCCATTGTGTAACATCACTGCTTTTACATGTTGATTATCAGTAGGTATGTTGGTGTTTCCTGGGAACCCCTTCTTTGTAGGTTTATTCAAGGATACAACCTCTGTCACAATCTGAGAAATCTCTGACACTATGTTGTGAATATATCCTCCATGATTCTGAAGTTCCCTCTGAGTCTGTACAATGAGTACGTCATTCTGAATAGCCACCTTACCAAGAATTTCCTCTATTCGATCTATCTTGTTAGGGCCCATGTCCTACTGTATTGCTATTGTGGAACACCCTGTTGTGTCTTGCCTTGTTGAGCTTGGGAAGGGTCCTGCTGAAATTATTGGGATCCCTCCAAGAGAACTTGGGGTCTGTCCTCCATGAGTAGTCATTTCCCAATAGTTTTTCTATCATGCAAAGTTGCACTCCTTGTTTTCTCCTTCAAAAGAGTTTCCATCTTTCTGACACAACGTCTTGGCTATCAAGTCAAATTTTTCATTCAGTGCAGAAATCACCTTGGACTCTCCAATACTTTTAATAGATGTTGGACATTCATGCTCTTCTCCCCAAGATTGGCTCTTAGCCATTTTTTTAGGATCTCATGGAATTTGAATGGCTTATTGTTGAGGAAGAAGCCTGTCCCTATGCTTTCCAACATGGTTCTCTCCCCCTAATGTAGCCCATAATAGAAAATCATCACCTAGCCTAACAAGTCAATACCATGGTGAGGGACCTTCCTCAGCATGTTCTAGAACCTCTCCCATGCCTCAGAGTATGACTCCTCTTCTTATTGTTTGAAGTGGTAGTTCTTTTTGGTCAACTCATTCATCTTCTGTAGAGGGAAATATCATTGAATGAAGGCATCAATCATTTGATGCTACGTCTCAATGGTTCATCCTTTAGATTGTAGAACCACAACTTGGAACCATCTTCCAGCAATGACGGAAAAAGCTTTAAGTAGATCACATTCGCTGGAACTCTATCTATCTTCACCATGTCACAACTTTCAACAAAATTGTTGATGTGTGTCATCGAGTCTTTAGTATTGTGGCCATGGAAGGTTTGGTTCTTGACTAACACCAAAAACCTCAGATCTATCTTGTAGGTGCCCACATTTATTGTTTACTACTTGATTGGCCCAAACTAAGCTATTGAGGAAGATGCCTTGATCTTGTCCCAAATTGTCTTCTCTTCTACTACCATCTCTGGTTGTTCATTTGGTTCTACTTGTGGAGGTAATTGAGTGTTTGGCAGTGGAGTTAGAGGTGGATTTGCTATCAAGCTTCCTCCTAAGTTACCAAACTCCCTTCCTTGGTGCATGAGCACTGCCTGACTAAAGCCATGTGGAGATGACTCCCTATACTCATGAGCTTTAGTGTGCACCATACACTAGTATATGAAATTATTATGGATAGTGTGAGAATGGGTACTTATGATTGAAGAAATTGATATTTAAAATTCAAGATGAAAGGATAAAAAGAAAAATAAAAAGTGTGGCCTAGAGTGGTTGATTACATTACTCATAGTGTTGAATTTGTCATTTCCCTGGCAACCGCACCAAAGACTTGATAGATATTTTGTATATTCCCTAAAACACAAGCGTACGCTATCAGAGTAATATAGGCCAATGAGTCCTAGATGTCAAACATAGGGAAAAATTGAACTCAGAAACTACTCCTAACTATAATACAATCAGCTAGACCGAAGAAAAATTTGATTGAATGATTTAATTATCTAACATAGAAAATAACTCTAAATTGCTTGTGATTGGTTGCAATTGGATGGAATTCCTTAGGATTATAGTTTCACCTAGGATAATATTGCAATTAACAGAATAACATTAATATATATCTCTCCAACCCCTAGACTAAGAGCCTATAGGAAGAATTACCTACTGTCATGGTGTAATTCACTACCTAATCTAATACCAATACTACTCTTGTATCGGTTTTGTATTTACTCTGGAGCTTTAACAAAACCTATGGGTAACCTCTTCATGTTCGTAAGTTACTTTTCTTAAAGGACGATATAAATTATGTATTTCTATGATTTTCCAACCCTTAGTTTCCTTTTTTCAAAGCAATTAAGGGTCTAACTAACTGCCTATGGTGATCAACCATGGATAGTTTATTGCAATCACATAGAAATAAGTCAAGAAATTGAGAGAAATTGATATACTAATGCATAACGTCAATTACAAATGCATCACCGAACTACTCCTGGGTCCTAAGGAACAAGGGGCTTAGCCCCACATGGTTTTCAAGGTAAAAAATATAGGAGATGAGAAGAAAAATGGGGAGAACATTAGAAAAATGAAAGAACCCCTGAAGTATACAGTCTAAAAGATCCCTTCACATGCACGTGCTGAATTGCTACCTCCCGACTCCAAATCAATCCACTAGAAGTGCCTGAATCATCCAGAACGTGGTCTTCTTTTCTACTTTCTCCTCTCCTTTCTTTTGGTTGTTGTCCAATGCAAAAGAACATGATAGATAGGGTTGGCTAAATTCGTCCTAAGTCATAAAAGTGGCTTAGGGAAAAATAATGCCTCAACCGTTAGATTAGACATCATCTTTAGGTCTTCCTGATCCCAACATGTCAGTACTACCGACTCCTTTAATTATTGCGGCCACCTGGCAAGTTGTCGATACTACCAAGCTTCTATCGATAGTACTGAGTTGCTTCAAATCTTTTCAAGTACAATACTATGATGCTATCAGTATTATTGACATGCAGAGTCTGTACTTTGAGTCTTCTCGATTTCATTCTTTTCTAAACTAATCATGTATAAGTACAACCAACTTCAAAGTCGGTAGTATCGATCTGTGTAGATTCTTGTAAAAATTCCCAAAATTCATAAAATCTGAACATAAGCTCTTGAAATACTATAAATCATTCTAAAATAGTAAAATTACATTTATTTGATGCAATTAAGCATCACAGGCTAATGAGAGTAAACCATGCACAATTAATATAAAAAATTAACAAATAATGCACAAAAATAATATAAAATAGCCTAGGAAAATGACAAAAATCCCATGCATCATATAGTCATCAGTGTGACACTTGGTAAGCCTATGAAGAATGTACTGGAGTCATTATACTTGTCATATTACTCTTCTTCATCAACCAGACCTAAAATGAATTGTCTTTTCCTAGGAAGAACGATTGACCAATTTTCTTTTGTAGGATCTCCGATATAGAATACCTACTTCCTATATGATGCCATGATGAATGGTTCATCCTTATCACTTTTCCACTCAAAATTCACTATTGTGAAACTGAGTTCATTAACTACAACTTCTTTTTTGTTATCAAACCATTAACACCTAAATAATGGAACTCTAAACTCTGTGTAGTCAATTTCCCATATCTATTCAATGACACGGTAATGAGACATCTTTCCTTCATGTAAACTCTTATCCTTGGTACTAGAAAAATATAATGAAGTCGTTTGAAGGGTGACCCCATTGTTTTGGAAGACAATCTTATCATTTTCACATTTTATGTAGTATGAAAATCCATTTATGTCAAGCCCTTCCTAAAATGTAACGTGCATCATTGGCTTATTTGTGAGCCATTTCATAGTTTTTGTAACATTATCTGGTGTTTGAGATAGCTGATTGAATACTTTCTCTTCAAGACACCTAATAAATGTTTTATTATGCTCTCTAAAAAGTCACATTGAATTGGCTCGGGGATATTTTTTCTTGAGCTCATTGGTGTGTTTGGTGATATAAATAACCACATTGTCAATGTTGCATAAAACATACAAGTGTGCTCGTTCCCACTTCTCACGACTATTATCTATCTATCTTTCTCCCAAAGTGCCTTTTTCCAGAATAAATGCTGCAGTCACAACATTAGCAAGAGTTTTTTTGCAACTCAAAAAGTCATTGCAAAAGTCGATAACCAACCTAGAAGCATATACCTCAATGATACTCCCTTCAGGATGACTATGATTCCAAACATTTCATTAAAAACACTCATTTACCACTCAAAATGATACATCCCATGCAAGAAAACTAGACACAACATTTTCACTTCCCTAGTCAAATGGACAACTGGATGTACCATAATATCAAAGAACGAAGGGGAAAAATACTACTTGTGTTGGAATATAGTAACGACCACTTCTCTTTGCAACTTATCTAGATTCTCAAAATCAATGACTTTGTTTCATAGAGTGTTAAAGAAGAAGCAATTCCTAGTGATTGCAAACCTTACATGCTTAGGGAGGATAGACCATATAGGCACATGCAATATATGTTGCATTATAGTGTGACAATCATGAGATTTAAGACCTATCAACTTCAGATCATTCATCATATCAATCTATGGATATAGGATGAGTATCCCTATTGTACCTTAAAATTAAGAAAGCACTTACAAAAGTACTCTTCTCTTCTATAGACAAGGTGTAACAAGCACAAGGTAAATATGTGCTTCAACAGTTGCTAAATTCAGTGGTTAATTCTTTCCTTATACTCAATTCATGTAGGTCTACTATGGATTTGATGTCATCTTTATTTTTATCTTTCATATTCAGTAGAGTACCAATGATGATATCAAAAACATTGTTCTCAACATGCATGACATCGATAAAGTGTTTAATTGTCAAAGAACTCCAATAACTAAGAACCCTGAATACTGACCTATTTTTGAATAAAGAGTGTTCACTTGTGGGAGTAGTACATGGTATCTTACCTAATTTACAATGTTGTTTACGCTTACATAAACATCCTCCTTGGACATAGGTTTAGGGGAACTCCATTCTTCAGTTGAGGCATTGAATGTTTTTCATAACTTTTGGAAAGGATGCACCTTTGACAAAAACCTTTGATGACCAAGTTATACAGTTGTACAAACATGTTTAGTCTAATTTAATCAATATTTTCCTCACATATAGGACATGCCTTGTTTCATTTGATGATGTACCCAGACAAGTTCCCATTAGCTTGAAATTCATTAATAGTGCAAAACAACATAGCATGCAAATCAAACATCTCTCCACACAAAGCATCATATTCTCATCAGAGTTTCTTTATGTCATAAATCAGAGGTTCAAGGTAGACATCAATATCATTTCCTAGTTTCTTGGGGCCTGATATCAACAAGAATATCAAGACTTATTTATTCTTGATACCCAACCATGAAGGAAAATTGTATATAACAATCATGAAATGCTAAGTACTACCTTGGCTGCTTAATGTTTCATGTGGATTCATCTCAGTAATACAAAATCTCAGTGTTAAATTCCTGTCAAATTCAGGGTATAATAAATTAATCTTCTTCCATTGTAGGGAATCAAACACATGTCATAGCATACCATCATTGTTTTTCATTACCTTTCCATGCCAAAACAATTTTTTTGCATCTATGATATTAGCAAACAAGTTTTGAGACTGTCGTACTATAGGAAGATACCACATCACCTTGGCAGGAGAATAGTCTTGCCCGATATCGTCCTTTTATACCTACACATCCCACATTTTGGACATTCTTTTATATTGATACCATCCTTCTAAAATAGAACACAAGAATTCTTACATGCATGTATCTTCTTATCCTCCATTCCCATTGGACACAACATATTTTTCATTTTGTATGTTGAGATTGGAAGTTTATTGCCTTCAGGTAGAATTTCTTTCAACAAAGAACTGAAGCTTTATCACTCCATCTATTGTTACCCTTTAGAGTATACAATCTCAACACAACACTCAACTTATTCAACTTAGTACAACCTAAGTTTACAGGTTTCTCAGCATCATGCAAAACTTCTCTAAATAAGGGAGGTGGATCTGTAACATTTACCCAACAAATATCTTGCATTACATCAACCATGTGTGTTAAATTGGTTCGTTCACATCAACATTGTCAACCGTTCCTTCTCTGACACAACTACCACTACTAACATTTGTTGATCTCATACTAGGAATCTCTCACAATAGTACTATTTGGTATAGACCTGTACAATCCCATTATACATGACATGATCTTTGATCATGTTATCAGTGTCAACATTCAAATGTTACTAAAATTCCTACTAGGGAAATAAAACCTATCTCCAGGTTGTTTGCAATGTTCCTCCAAAAATCTTACAATGTTATTGATACCATTAATAAACTCTAGAGTGTAGTGATTTGGACTAGACATCCATTATCAATCCATTCTATGATCAGATGGAAGATAAGCAACTCATCAAGTGTTATCTAATAAGTTAATTTTTGAGTAAAATATGTTTGAATTGATACCTAATCGTCTATTAGTAATCATGTTGATGAATGTGTACCACCTATCTCATTCTTCAACACTTCACTACTAAGTGTATAATGTGTGTTCAATTTTGATAAATTTTGACAGAATTTCCCTGCAGTTCTCCAAATACACCATTGTAGATGGGCATATACTCACCTACATATGTACCTAGAGAAAAAGGGGAAACATTGATGAAATTTATTGAAATGGAACATGCATTATACACTTAAACCCTAAATGAGCTGAAGTTCTCAAGAATAGTCCCAAATGGGGACAATCCAAGGTTTACTGCTAATGAGTAAATCTTAGATGATTTTCTAGGCCAACAACACAGTTTAAAAATTAGTCTTTACAATCTATGGTTTATAGACTAGAGTTCATAGATTAGCATTTATATATTAGTATTTAGAAATTATGTTTTATGAATTATGGATTATATTGATTGTACAACTTGAGAACACAAAGTTGGAATCACACATATTATTCGAACTAATCAAATATAATATTCCAACAAAACAAATAACCAATCCTAAACAAGATAATATTCATAGAAATGATTCTGAAAAAACTAATATCCATTACAAATACATTTTCATCACAATTTTTAATAATATTCATTTTTCTTGTGCATATTTGTTGAAAATCAGATTTTGAAGGGGGAAGGTGGATAAGATACCTTAGATAGAGGCAATGGTGGCCTGGCACCATGAGGAGTAGGAGGAGGAGGGGCAACAACATAGGGAGAAGGACTAGGAGGCAATGGTAGCACCATGCTGAGTAGAAGGAGGAGGAGTCACATCAAAGAATATTAGAGGAGACGACAACACCACATTGAAGCTAGAGGAGGAGAACAATGTTGATTGGAGGAGGTGGTAAATGGGTATGGAGAAGTGACGTCTACTAGAGGAGGAAGTGGATGAAGATAGAACTACAGTGGCAGACTAGATGAAGATTAGAGGTGGTAGACTAGAGGAGGAGGACCAACGATAATTGGAGAAGGAACATCATAGGTTGGAGGAGGACTGGAGGCTACACAGAGGAGCAACGGTGTCGACCGGCTATGGGGGGTGGCAGAGAGCACTCATGGGAATTAGAGAGTAGGTTCATGGGGAGGGGAAAGAGGGGTTTTTTGTGGGGTTTAAGTAAGACATATGTCAACGGTTGTTATAAGTAAATCGACGACACACCTTGTAGTGTTAGTTCATTGGCACTACACCAAAGAAGAAACATGTGTCCATGCAAACCTATATAGTAGGTCATCTACTATAAAACTGAAAAAAAATGATGCATCCCAACCACACTTACATTGTCAGTTTCTATAAATATCATCGACGAGATATTCCAATTTAGGAAGAAAAAAATTTCACGGGATGTTTGGCTCATAACCTTTCTCGTCAATTACTATCCATGAAATTGATGACTCTGATATGCTTCTATCTCATCGGTTATTTTATTAGGAACCATCAAGATAAGTTTTTTGAAGGGAAGTGAAATCTCTCTCAAAATTTTGTGCAAAATATACTTTTGTTGGCACTTTGTGTCAATGGTTTTGTTGTGAAACAACTGATGATGTAAAGAAAGTGCAACCCATGTTTCTCAGTTGGAAAATTGAGGCAGTTTTCTTTGAAAGAACGGAAAAGATATATTACACCCTCAGTTCCCCTTGATTAAAAATCCAATGATATCGGTCAAATATGTAGTAGTAAAAACAAGGGTTTACCTCCCAACACCCCAAACTTTTAGATCATGTTGTTCTCATCATGATATACAAGTTTAGAATAGTAGGGTACATATCATGGAGACATCATAGACAATAACCAAGAGGGGAAATCATGCACATACCAACAAGTGGACAAGGAAGTGCCAGAATGGTAGTTTAACTTTACTGACACTACAATCGTGTGCGTGGAACGTCCGTGGTGGCTACTTTATTGTAGTTGTTTCACTGATCTTCAATTCCTTTTTTCATTTTTGATCTTCTGTTGGTTGTCTCCTTTATTATTCCTCTATCCATCTATGCACCTATTCTAACATAATGCAAAAATAGAAAAAATATCAAGTATATTGTGTGTGTATTATGTTATTGGAAGAATAAAAGTATTTCAAGAAAGGGGTATTGAGAACAAGAGTTTCAAACTGAGGTGGGTTGCCTACCACTAGTGCCAAGTTTTTATGCAGTTACCCAATCTTCTTGTAGTTCTTTCAATCCATCAACCCATCTCAAATCCTTGTGTTTTCAATCTTGAAGTACATGCCTCCCAAATTTGCATTCAAAAGTTGTTCTCTATCCTTTTTCTTACAAAAGTTTTCATAATGTGATCCATCCAAATCTCTATCCTTCAAGTAATCAGTTGGACTCTTCAAGTAACCATGTTGAACATCCTAATTTCTTTCTTTCCGGGTGGGGGTCTTGAACATATTGATATTTATCTTCATGTTCATGAAATAGACTGTCATTGTTCCACGACACACATGTATTTTAGCATTAGATATAGATAGGAATTGTCTCCCCAAGATCATGGGAATCTTCCTATCCTCTGGACCCATGTCAATAACCTTTGGTGAAGAAGTGCAGAGACAACATTCTCAAAGCTACCAAGAACAAAAAAGTCCAAGATATATATTACGAATTGAGGATGAAGTTCTCTCTAGGTTGAAAAGGTTTGATGATGTGAAAAATAATGTGACGAAGCTTGAGAAAAAAGTGAAGCAGCTCTATTCAATACTTACTCTTCAAATGGAAGCAAAATTGTCCTCCCAAACCATAATGAACTTTAGTGAAACAAGTGGACCAATGTCTGCATCTTAAGTCTAGTATAGTCCACCTCCTATGAGAGTGCAACTGATATATCAATTTCAAGGCCATTCCAAGCCTTATACGCCTCCACCACCATCATCATCACAACCATCCCACCGCTTCATTTACCAACCCAAATTTTCTTCCCCACCTTAGTTCCAACACTAAGGGACACATCCACCTCCTTCATAGAAACAACCCTCTCCCCCTCTCCACTATGAGAAAGGTAGTGATGTGATAGTTCAAAGGAGTAAAAATCCATTGAGCAAACCAAGTATCAAATGGGAAGTGAACATGTGAGCATGGGTATCTTGATGAAACAAGGCCAAAGAGACCAAGAAGTGATACCCTGATTAAGATTGATGAAGATGATTATGTGACACCTCATGTTAAGTATGTAAGACTATGTGTTCCACCTTCTACTCTATTTGTAGGTTCTATGATTCCTAGTGTTCCACCTCATGTCATGCCACAAGAAGGGCATATTATGAAAGTAAGTGAGCCACCATTCACTGAAGCATTATATGATCCTCCATCATCCAAATGGAGGCAAAAACTCAGTGTTGACATTCTAGAGATGTTTTGGCAAGTGAAATGGAATATCCCCTTATTGGATGCTATCAATTAAATCCCATCTTATGCCAAGCTTCTCAAGAACCTGTATACTATCAATAGGAAGTCAATGGGGAGGATGCCAAATAAAATCAAGTTGATGTAACAAGTGAGCTCTATAATACAATAGTCACTTCTAATGAAGAGGAAAGACCTAAGATCCCCACTCATACGTAGATACATGGGGGCATCAGGTAGACCAATCCCTACTTGACTGAGGATCTAGTGTGAATTTGATGCCATATAGTGTCTATGTTGAGCTGGGGTAAGGCAAGTTGAAACCATATCATTTTTACTCTCAAATTGGCAGACACTCCATCTAAGTGGCTAGATGAAGAGTGGATGATGTCTTGGTGATGATAGATAAAGAAAGGGCTGTAGTGATCCTGGATAATTCTTAGTACAAGTCATGACAAGTCACCAAAGTATGCAAGCAAAACCCAGCCATTGAGGTACAATCGTAGTTTTCCTATAATCACATCACAAGTATAACAAATCTCAAGGCATGATTTGAGGCTCATGCATGGCCACAGTCACCCTCAATTGCTTGATATTAGAGATCCAAGATGTCCCCACATACTCAACATGTCATGTATGCACTCTAAGTTTCCCGTAGGAAGAATCGTTTCATCATCCATCAAAGTTCCTGACTCTAGAATGGATCTATAGCACAAGGCACTATATGATTAAGATTTCACTTGATTAGTTATGGCAATTGGGTGTATTATGTCTGCATCCTACAAGTGGACATACAAACCCTAATTCTTCACTAGCAAACATTGTTATATAACAACTTTAGGAGATATAAAATGTATAAGACATATTGATCCTTATCTCATCATCACATAGTACTATTCATTTACCATTCATGAAACTACACTTGTTATCATATTCTCGTAGGACATAAGTTCTTAACACAATATCACATGGTATCAACCCTTGTCAACATAAGAGGATTATACCTCATTCAGGTCTCAACCATGCCCAAGGGTCATTAATACCATTATATAAATCCGTACAAGATCATCATTATCTTTCCATGCCTTATTGCAAGGCTCAATATACATCATCATTCATTGTATACACAAGCTTAGCATGATATTGCATTAAATAACTAACAGATGTTCACATGATAACATTGCAGGGTTATCTTAGAATTTAATAGCATTCCTTTATGATATCACATTTAAGGAAGATATTTGATTAGCCATCATCACACTTATAGGGTATACGTTTAGCATAATAAAGCATTGATCATGAAGCAATAATAACCACCAGTTAATACATTAAAGTTTCAATCAATCATTAGGAAGGATATTCCACCATTACATTAATTATTCAAGAAAGGATAACATGATTAACAATCATTCTATACTTGCATTAGGGATAGGTTTAGAAAAGTAGATTTCATTAAAGTTATAGTTCATCATTCATTCACAAACCTTAACCCATATCATCCCCATATAATGTGAGATGCATCAGACACATCATCATCATCTATTTCCATACCATTCTCAAGTATGGATCCACACTTAACTCAAGGTGTAACCATTAGGTTATAGTATACTAGAGCTCCACATCAATAATTGAGAATCCAATGTTTTATTATTCCACTAAGGAAAGTTGATCATAGTTACCCATCATCATCTGAGTTCATTAGAATTAAGTATAATAAACTATATCCCATTAGGGTTACATGTCAACATGATATGGTCATTATCCATTCTATTCATATGAGGGAAAAAGTAAGACTACCTTATTAAGGTCAAGTCTCCATTATATCCAACATCATCCAGCCCACATCACCATACCAAAACATCATCTAGAACCGTTGTAGGTGGAAAAGTTAAGACCATTGGTTGTTTACATAAGTAAACACCTTGAATAAGCCATCTATAAAGTCATTGAGTTGTGGCCTAGAGAGAGTCACCATTTCACCCTAAACATCTCTAATTTAATAACATCAAGGGGTACCATAGGTTTTGATATTGAACTCCATCGTTGGTTGTACATATTAAGCAAACCATCATCTCAACCATTAAGCTCCTTAAATTGATCACATAAGGAAAACCATCAAATTCATATTATTAGAAATCACATGTAATACAATAGGTTCCAAACCAAGCCATTTGATGTTGAAGCATCCAATATCTAACATTGGATCAATTCCATTATTCTAAACTATTATATGAAGAAGTGTTAACACCTACACATTGGATCAGGTTCATATTTCAAAACCATCAATTAGAGTATAGGTCTAACCCTTGAGTTATTTGACCCAAGAAACTATTGGATTAGGGCTTAATTGATGTCACAAATGCATACTTAACTCACCATCAATTGTGGAGACCTGATCCATGATCGGTTGTGACTATTAGTTCACCATTGGTTGTTAGATTAGCAATATATTCATTGAACATCATTGGATAATAAGCTAATGTCACCATTGATTGATATCCTCATTAGGGTACTTAGTTGTTAATCATTAAGCTTCTAATGGATCCCAAACCTGACCTAAGGGGTGACCATTGGTTGAAACCCTTGGTCACCACCATCAGTTATTATGATAGAAACACCATCGGTTGTTGCATGGTATCACCATCAGATCATTTTGTTCAGAAAAGAAACCAGCTTTAAACCCTAATGTTGACCATCAGTTGATAGGTGCTTAGCACCATAGGTTGTTCGAAAAACCTATTCTAGATCATATTCTACCTTAGGAAGAATGCATATATGATTACAGGTTCATCAAGTACTCAAAACAGAACAAGGAACACCATAAAAATCAAAACCCTAGCAAGCATAGCTTCTATATGCATAGATCTTCATTTTTTAAGCAAGAACATAAGCAAGAAAGCTTGGAGTAAGAAATATAAGTGAAGAAGGCTATAAAACTCACATCTACATAGAACAAAAGGTTCTAAATAGCAAGATAATCAAGCTAATAAGGTAGGAAAACTCTAGAACAAGCTCTGAACTCGACCATCTAGCTTCTTTTTCCACAAAGGAGAAAACCCTAGATAGAAGAAGCAAGAAAGGTAGGATCTTGAGATCTAGAGCAACTTTTACGATAGAAAAGTAGAGTTCCAACCTGGAGGAAGGTCTAAGGAAGAAGAAGATCAAGAAAAATGGAGAAGGAAGGAAGAAAACAACTTATCTTGGTGCAAGAGGTGTGCATGCATCTCTGTATGTGTCCATGTCTTAAAGCTTCCATGGATGAGCAAGCAAAAGGTCCAGTGGCTGTTGGAAGTTGATGGTTTTCTAGCACAGTGACATGCCTTAAATGTGGGTCCAAGAATGGAGACAAGACTAGGTCATCAGACTTTAAAAATTTATAATACCCGAATGTTTAAGACTCCTACAACTAGAATAGGGTCAAAGTAGTTCGGGGTCGAACACAAGGATAGGAAGAATGGCACTTCAGAACTCAAGTTTTACTTGTGTAAGCACATAGAAAAGTCAAAGGACTAGTTTTTGATGTAACGAGAAAGAATTACAAATAATTAAACTAAAAGTCTATCTCCAAAAGGAGTTACTAGAAAGATCAAGGTTTTATGGTTTAGCAATTTTTATAGAGGTTTTGTATATTGGAAATCAAGGAGATAAAACTATCGTCAGAGTAAAGCACGAAGGAAGAAAACTTGAACGAGTGATAGTGGCGTACATCCTGCACCCTCTTCTCTTAAAGAGGGTGCCACTAGTCATGCACTAATTCCCTCTCTCAAGGGTACCAGGCACAGGCTGGAGCGGAAAGATATGTCGAGGCAACCCTGGTTCTGGGTTCGTACAACCGAATCAGACCAAGCTCTAGAGTTTACGACATCCCCCTCTCAAAGGAGTCAAAATGAGAAATACGATTCGACAACTAGTCAAAAGTGTGATCCAAACAAAAGAGACTAGAGCTTAGATGCTATAAAGAAATCATCCAACAAAAAGGAGCCATACATAGAACAAAATAAGATAAACTCCATAGATTCCAGTAAGCATAAAAAGGTAAAAGGGTTTAGTTACAATGCAGTAGTAAATGAAAGTAAAGTGCTGAAAAAGGAAAGATAGGTATCGACCTCCTTGATGTAGGAGACCGATATACATAGCAACAGACCCCTAAGATAATGCTAACCCGATACTAGACAAGAGCCCTATCAGGATATGATCGTTTCGGGTTCTTGACTGTGTCGTTTTGTGAATCGTGATGGGTAAAGGGCGCATTAGGAGAGGACTCCCTACCCGATATGGTCATGTCGGGCTACTAGCCCTATCGGGCTGCAGCCATGATAGGTAGGCCATATCAGGTTGGGTATCGTGTCATGTTAGGACATGTGTCGGGTTAGCTTTATCTTAGGTTATCGGGTTCCTTATGTCGGGTATAGATGGGTGAGCCATCTCAGGTGAAGCCAACCTGGAGACCTAACATGTTGAAGTAGCCTTGAAGGTTGTGTCATGCTACTGATGCTACCAGGTCGGGTTCTAAGTGAACTCCTCCCATCCCTCTCGGATTGGGGGTGTGCTCACCTAATATCGTCTGACAAGCTCTAGAACTCGACACACTAGCTCCTGTACTCTAAAAGTTGGCTCTCCTAGGGTTTTGAACCCTCCCATCAGAGGCCTGTAGCTGCTATTTATAGGCAATAGGATGGTGAGAGTTGCGGCTCTGGTAGGGCCATGTGTCATCTGTTGCTCTGTTCGCATGACTTCAAAAGGGGGCCGACACGTCTGTCGCCCAGCATGCCTAGAGGGGACCGTCGCGTGCCAGATTTTGAGTAAATCACACATGATCGTGTCGGGTAAAAACTCTAGCGGGCTGCTACACCGGTGGGTGTCCGTGTCACGCAATCGACTCCGTCGGCTGATGGACCATGGCGGGCAAGGCACCCTGTTTGGTAATAGCTTGCAGTTTGTCGAAGCTCCTGCATGACACACTCATGTCGGGTTGTTGCCATATCGGGCAGCGATCGTGAAAGGTAAAAAGGTGTGCTGACTCACACTGCTTACTAGGCCGAGACATGTGCTTTGCTGTTTGATGGGCCGAGACGGGTCCATTAACACTCTTTTGGTGGAAAAATAAGAGAAACTCTATAAAAGATAGAAAATATTATCAGGGGCATAGTGGGCATTATTTCTACACAAGAAATAAGATAAAACAGAGAGGAAGTCAGGTTTGGAGGCAATTTTGACAGTAAAATATAAGCTTTAGCAGCCATGAAATGGGTATTATCAACTCCCCCAAACTTAACATTTTGATTGTCCTCAATCAATCTGTACTTATTTTAAAAATTTTTTTGCGGTACATTTCAGAACCAGGCATAGTCTTCAGACAAGGGTTTAAGTGAATTTTTGAGATGTCCTGAGGAAATTACGTCTGACTACGAGAAAAGGATTTTATTTTTCCTGCCTTATTTAAGCAAAACAATTCTCTTCAACTTTTGTGAGACTTAGGTGCATGATTTAAAAGTTAGCTTTCACACAAAACAACTTGGGGGTAGAAGGTGGGGGTTTTGGGAAGGCTTAAGGCATTTTGGGTTTTTCTTGCTTCCCATTGGTCCATCCAGGTACGAGTTCGTTAACGAACAAGTGGTCCCTACAGTCCAAGCTAGTTGACTTTTGAGCAGTGATTTCACATCCTACGTACCACTGCCCTGGATCTACCATACCTAAAGATGGGTACTTTTGGGGAAGACAAGTGTTTTTTTCTTGGGCACAACTCTCATGTTTTTATTCACTCTCATAAGGCTTTCCTCTCTTTTTGGGATTTTTATGGGTAGGGAAAAAGGAGTTTGTTGTTTGGGAAGATTTTTCCTTCACATGCACATCTCTTAGCTATTATGAGATTATTTTTCAAAGCTGGCATAGAAAAGTTGTAGCCTTTGCCATTTGAGACTGCATTTTCAAAAGAGCATAATAGAAATGTGCACCACCTTAGATACAGAGAGAACAAACTGGAAGAATTTGTACCAACTTTTCACTATAAAGTGTTTTGTACAATTTTTGAGAAACTGGCAATTGTGTATGTATTGCTTTCTATAAATCATTTATATACATGTATATACAGAGTATAGTGGGAAAAGGAAAGGGTAAAAAGGGAAAATTTTTAGAGTACCTTCCTCATTGATGCTATGGAGTACCCCCCCCCCCCCCAAAAAAAAAAAAAAAAACTTACCCCACACCATGTCCCAGAGTTGTGAGATAAATAAGAAAGGATAGGCATAGATCAGTGAGGGTTCAACGAATGCGTGCGCCCTCAATAAAATAAGAGCTCCATCACATATTCTCCTTGTTGGATGTGGTAGCCAAGGTTGTGGGGGTTATCTTGCATATTTTTCAGGGCCACTAAGCAATAGATCCAGTACAACACATAGACACCGCAGTCATTTGATAAGGGAGTCTGTTGTGGACTGCGGTGGTAGTATTGGAGATCGTGCCAGTTGGCTGCCGGATCTTCAAGATAGGGTTGGATCATAGACACCACCTCGGAATACTATTTTCTTGCTAACCGCTGGAGGGATGTTGCCGACGTAGATGCACACTCTGTCGGGTAGTCGTTCTTGGCGTCAGAGCTGTTGTAGAAGAAACCAGCACGTGGACATGTGTATACCATCAGGAGCATCCGGTGGTTGTCATGCAATATAGGTGGAAAAATTATGCATGGCAGACACTTCTTTACTTTAAGTTGGAATAGCTGGCCGCTCTTGTTTCATCAACAAGGAACGTGTCGTTAAACATCAACAGATGGGCGATGTAGGGCTGTCCAATCTTCTTTTGTAGGATGGGGATGTTAGCTGAAGCCACCGTCATTGCTAGACACCCTCCTCCCTTGACTAAGTCTCGCAGATTGTTGAGGGGGACCACTATGTTATCTTTTTCATATATGACATCTACAATGTTAAAATCAGCAAGTCGAAGAAGAATTTCATTGATTGTGCCTGAGATAGAGAATTGCACACGGAATGGACGAAATTGCTGATAAGAGATTCAGTGATGACAGGTGAAGTAGAACCGCCTTCAGTGGTGAGTACGGTTCACAGATGTTCTATCTGCTTTCCTGTCCTGAAGACGTCAGAAGCACCCTCGACTTCGTTCCTTAAAGGACTACCAGGTTGAGAAGAATAGGAGTCAGCATCAGAACCAACATCTGTCTCCAACAGGTCCTCTGGAATCTCTGTGTCTTGGAAATAGCACTTGTCCTTGATCAACAAAAACACATATATGCTCCTCAGTTGATAGAAGTCTTGGTCCTAGAGCAACCTTATGTATCTGAAGATGTTTAGCAGCTCCATGGCACGCGGGATGATGAAGGTGCTCTTTCCGCTCCCCGAGTCTTCTTGAACAGGGAAGTCTCTGCTTGCGTAGAAGTTCCAGACGTCGCTGTGACATTGGACTCCTTATTTGATGACATGGTGAAGGCACAGAGGGAGAAGCCTGAGGTGCTTATCTTCGGGGCGTACGAATATGTGCCCCCACTGGGGAACCTCCTCTGTGTAGCAACTAAGAAAAGTGACATCGTAGGAGTGGAGGTCGGCCATGCAGAGGAACCAGTGCTTTATGAGCTTGTAGGGGGCTAGCACTAGGCTGGGGTTGTACTCTTCAATGTGCTGTAGCATATCAACCACCGACCTTGTATCGTATACCCCTACCAGTAGTCATCTCACCAAGGACAGAGTGGCATTGTAGATTGACTGTCGGCGTGTCCTAATGGTGATATTCTCAAGCATCACGCCTTCCAGGACCCCAAATAAGATCTTCCCTACGATGTCTTTAGAACAGAACATGCCCTTGAGTGCTCTGCATCTGACGGAGAAGTACCCATCGCTCTAGACAATGACTTCTTCTTTTTCCTGCAGCCTCAGGACCATGTTCAACAGTTGTTGGTCCCAGATCATTAGGTAGCTGATGGCACACCTGTATCGTCGACCATCTCGAAGGTTGGGATCTCTGACGATGCAGTAAATACGTCAGCCGATGAAGTCCTTTCTCTAGGGGGTTGCTCAGCAATCGAGCTATACAGATCGCCCCCTTCTCCCTCAGATGCCTCAGATGAATCCAACAATAGGCCTTTAAGTATCCCTTCTGCATCTTCTGTTGGCTCTACCAGTTGAGGGGTTGTATGTATGTCGATGCCGCAAGTGCTCCCTTGTCCTGTTGGAGCCCCGTCGGCAGTTTTGTTCATCGTCTCTTCCTTGGGCATTGTAGAGGGCCCATTGGAGATGGATGAAGATGACGAGCCAGAGGAGGATGATGATAATGATGGCATAGAGGGGGAAGATGGTGCTGAAGGCGATCTCCTATGGTGCCTCGAGCGGTGGTGGTTGTCCCTCTCGTCGAGCCTCTGCTTGATAGTGTCAAGGCATTGGAGCACTGCCTGAATCGTGTTGTTCAATGTCTCTAGTTGGTCGGGGTGACCAACTAGATTTAGCAGCTAACACTCTTGCTCGCTCAGCCTCTGTTAGAAGACCTGAAACTTGTGGGTCAGGGAAGCAAAATTAGTTGTGTGGTTGCTTGTTACCTCCCACAAGTTGTCAAATTTGAAGCCGAAGGTGTGCCCCAACGAGGAGGGGACTGCCACTTATCAGCTTCGGCTTTGTGTTGCGCTCTTCGCATTGGCGGCATGGCCTATTGAATATGCATCTTCTATCTGGGCTGAGTCCACCAATATAGTTTGAGGGTGTGGCCTCTGGGTGTGGCGTCGGCCCTTTTGCAGCTGCTTCTGTCTCCGTAGTGTGAGGTCGTGGAGAAGGTTGCAGAGTGCGCAGATGCTGATCGACCATCCAACTCTCGACTTCCTCCTCCATAGCGATCCCTGGAGTTGAGGGTGGCGTTGTCAGTGTCGGCTATACAGACCTGATCTCTACCTCTAGGAGCTCAGCGAACACCTCCTCGTTGTTGAAAGAGGTGTCCGGCCGCATCAAGGTTGGTGTTGTTGCTTCTGCCATTGCTGGCAAAGATGAAGCTTGGGGTACTATGCCTACTATTTCTGTGGCATTTCCTTCTGAGGCGATGACTCTTGTAGCGGCCTCGGTGTTGTCGATGACCTTCCCGATGGTCAACACTTCTTCGGTAGTTGTAGCGAGCGTTGTTGTAGTTGGTTTGGTAGCAGTGGTGCTTGGCTCGATGGTGGTGGTGATAAGCAAGTTTTCGATGATGACTGACGATGATTTGTCCCACCAATCATCAAGGGGTGAGGGCCTATCTATCGCAGCCATCCTTTCCTGGATGGCTCTTGTGGCGGCGTAAGTGGCTTCAACGGTCACAACTTTAATTTCTGCCATTTTAAAGACCAGCTTCTCGGCGTCGTAGTTGACGTAGAGTGGGAGGGGAAGGAGGATATTTGTCCTTGCAAAGTTGTAGAAGAGGCGGTGGTCGTCCTTCTTGATTATGTTCACTCTGGTGAGGAACTTGATGTCAATCATGTCATCACCCCTTTTCTGTGACATGCTATGCGGCTCCCTTGGGTATCCAAGCCCTACCGCTATGAGGTTGACGACCCCTCCCATGTTGTACTCCTTGGTGGAGACCTTTATAGGGTGCAACTGATTCAGCAGGAAATGCCTTAGGCTGATCGTCTTTCCCTCCATCACGTACCAGATAAGATGGAGCTCTTTAGTAAAGAGATTGATCATCTCATATTTACTAAAGAGTAGGCTCACCACGATCTTATGTATGATCCTCCAGAAGCATGAGTGGACCGCTGCCACTTTGCTTCCCGGCTTGAAGGAGGATTCACCCGTCAGCTTCCTCCATAGCACGATTGGGTCAAAGCCATCACCTTCAGTGATCCAGGCACCATTATTGAGCAGCTCTCTCTCATCCTCACTAGAGGATAAAATCTCATTGAGCAACCTCTCCGAGATGTCATGCTCGGTGTTGTAAAATCACCCTTGAAGTATGTTCGCTCCGTCAAACCTTTTGCTCTCCTCTGGTGTATTTGGAACTCAGAGGAGGGAGGAGATGAACACCTTTGTGAGATCGGTGTAGGAGGCGAAGTAGCTGAAGAATATCTTCTGTAGTCCGGTGGCTTCTAAGACATTCTCTAGTCTATCAAAGATGCCAATCTAGTGGAAAGATGCTTGATGGAAGAACCGGGTTGGTCGGTGACCTTTACCGCCAACTCGGTGTAACACTGTCAGTGCTCCTCATCGCTGGGAATGAACTGGCCTGGTGAGTGGGCCATGACCTTTGGTTTTTCTGCCGTGGTTGGGGAAGGGGTTGCTTCTATTCTGGGCTGCTTCTCAGCCTCAGAGGGCCTAACCTTCTCTTGATTGGGGCATTTCTGCCCGGAAATAACTTCAGTCGTGGCCTCAGGGTGATCCTCTAGCCTTGTTTATCAACTTGAACAACAATTTGCTTGGTGACTGCCATTTTTCTACAATAATTTAAATAAAGAAATTAAGTCAAAAAAAGTTGTTCGATCAAAACTTTGTTTACCTGATATCGAGTAGAAAGTAAAATGTAAAAGTGCCACCCGATATGGATTGGGAAATACATGTAAAATCGATATCTGGTCGGGCACCTAAGAAAATCTGGCGTGTGATATGTAGGTGCCCGATACCAAAAGGTTGATACATACGTGATAAAATAATGGCCGCGCGATACACCATGTCAGGCAATACTTGGGTTGCGTGGCACGGATTAAATCATCGCAAAATAAATTGAGTGATAGGGTCGTCGTCGTGAGCTCGAGGACTTTACCTGATGTAAAAGTGTTGGTCATCGTGTCACACGATATGGGTGTCGCGTAGCACATGCATAAGGCGGATATAAAATAGAATAGTAGGAAATTCGACACGCTTATCGCACGATAAATGGAAACTTAGTACGCGTTAAAAAGGATCTACCCGACACGGGCCAAAATGTGATATGGTGGCGCCCGACAGGGTTGGTCGATACGATCCTCACGACACGCAGTCACGCAACATGAAGGGCACCTCATGTTTTACCTTTGTTGGGCAGGAAGATTTGAAATGCAACATGAAGGTCGATAGGCTAAGGCTGAAATGCAAGCTTGAGGTAGCAAGAGAGTGCACGATACAGGAGAAAAAGCAGATAACTTGGTAACTCGTTGTCGTTAATCTCGAGCTACTATATATAGCCGGCCACGAGCGGGGTAAAACAAGTAAAAACAAGAACACATGTCGTGCATGCACAAGAATCATCTTCTAAAGCACGGTAAAATCAGTCTAATCATGTTGCGTCATGAAGATTTCGAGAAGGTTGTGCATCACACAGTATGCGTGTTGGGCGGCAAGGACGTGTCACCTGATATGCATTTCCTAGAACACTCCTCATGCTACATGGGCCTGTGTGACACACGCGTTGTCCGGTGCACGATGCACTGGGTGACAGACTTTCCCGATACGACTCCAGGCGGAAAAGAAGAAACTCTAATGCGTGATATGTGTGTCGTGTGGTTTGGGCGACACGAAAACCCAACACATAAAAATAATGATATGGTTGGGAGCATTTCTTGCCCTCCACGCCTTTACAAAACTGTGTAAAACTAGGAACAAAATGTCACTTGATACCCGTCAAGGTGGTTTGGGCGACACGGTCATCACAGAACCTGGCGCGCTATGCAAAGAAAAGCAAACATATCATGCATGCCCCATATGCCATCAAAGGGCTTAAAGGGAATGCAAAAACAAGGATAGAAAAACTAAAAATCAAAAGACACTTGATGGGTAAAACATCATTGGCCTTAGCGTAAACTTTGGCCTCAGATAGTATTTCTCACCAACGTGATAAAACTAAGTCGGTGGCCTAGAAGACATAGTCTGCGCACATGGTGCAGCCACAGACTTGGGCCTTATTACAATGGGGGTGTTCATAATGTTCTTTGCAGGAAAAGGAAATAACATCCTATTCTAGGAAAGTAAAGCTCGGGCTGCCTCCCGAGGAGCGTTGTGGTTTATGTCATTAGCTCGACATCTTTGAATCTCGCTATGCTTCTTTGGTAGGTGTAGCTTTGACATCTTTCAGGGTCAAGTCAGATCTTCTAACAAAAGCTTCATCTTCATAGAACCTCTTTACTTGGTGTCCCTTGACTGGAAAAACCTTCACTGGATCATCTTTATCATATAGCTCCATCATCCCTGATGAATATATCTTCGCCAGTACGAACGGGCCGGACCACCTAGTCTGCAATTTTCCTAAAAAAAGTGGAATGGAAGATTTAAACAATAAGACTTTATCACCTTCCTTGATGTCTTTTTCCCACAGGTGGGAATCATGCCAGACTTTGGTTCTCAGCTTGTAGATTCTTGCATTTTTGTTGGTGTGAAGCCTAAGTTCTTCAAGTTCTTGGAGCTGAAGAAACCTATTCTTTCCGGCTAGCGTCGGGTCCATGTTGAGACGTTTGACCGCCCAGAATGCCTTGTGCTCCAACTCAAAAGGTAGGTGGAAAGCTTTCTCATATTTCAAATGATATGGCATAGTGCCGAGTGGAATTTTATAGGCAGTCTTGTATGCCCAAAGGGCATCATCTAACTTGGCTGACCAGTCCTTACGAGACTTGCCGAATGTTTTCTTAAAGATTTGTTTAATCTGTCGATTGGAAACCTCGACTTTACCGGATGTCTTTGGATGGTAGGGTGTGGCAAATTTGTGTCGAACGCCATACCTACATAAAAGTGATTCAAACTTCCTCTCTGCAAAGTGAGATCCACCATCACTGATGATGGTTCTTGGCACTCCAAACCTCGAAATGATTATCTTTGTAAAAAGCTTTATAACTGCCTTGGCATCACAGGTGGTGGTGGGTACGACTTCTACCCACTTCGAGAAGTAATCTACTGCAACAAGGATTTACTTGAAACCATATGAGGAGGGGAAGGGCCCCATATAGTATATCCCCCACACGTTGAAGATTTCAACTTCAATCCATTCTGACATTGGCATCTCATTCCGATGGGAAATATTCTCAGTTCTTTAGAATTCATCGTAGGCCTGGACATAGGCATGAGAGTCTTTGAAGAGAGTGGGCCAATAAAAGACTGACTAGAGTACCTTGGTTGCGATCCTTTCACCTCCTAGGTGCCCTCCATAGGGGGAGGAGTGACACTCAAACAAGATCTTCGGAGCTTCATACTTGGGTATACACCTCCTGTATAAACCATCAATGTAATGCCTGAACAATAGAGGGTAATCCCAATAATAGTTCTTCAGACCAGAGAAGAATTCCTTCTTCTGATTGTAGGACATTTTTGGGGGTAGTTGTTTGCAGGCCAGGTATGTTGCAACCCACATAGAGGTTAGTCAGCAAGTACCTCAATTAGCATGAAGTACCTTGTTTAGTACTAAGTACCTTGTTAAACATCATGGTCAATCAAGATAAGCTATGATGTGAATCATTAGTCGAGATTGATTAATATGGTGTAATTAATGTTAACTGAAGTATTAATCGTTAAGTTAATTACCTAGATGATTAACCTAGATAAGATGGTTTAGTTGTTGCGTTTTTATTCCTTGAGAGGTAGAGAATCTCATGCTTAAAATAATGAAAGAAAAATTGTGTAATTCAGACTTACGGAGAGAAGGTTATGAAAGTTAGAAGTTTTTGGGTTTAAACTACAATTTACCCATTAATTGAGGTATTAACCCCTTTCCCTTATCTCTTACCCCCCGATCGGTGCTGAGCACCCTTGAGCGATGCACATCTATGCTTGATCGGCCAGAAGAAGGGAGAGGAGCAGGACGATCTTAGGGCTCCTTAGAGCTGAGCTAGCTTGGCTTCGTCTTCCACCTTCCTTCCTCCTCATCCTCACCCAATCGCGGAACCCCGACCTACTAGGGTGGCGCCCCCAGCAGCAGCGGCCGCACAGTAGCTGCAGCAGTGGCCACACAGCAGTTGCAGCAGCAGCCGCACAGCAGCTGCAGCAATGGCCATGAGCAGTTGGGCGCGAGTAAAGCACCTCGAAACGACACCCTTGACCTCGGCCATGAGGTATAAGTAGGAATCCACAACTCCCAGCTAGCTTCCCCTCTCCTTTCCTCAACTTGAGTGCAGGAAAGCAGCTGCTACTTACAGCAAGTCCAAACCAGAGCAAGCCCAAGGTTGAAGACAACCCTGTGGATGACCGGAAGCAGGCTTTGGGCGCGTTTCCAGTCGATTTCGGCCATCTTGAACTGTAGTGAGTAGAAACTCACCCTTGTCGCTGATTCAACTCCAACAAAAAAATGGAATTTTGATTACATCTATTATTTCTTGCAAGGAAGCTTCTTGCCAATAGCTCAAATTTTGGTTTTCCTTGTGTACGATTTGGAAGAAGTCAGCTATACATTTCATCTTAATTCATATGCATGATCTCAAGGGATAAAGGGAAACACACAGTTTGAACATATAATTCTAGCTGCAATCCCAACTACAGTGCACGGTTGCAAGGTTGTAGCCAACCTTCTTGTTTCCAGTACAATTAGATTAATTCCATGGCTAATGTTGTGGGCTCAAATTCCAAGAACAAGCACTGAAGTTTCATCACAATGAGTGATGATGATAATCTAGGTATGTATTTAGTTTTTAATCAAGTAATAAGGCACATGACCAAGGGTTAAGGTTGATTTGCACATTTTCGAGAAAATATGAGTACTTTCACAGTTGTCAATAATGATTATTCTTATGCCAAGTAAATAGTCCTGATCAGTATAATCAGTAGTTTTATTGCATGATTCGAGTAAATATTAGTGCCAGTGACATGTATTCTGTATGTTTAAGTATTTCAATATGCCTGCCTGCATAACCAGTTGAATTTTCAATATATTACAGTGTTGTTAAATATATTGCTCTGCCAAGTTAAGTAAGAAAGTACATGTTGTATTTATAAGCTTTAGATGAATAGACTCGATACCATAAAGATACCAAAGTCAAGAATAAGTAAGAGAGAGATATAATATAGTAAGAGGTTTCCAAGAATAATAAAATAATAGACATAGGTGCCCTGAACACCGTAGATTCCCTACGGATGTCTGCATTATAGGGAGGAAACGATCCACCCTGGTAGCGACCAGTATACGGGGATCGGAACACACCCACAGAGTGTGTGGAGAGACAAAGCCCTTGAGGAAGTCTCCTAAGAGAAGATAGGTTACCCAACATGAACCAGAGATCCCGGTGGTAACCCAGAGGTACCCACAGAGCGTACCAAGATGAGGCCCATAGAGCATCTTAGACCCTCTGCCTGTGTACTCAGCCTAGAAGGAGAGGTCCAGTTAAAGACCAGCTATTTAGCCGCCTTAGTCAGACGTGACGGTTTGAGTCAAGCAGACCCAAATTCAGTTCTAGGCTTAGCTTCCCGGGTTTTAAGCTAAGTCTTGTATAGTGAGATCGTAGTTCGCTACGAGTCTTCATATGTAGAGTACACTACATATGATCAGGGCATAAGTTAAAATGTGATAATATAAGTTTAATGAGTTTCTTATAAGCAAGAAGAGTTAAAAAAGATTCAAGTACAATTTCACTATAGTTGTTCTTTAAATGTGATATTGGCATTCCCTATTATTTAACTGTATTGTTCTAGATCTTCTCAGTATAGTAATTCCTATATTTCGTACCTGTTAATAAGCATAAAATGAGTTATTTGTGAAGGTTGGGTGAAATTGTATTCACTGAGCCAGTAGCTCATCAACCTACTGAAATATTTTTTTTAGGTCAGCGTCAGCATGAGGAAGCTGAATGATCTTATCACCCAGGCTCTTAGATGGTAGTTCACAGTTAGAATAGAGGTCTCTTAGTCCTTTCCCCTCAGTCCTTGAGGCATGTACTGTGGTAGAGAGAGAGAATGTAATGAAATAAGCAGTTCAATTTTAAGTTATATGTTGTGCTTTATATTCCGCATGCAAGATGTAATATGTTGTGTAAATCTACTTTACCTACCTAGTAAAGTAAATAGTAGTTGCTTCCGCAGTTTAGTAAGATTTCAATTTATTCTAAGATTATAAGATTTTCCTTTAGGTTAATTTTAAGTGATTAAAAAAAGTAAAAGTTAAGAGTGATATTATCAAGGTTGACTCTTGGGTCTTCGAGGTCATTAGAGATGGCAGGGGGATTGGGGCATGACAAGGTAGTTACAAAAGTCGGCATACCATGGCCCTTTAGGGTTGGCCACTTGGGCAACATAAATTACCTCATCAGCATAGCTTTCATTGATTGTAGCGGGTGGTCATCCTCCACCCGGACCCTTGAGATGTGGTCGGCGACCATGTTATCAGAACCTTTCTTGTCTATTATTACGTGAACACACTCTTGTAACAACAACGCCCAACGCAACAACCTGGGCTTCACATCTTTCTTTTGCATTAAATATTTGATATCCCTGTGGTCAGTGTGAACAATCACCTTAGAGCCCATGAGGTAGGATTGAAACTTATCAAAAGCATATACAATTTCCAAAATCTCTTTCTCAGTGGTAGTATAATTCAACTGTGCTGCTTCTACCATTTTACTGGCATAAAAGATCACATGGTGCTTCTTATCCTTCTTCTGGCCAAGGACTGCACCAATGGAAAAATCACTGGCATCACACATGAGCTCGAAAGGGAGATTCCAGTCGGGGGACTGGAGAATGGGTGCGAAGACCAAAGCGTCCTTCAGGGTGGAGAATATTTTCCAGCACTCATCGGTGAAATCAAATTTCATGTCTTTTATCAACATGTTTGGCAGGGGCTTTGTGATCTTCGAGAAGTCTTTGATGAAGCTTCGATAGTAGCCAGCATGGCCCAAGAAACTTTAGACTCCTATTACGGACGAGGGTGGAGGAAGCTTGGCTACCGCCTCCACCTTGGATCGGTCAACCTCAATGCCTTGACTAGACACCTTGTGTCCCAGAACTATTACTTCATGTACCATAAAATGACACTTCTCCCAATTAAGGGTAAGAATTTGTTTCTCGCATCTCCTCATCACCAGAGATAGGTTATTCAGGAAATCATCAAAGGAGCTTCCATAAACACTGAATTCATCCATAAACACTTCCATCTTATCCTCTAGAAAATCTATGAAGATGACATTTATGCAACACTGAAAAGTTACAGGTGCATTACAGAGCCCAAAGGGCATTCTTATGAAAGAGAAAGTCCCATAGATGCAAGTGAAGGTGGTTTTCTCTTAGTCATCTGGATGAATGGGGATCTGGTAGAACCCTGAATACCCATCTAACCAGCAAAAGTAAGAGTGGTGGGCCAGACGCTCTAGCATCTGGTCGATAAATGGGAGAGGAAAATAGTCCTTGCAATCAGTAATCTATACACATCCACCATCCAGTGACGGTCTTAGTGGAAACCTATACTCCATTATCTGCCTTAACTAATGTTATGCCACCCTTCTTTGGAACCACTTGAATGGGAATCACCCATGTGTTGTCGCTGATGGCGTATATTATTCATGCATCTCGGACTTTGACAACCTCTTTGCTAACCACTTCTCTGAGCTTCTTATTCAACTTCTATTGCGAATGGGCGTAAGGTTTGGAATTTTCTTCCAAGTGGATCATATGCATACACACAGAAGGGTTGATCCCCCTTAGGTCCCTAATCAAGTAACCTAGGTCCTTTCTTCATAGCCTCAGCTCCTCAAGTAGTTACTATTTCTGATTGTCACTCAGCTCTGAGTTGATGATGACAGGGTTCATCCCTTCATTGTCTAGAAAATGATATTCCAAAACTTTCAGCACGACTTTCAACTCGGGTGGGGTTTCCTTCTCTTGTTCTTCGGTAGGATCTTTACGGAGGGCAGTATACATCACGGTCTCCACTGGGTCTTCTTCCTTAGGTAGATCTTCAGCCTCCAAAAAGGCTAGAAATTCTTTGACTTATGGGTCCTCGACTTCCTGTGCTTCGCCTGATAAGGCACGCATCAGTGGGTTTTCCATGGCCTTTTCTTCCCTTACCTCATTGCAGAGTCTCTAATAGCTTTCAACAAAATAAGACGACTCAAAGAATGAAAGGGCCTTTCATACAATTGCTGATGTTGAAGTCGATGTGCTATCCTCCAACTCTGATTGTAATCATACCCGCATCTACGTCAATGAGTTCCCTTCCTTTTGCAAGGAAGGGTTGCCCAAAGATGATAGGGCAGCTAGGGTCTTCCATGGTGTCAATAAAAATGATATCACATGGTATAAAGAACCACCCAACTCTAATGGGAAGGTATTCAACTACTCCAACTGGCCTGGTGAGGTGTGATTCGCAAGTTGAATTCTCATATTGGTGCTCACCATGTCGCTGAGTCCAATCCTCTTTGTAAGGGATAAGAGCATCAGGTTGATGCTTGCCCCCAGGTCCGCCAAACCTTTGTGGGTTATGTTGTCCCCAACCTAAAATTGGATGACATAAGCCCCAGGGTCTTTCTTCTTAGAAGGCATACTTGCCTTGACAAAAGAACTGGACATCTATGCTAGCTTTACAGTTTCAACGTCTTGGCCTCTTTTTTTCTCGAAATCAGATCTTTGAGGAATTTTGTGTATGTGGGCATTTCCTCGATAGCATCTAGGAACAGGATGTCGAGGTGCAACTTCTTTACCACAGCCATGAACTTCTCGTACCTCTTCTTCAACTGAGCTTTCACCAACTTATGGGGGAAAGGTAAGCGATGTGCATATTTGTCTGATGTTCCTCAGAAGGGACTTTGTTGACTCTTTCTTTCATCACTTCCTTTGACTTTGTGGGTACTTCTTCCACTTTCTTGGGGTTAACATCCTTAGATGGTGTTGTCGTCGTTGTTGCTCTCTTCTCAATAGCTGGCTGTACCGCTATTCCTGACTGTAAGACGACCATCTTTGTGGTTTCATTTCCACACAAATTTGCCTCGGTACTGGAGGGAAACACCCCACTTGATGATGGATACTCTGGGCTAGGCTCGCTTGATGTTGGTCGATCTATTTGTTGTGCTGCTGGAGCTCTCCTATCTGAGATGAGAAGCCTCCCATCTACTGTTGCATCAACTTGAGCAAGGTCGTGCTGTCCATGGAGCTTTTATGAATCTTTTCATTCAGACCATTCTGCTTCTTAGCAAAAGACATCAACTCTATTATCATAGACGGTCGCTGCGGCTGGTTCTATTGGAAATTTCTCTGCTATTGGAATCCCACTTGGTGTTGCTGATGCAGCGGCCGTCCCGAAGAAGTTTCACCCACCAGCTGATGAGAATTTTCAACTGTACTAGTGTTCCGATAAGGAAAACCAGGGTTATCAGGGCGCCGATACTGGACGTAGCTTACATTCTCTATGTTGTTTTCATCAGGTTCACCTTGAATGGTCGTGTGCGGGAAGAAGTCAGATAGGTGGTCTGGCTCTCAGTAGGTGATGCAGCTTCTAACCACTTCTTACCAGACTTTTCCTTTGTATCTCTACTCCTTCACGGTTTGGATGTCAGTTACTATTTTGTCCAACTTAGCCACTAGGGCTTCCATCACCTTGGATTCTCCAGGAGTGGTGTGGCTCATTGACTCTCTGTCATACTCGCTATCTTGTTGTTTGTGGACATATTGTCTATGATCTCTCTGGCCCTTTGAGCACTGAGTCCCAAGAAATCACTGCCAGCTGCATCGTTCAGGGATTTCCTTTCTGCGACACACACCCAATTATAAAATGTAGTGATCAACTTAGGCTCATAAAAACCATGGTGTGGGCACTCCCTCTAATATATTTGAAACCTCTCCTAGGTCTCATGCAGGTTCTATGAGGGTTTCTACGAGTACCTTGTTATCTTGTTTTGGCATTTGATCATCTTTTCTATGGGGAAAAACATGGCGATAAATGCATTGGCTAGATGTTCCCAATTGGGGAGGCTCCCATCCTGTAGACTTGCATACCACTCCAACGCTTTGTCTCTTAGAGAGAAAGGGAAGCATTGGACGTAGATGTGGGATATCGAGACTCTGTTGATCTTGTATTGCAAGTCCTCTTGAACATTGTGAGGTGGTTGTATGGGTTCTCTTCAATAGTATTCCCGCCAAACTAGTTGTACCGTAGCAACTGGTGCAAAGCAGGCTTTAACTCGAAGTTGGTAACATTGAGGGGTTGCAAAACTATCAGATTCCTCTCTTCATTTTCCCAGACTTGGACAAAAGAGAGCAGGGAGCGAGCTTCGGTAGGTTGCTCAGCCATGACTTGTCAGACTCAAGGATGACTTGAAAAAGGTGAAGAAGTACCTGGGAAGAAAGAAAAGTGTAAAAGTATTAGTGTGTTGTATAAACTATGTGTAGTAAATATTTGCAGTGCTATATGCATATGTACAAGGTTTTTGGGAAAGTGCAAGTAAAAGTCAAGTTCGTAGAATGGTATTCATTGTCTATCCCCAGCAACAGTGCCAAAAAGTTGACTTGCGTTAAACGTGGGTCCAAGAATGGATACAAGCCTAGGTCATCGGATTTTAAATATTTATAATACGAGAATGTTTAAGATTCCTACAACTAGCACATGTTGAAGTAGTTCGGGGTCGAACACAGGGATAGGAAGAATGGTGCTTCAGAACTCAAGTTATACTTGTCCAAGCACATCAAAAAGTCAAAGGACAAGGTTTTGATGTAACGAGAAAGAATTACAAAGAATTAAACTAAAGATCTATCTCCAAAAGATTAAGGTTTTAGGGTTTAGCAATTTTTATAGAGGTTTTGTATATTGGAAACAGAGGAGATAAAACTATCATCAGAGTAAAGCACGAAGGAAGAAAACTTGAACGTAACAAGTGGCAGTGGCGCACATCCTGCACCCTCTTCTCTTAAAGAGGGTGCCACTAGTCATGCACTAATCCCCTCTCTCAAGGGTACCAAGCATAGGCTGGAGTGAAAGGATATGTCGAGGCAACCTTGGTTCTGGGTACTCTCGTACACCCGAATTAGACCAAGCTTGAGAGTTTATGACATCCCCCTCTCCATAGAGTCAAAATGAGAAACATGATTCGATAGCTAGTCAAAAGCATGATCCAAACAAAAGACACTAGAGCTCAGATGCTATAAAGAAATCATCCAACAAAAAGGAGACATACACAGAACAAAATAAGATAAACTCCATAGATTCCAATAAGCATTAAAAGGTAAAAGGTTTTAGTTACAATATAGTAGTAAATGAAAGTAAAGTGCTAAAAAAGGAAAGATAATTATCGACCTCCTTGATGTAGGAGATTGATATACATAGCAACAGACCCCTAAGATAACTCTAAACTGAAATCGGGTAGAATCCCTATCGGGATACAACTGTGTCAGGTTCTTGACCATTTCAGGTCGTGAACCGTGATGGGTACAAGGTGTATCAGGAGATGACTCCCTACCCGATATGGTCGTGTCAGGCTGCAGCCATGACGGGTAGACCATACCGGGTTGGGCATCGTGTCGTGTTAGGACATGTGTCATGTTAGCTTTATCTTAGGTTCTCAGGTTCCTCGTGTCGGGTATAGATGGGCGAGCCATCTTGGGGTGAAGCCCAACTAGAGACCCAACATGTTGAAGTAGCCTTGAAGGTCGTGTCGTGCTGCTACTACTATCGGGTCGGGTTCTAAGTGAACTCCTCCCGTCCCCCTTGGGTTGGGGGTGTGCTCACCTAGTATTTCTCGACAGGCTGTGGAACTCGATGCACTAGATCATGTGCTCTAAGAGTTAGCTCTCCAAGGGTTCTGACCCATCCCATCTGAGGCCCGTAGCTGCTATTTATAGGCAATGGGCTAATGGGAGTTGTGGCTCTAGTTGGGCCACGTGTCCCCTGTTTGCTCCGTTCGCGTGGCTTCGAAAGGGGGTCGACACGTATGTCGCCCAGCATGCCTGGCGTGGCCGTCGCGTGTCGGGTTGCGAGTAAATAATTCATTATCATGTTGGGTAAAAACTCTAGTGGGCTACTTCACCAAGGGGTGGCCATGTCGCGTAATCGACTCCGTCGGCTGATGGACCGTGGCGGGCAAGGCACCCTGTCGAGTAATAGCTTGTAGTCTGTCAAAGCTCCAACATGACACACTCACGTCGGGTTGTTGCCATATCGGGCAGCAACCGTGATGGGTAAAAAGGTGTGTCGACTCACATTGCTCACTGGGCCAGGACATGTGCTTTGCTACTTGATGGGCTGGGATGGGTCCATTAACACTCTTTTGGTGGAAAAATAAGAGAAACTCTGCAAAGGATAGGCAATGTTATCAGGGGCATAGTGGGCATTATTTCTACACAACAAATAAGATAAAACGGAGAGGAAGTGAGGTTTGTAGGCAGTTTTGATAGTAAAATATAAGCTCTAGAAGCCACAAAATGGGTGTTATCACACAACCATCACCTATTGGTTAATGGTTACCATCGTTTGTTCATGGTTTAGGTCTAAAGATGGGTGAACCATCGATTGATCATCCTTTCAAGTGAACCATCAGTTCAAGTGAATCAAACTTGCAAAACCATTATCCTAGAACCTTCCTAGGATGATCATTGGCTATTATCACTGGATGTGGGCCACCGTCTATTGCCCACACTAGTTGTACCATCATTTGATAGCCTTGAATGTGGCTCATCCACGTGGCAAACCCTCATTCAACATAAAAAGGAATCTCCTCCAAACAAAGGTACAATTGAGCACCCTATGGCTCAAAAAGATCAAGGATGATGAGAAAACATCTAAGGAGCATAACTGATGTGAAAAATTGTAAATATAACTCATCAATTGGGTAAACTACAAAAAGTCCCAAATGTACATAAAATTGCATAACTTGCTCAAACAATGTCCAAGAAGGACCAAAATTTGAAACTTATGCTTGTATTATGATTCTAAAGCATATCACAAGGTTGTTTTAAATTTATAAGCATTTAATTATGGTAATTAAGCTTGTTAAAAACTTAATAAAGGTTAGGGGTCTCTCAAATAGGAGGCGTCCGCTGCACTAGTCTCCTCACACCAATCATATGACAAAGGAAGAAGGCACCAAAGTCCACATTATTTGGTCCCATATTGAGAAGCTTGTATAGAAATAGAGGTCCACCTATGGGGTTCTTCCCTTACCCTATCTAGATCTAGCAAAGATAGTTTTTGTAAGGAGGTAATGAAGAATAGGAGCAAAAGGATGCTTGATGTCGTTGACAGAGTTTTTGTGCCAGCTGATATGTTGGCCTTCTAGAAGCTCTAATAATAGCTCCTATCTCACCTTGAAGTTGAAATTATCAGGGACATAAACTTCTTCCCCCATTGTCCATCCATAGATTGTGTTGAATTCACTTAGTGGGAGTTGGAAGTCAATGTTTGCACATGCAGACATTGATGTGGCCTGCTCTCCATCCCTAGTGCTCAGGGAGAACACATATCACCAATGAAGAGAAGAACTCACAGATGAAATCGGTGTATGTAAGTGTATCACTGAAGAAGGGTAATCACCATTGAGCCCCTAACACTCACAAACTAGGTGGAGATTATTGGTGAAGCTGATGGAGCTGAGAAATGCACGATCTCTGTACCGTGTTGCATGGATCACACTCTTCTGTAGGTCTTCATATCTCTTATTGATGTCAGCATTGGGGTGTGTGATTCAGATTGGCTTGAGAATCAAGTTGGGAATCCTCATCAATTAAGATGTTTCTCTCCTTAGCACCATCTCTAGTGCAAGAATGGGTTGAGAAAGAGAGAAAGTGCTCAGTGTAGCCTCTGAATGCCTGGAGATGTTTGCTCAAACTTGCTTGAAGGAAGAGTAGAGAAGGTGTGAATAAAAAATGAATCCAAACCCCTCCTTATATAGTTGAGGCTGCAGCCCTACTGTCATATCAGTAGTACCAAGTTGAAGTCGGTACTACTGGCTTTGCATCTTAAATCAGTGTGTCTCAGTGCTACCAACAGTCCTAATTTGTTTATGTCATCGATGTGGATCTCATCATGACAGTAGTACCCCAGGACTGTCGATTGAATAAACATTTACCACAGATTGATGGTACCGATTGTCTGATCCAAAGAGTCTCGATCATTGGATTGGTATTCCCATGGATCTCGTGTCTTTAGGTGTTGGTAGTATCGACTCTAGGGTCGGTAGTACTGACTTTTTCAAATCTGTCAGTGCTTCTGAGAAGGAACTCAATATACTAAAATTGGAGTGCCCCTCTTCATCGGTACTACCAACTTTCTGTCAGTAGCACTGAGTCTTTATCAATTACTCAATTCTTTTCTCTTAAGAAATTTGGTTCTACTGACTTATGGGTCAGTAGTATTGAGTTAATTTGCCAAAATTGCTCGGATTCCCTATGATGTTGTCGGTCAGTAGTACTGAGTTGTTCAATCCATGTTGATCTTCATTCATGTGCCTCCGTCAGTAGTACTGACTGGTACTCAGCCTGAACACCACACAAAAATGATCAAGGTAACTTTTTTACATAAAGCCTAATAACACAAAAATTTAAGCTATGAAACTAGAAAATTGAATGTAAAGAAGGAAAAATGCTGGTTTGGTTGCCTCCCAACAAGTTCCCTTGTTTTATGTCAAAGGCTTGACATTCCAAATTAACCCATTAACTAAGCTCAATGAGCTTCAGCTCCTCATTTTTCCTCACCACATCTCCCCCAAAGTAGTGTTTAAGCCACATGCCATTAACAAGGAATGGCTCAACCCCATTACAAATTTCCACCACCCCATGGGGAAAAACCTTAAATACATTAAAAGGTCCACTCCATCTTGACCTCAACTTATCGAGATGTAATTTCAACATAGAATTGAATAGAAGAACCTTCTATCCTAGAGTGAAAACCCTATGTAGGTTGTGGAGATCATCTATCTCTTGTGTTCTTTCTTTGTAGATCCATGAGCTTTCATAAGAATAAAACCTAAGATCATCTAGCTCATTCAATTCTAACATCTTATCCTCCCTATGACATCCAAATTGTAGGTCAATTTTCTTAATGCCCATCTAGCTTTGTGCTCTAACTCTATAGGCAAGTGAAAAGATCACCCATTGACCAACCTAAAAGGAGTGGTTCCAATAGGTGTCTTATAGGATGTCATATACGCCCATAGAGAATCATTAAGAAGCATGCTCCAATTAGTCCTATTAGTGGAGACTATCTTTTCTAATATTTTCTCAATCTCTCTATGAGACACTTCCACTTGGCCTTGGGTTTGGGGATGGTATGGAGTACCTTCGCTATGTCTCATTTCATGCTTACTCAAAAGTGCCCCAATTTTCTTATTAGTGAAATGAGATCCACCATCACTAATGATTAACCTAGGAACCCCAAACCTAGAGAAAATGTAATCCTTCACAAACCTACTTACAACTTGAGCATCATTGGTGCGGGTTGGAATCTCTTCCACCCACTTAGACACATAGTGAACAACAAGTAATATATAAAGATTAGAATTCAAACACACAATGGGCCCATGAAATCAATGCCCCATTGATCAAATGGCTCAACTTCTTAAAAAATAAGTAAAGGCATTTCATGTCTTTTTGAAATATTACATGCACATTGACACACATCACAAAGAACCAAATTATATGCATCTTTAAAAATTGTCGCCCAATAAAAACCACATTCTAAGACCTTAGCCACTGTATTAGAACTAGCATGATGACCCCTGGTAGGTAATGAATGATAGCATGCTAATATGTTCTCAAACTCACACTCCGACACACACTTTCTCAAGATACCATCCCTACATTGTTTGAGGAAAAGTAGATCATCCAAGTGTAATACCTCAATGAGTGGAAGAATTTATTCTTTTCCTAGTAACTCCAATCCTCTGGAAGCTCTCCACATGACAAGTAGTTGACAATATTTGCAAACCAAGGATCTTTGCTTTTCATTGCAAAATGCTGCTTATATGGAAATTACTCCACTATAGGTATATCTATGTACTTTTCATACACCCTTCAAGCCTAGACAAGTGATCGACCACCACATTTTTGGTGCCTTCTTTGTTTTTGATTTTGATATCAAATTCTAGCAATAGAAGTATCCATCTTATCAACCTAGGTTTAGCATCCTTTTTTTGCAACAAATACTTGATTGTTGCATGATCCATCCAAACAATTACCTTACCCCCTATCAAATATTGGTGAACTTCTCAAAAGAAAAAAATACTGCCAAAAGCACGTTTTTTGTTGTTGTGTAATTCAAATGGACGTCATTAAGTGTTTTAGACACATAATAAATGACCGTGGGGACCTTATCTTGTTGTTGGCCTAGAAAAGCCCCCACTGTGTAATCTGATGTGTTAGGCATCAGCTCAAAAGGTTGGTTCCTATTTGGATCCTAGAGAATAGGTGTGAAGACTAACTTCTCCTTCAACACCTCAAATGCCTTCAAACATTGTTTTTCAAATTTAAAATCAACATCATTTTCTAACATCATTTTCAAAAAATCCTTTATACATCTTTGATAAAATCTAGCATGTCCTAGAAAACTCCTAACCACCTTCATTGAATATGGTGGAGATAGCTTGGAGATGACCTTTATATTTACCAATTCTACCTTCATTCCTTTACTGGACACCTTGTGTCCCAAAACAATTTCCTCTCTCACCATCACATGACATTTATCCCAAATCAAAACTAGGTATATCCTCACATATCTACAACACCTTATCAATATTGGAAACCTAATCCTCAAACTATTTCCTATAAACTAAAAAATCATCCATCAACTCCTTCAAACATCATCCTACCATATCAGAGAAGATGGCGAGCATGCATCATTGGAAAATAGTAGGTGTGTTACAAAGACCAAACGACATTCAACGATATGCAAATGTGCCATAAGGACAAGTGAAGGTAGACTTCTCTTGATCTTGTGGATCGATAAAAAACTGATTGTATCCAAAATAGCCATCGAGAAAAAAAATGAGAGCAGCCAACGAGCCACTCAAGAATTTGATTAATAAAAGGGATAGGGAAATGACCTTCAAAGTGGCATAATTGATACGTTGATATTCTATATATATACGCCACCCAATCACTAACCTAGTCAAAATTAATTCATCATTTGAGTTAGTTGTTACTATTATCCCCCCTTTCTTAGGAACCACCTGAGTTGGTATAACCTAGGTTGAATAAGAGATATCATATACAATACATGTAGATAAAAATTTTACTACCTCTTTCTTTACTACCTTAGTCATGATGGGGATGAGTCACCACTGAGGTTGCATGATTGGCTTTGTTCCTTCCTCCAGTCTGATCTTGTACAGGCAGAAACTAGGGGAGATCCACTTTGTGTCTGCCATAGACCATCCGAATGGTACCCAATGGTTTTCACAACTTCAAGCAACTTCTCCTCTACCTGAATGCTCAGTGAAGCTGAAATGATGAATAAAAGCTTTTCCTCTACTGCCAAGAAAGTGTACTTCAAGTGTGGTGGTAGTGGCTTTAGCTCTAGCTCTAGGGGACTCAACAAAGAAGGGACCAAAGGTGGAGGGGTTGTCCTAGATCCTCAAAGTGCCTAGTGTAATAACACGATAGTGCCTTGATAAATAAGACACACTACTCCAGTGAACGTGATTAATAACAGTCATCCATCTGATTCATAAGAGACACCTCTAATGACAATAGTGGAATGCTTGCATTAGAGTACAAGAAGCTTCCTCTTCAGGTGATGCTGGGAAATGGTCATCCTCTTCATCATTAGGATACTAAACTTCTTTTTTCAAAGAAATTACTTTTGTGTTCTCCAAGATGTCCACCACCAGTGTGCCTTTGTGGACCTGTGTCATCACATGAGCCATATCAAGAAATGGCTTCCCCAAAAATAATGACTCTTTTTCTTGAACTTCGTGCAACATGTGATACTTTGCCTTTCCCTTGGTAGTTTGTGTAGGCTTGGGCATCAAGATTTCAAAATGCTCTTCTTTATTGCCTAATGTCGGTCTTGGTCTTCCCATTTATAGAATCATATTAGTCATGGATTAGAATGGCCTGCCAAGTAATAATTCATTGCCTTGACCATCTTGCATCTCCATGATGACAAAGTCTACTGGAAACATGAATCTATCAACCTTGACATGAACATCCTCACAAATATCAGAAGTCCTCACCACTGAGTTGTTTCCAATTATATGGTCATATTACTCTTCCTAGACTCCTTCAGACCTAGGTTCTTGAAAGTGGTCAAGGGCATGAGATTGATGCTAACCCCTGAGTCACATAAAGCTTCTCCAAATCTTGTCCTCCTAATATAACATGAGATTTTAAAATAGTTTGAATCCTATCTTTGTGGTGGAAATGTTCCCAGAATAAAAGCACTGACTTTCTCTTTTAGAACTACCACCTCAGAATCATATATCCTTCTCTTCTTTTTGATCAAGTCCTTTAGAAATTTTTCATAGGAGGGAATCTGCTAAATTGCATTGATGAGTGGAATGTTGACATGAAGCTTCCTAAAGCTATCTAGAAACTTCTAAAATTTCTTGTCAACCTTTCGATCTTTCAAGCTATTCGGGAATGGAACTCACTTCACGACCTTCCTTAGGTGAGGTGGGACATAATACTATTTCCTTGGATCTTCAGGTTCATGAGTTTCAACATAAACTGACTTATCCTCTAGTACATCATCTGGCTCAACTGAATCAACTACAATAGTAGTCACTGGTAGCCCTTTATCATCTTTTTTGTCCTTTGATTTTGGCACTGTCTTGTGCTCATTCAACAACTTCTTCCCATTATGTAACATCACTACTTTTACATGTTTATTATCAGTAGGTATGTTGGTGTTTCTTGAGAACCCCTGCTTCATAGGTTTCTTCAAGGACGCAATCTCTATCACAATTTGAGAAATCTCTGACTCTAAGATGTGAATCTGTGCTCCTTGATTCAGATGTTCCCTCTGAGTCTATACAATGAGTATGTCATTATGAATAACCAGTTTACCAAGCATGTCCTCTATTCAGTCTATCTTGTTAAGGCCCATGTGCTGCTGTATTGTTGTTGTGGAATACCCTGTTGTGGCTTGCCTTGTTGGGGTTGGGAAGGGTCCTACTGAAATTATTGGGATCCCTCCAAGAGAAATTGGGGTCTTTCCTCCATGAGTAGTCATTTCCCTATAGTTTTGATGTCGTGTAAACTTACACTCCTTGTTTTCTCATTCAGAAGAGTTTCCATCTTTCTGACACAACTTCTTGGCTATCAAGCCCAATTTTTCATTTAGTGCAGAAATCACCTTGGACTCTCTAATACTTTTAATAGATGTTGGACACTCATGCTCTTCTCTCAAAGATTGACTATTAGCCATGTTTTTCAGGATCTCATGGCATTTGGATGGCTTATTATTGAGGAAGAAGCCCATCCCTACATTGTTCAATGTGGTTCTTTCCTCCAAATGTAGCTTGTAATAGAAAATCTTCGTCTGGCCTAACATGTCAATATCTTGGTGACAGACCATCCTCATCATGTTCTGGATACCCTCCCATGCCTCAAAGTATGACTTATCTGCTTGTTGTTCGAAGTGGTAGATCTTTTTGGTCAACTCATTCATCTTCTGAAGAGGTAAATAGTGTTCCATGAAGGCATCAATCATTTCATGCCAAGTCTCAATAGATTCATCCTTTAAATTGTAGAACTAAGACTTGGAACCATCTTCCAGCAATGATGGAAAAATATTTAAGTAGATCGCATTAGTTGTCACTCTATCTATCATCACCATGTCACAACTTTCAACCAAAATTGCTGATGTATACCATTGAGTCTTTAGTACTGTGGCCATGGAAGCTTTGTTGCTTGAGTAACACCACAAACCTCAGATCTATGTTGTAGGTGCCCACATTTATTGCTTAACACTTGATTGGCCAAAACTGAGTTGTTGAGGAAGACGCATTGATTTTCTCCCAAATTGTCTCCTCTTCTACTGCCATGTTCTTCTGGTTCTGCTTGTGGCGATAATTGAGTGACTGGTGGTGAAGTCAGCAGTGGAGTTGGAATCAACCTTCCTCCTGAGTTACCATACTCCCTTCATTGGCACAAGAGCTCTACCTGACTAAAGCTCTATGGAGATGACTCCCTGTACTCATGAGCTTTAGTCTGCACTATACACTAGTACCTAAAATTATAATGAATAGTGTGAGAATGGATACTTATGATTGAAGAAATCAATATTTAAAATTCAGCATGAAAGGATAAAAAGAAAAATAAAAAATGTGGCCTAGAGTGGCTGATTACATTACTCGTAGTGTTGAATTTTTCATTTCCCTGGCAACGAAACCAAAGACTTCATAGGTATTTTCTTCATGCCCTAAAATGCAAGTGTACACTATTAGAGTAATATAGGACAATGAGGCCCACATGTCAAACACATGGAAACATTGAACTCAGAAACTACTCCAAACTATAATACAATCAACTAAATCAAAGAAAACTTTGACTGAATGGTTTAATTATCTAAAATAGAAAATAACTCTAAACTACTTGTGATTGATTGCAATTGGATGGAATTTCGTAGGATTACAGTTTCACCTCAGTTAATATTGCAAATAACATAATAACATTAATATATATCTCTCCAACCCCTGGACTAAGATCTTATAGGAAGAATTACCCATTGTCATGGTGTAATTCACTACCTAATCTAATACCAATACCGCTATTGTAGCGATTTTTTTATTAGTCAGGTGCTTTAAAAAAACCTCTGGGTAACCTCTTCATGTTCGTAAGTCACCTTTCTCAAAGGACGATATAAAATGTGTATTTCTATGATTTTCCAACCCTTAGTTTCCTTTCTTCAAAGCAATTATGGGTCTAAGTAACTACCTATGGTGATCAACCATGGATAGTTCATTGCAATCGCATAGAAATAAGTCAAGAAATTGATATAATAATGCATAACGTCATTTACAATGCATCAATGGGGTACTCCCATGTCCTAATGAATAAGGGGCTTCACCCCTCATAGTTTTCATGATCAAAAACATAGGAGATGAGAAGAAAAATGTGGAGAACATTAGAAAAATGAAAGAACCCCTGAAGTAGATGGTCTAAAAGATCCCTTCATAAGAACATGCCAATTTGCTACCTCCCAGCTCCAAATCAATCAACTAGAAGTGCTCGAATTTTCTAGAACGTGGTCTTCTTCTCCGCTTTATCCTCTCTTTGCTCTCAGTTGCTGTCTAATGCAAAAGAACATGATAGATAGGGTAGGCTGAATTCCTCCTATTTCATAAAAGTAAGTTAGGGCAAAATAATCTCGTCAGATTAGACATAATCTTTAGATGTGCCTGATCCAAACATGTCTCTACTATCAACTCCTTTAATTGTTGTGACCACCTGGCAAGTTGTCGATACTACCGAGCTTCTATCGATAGTACTGAGTTGCTTCAATTATTTTCAAGTCCAATACTATGATTCTATTGGTAGTATTGACATGTAGAGTCAGTACTACGAGTCTTCTCAATTTTGTTCTTTTCCAAACTAATCAAGTATTAGTACCACAAACTTCAAAGTCGGTAGCACCGACATGTGTAGATTCTTGTAAAAATTCCCAACATTCATAAAATCTGAACATAAGCTCTTGAAATACTATAAATCATTCAAAAATAGTAGAATTACATTTATTTGATGCAATTAAGTATCACATGTTAATGAGAGTAAACCATGCACAATTAATATGAAACTTAACAAATAGTGCACAAAAAAATATAAAATAGCCTAGGACAATGACAAAAATCTCGTGCATCATATAGTCATCAATGTTAAATTCAACATTTACACTTGGTAAGCCTGTAGAGAATGTACTAGAGTCATTATACCTATCATAGTACTCTTCTTCATCAACAAAACCTAAAATGAATTTTCTTTTCCCAAGAAGAATGACTGACCAATTTTCTTTTGTAGGATCATCGATATAGAACTTCATCTATGATGCCATGATGAATGGTTCATCCTTCTCACTTGTCCACTCAAAATTCACTATTGTGAATCTGAATTCGTCAACTACAACTCCTTTTTTGTTATCAACCCATTAACACCTAATAATGGAACTCTAAACTCTGTGTAGTCAATTTCCCATATCTCTTCAGCGACACGGTAATGAGACATCTTTCCTTCATGTAGGCTCTTATCCTTGTCACTAGAAAAATACAATGAAGTCATTTGAAGGGTGACCCCATTGTTTTGGAAGACAATCTTATCATTTTGACATTTTGTGTAGTATGAAAATCCATTTATGTCAAGCCCCTCCTAAAATGTAACGTGCATCTTTGGCTTATATGTGAGCAATTTGATAGTTTTTGTAACATTATGTAGTGTTTCAAATAGCAGATTGAATAATTTCTCTTCAAGACACCTAATAAATGTTTGATTATGCTCTCTAGAAAGTCACATTGAATTGGATCAGGGATATTTTTTCTTGAGCCCATTGGTGTGTTTGGTGATATAAATACCCACATCGTCAATGTTGCATAAAACAAACAAGTGCACTTGTTCCCATTTCTCATGACTATTATCTATCTATCTTTCTCCCAAATTTCCTTTTCTAGAATAAATGCTAGCATTCACAATATTAGCAAGATTTTTTTGCAACTCAAAAAGTCATTACAAAAGTCCATAACCAACCTAGAAGCATATCCCTCAATGATACTCCCTTCAGGACGACTATGATTCCAAACATTTTATTAAAGAAACTCATGTACCATCAAACTGATACATCCAATGCAAGAAAACTAAACACAACATTTTCACTTCCCTAGTCAAATGGACAACCAGATGTACCATGATATCAAAGAAGGAAGGGGAAAAATATTTCTTGTGTTGGCATATGGTAACGACCACTTCTCTTTGCAACTTATCTAGACTCTCAAAATCAATGATTTTGTTTCATAGAGTGTTGAAGAAGAAGCAATTCCTAGTGATTACAAACCTTACATGCTTAGGAAGGATAGATCAAATAGGAACATGCAATATATGTTGCATTAGAGTGTGACAATCATGAGATTTAAGACCTATCAACTTCATATTATTCATCATATCAATCTATGGATATAGGTTGAGTATCCTTGTGTACCTTCAAATTAAGAAAACACTTACAAAAAGTACTCTTCTCTTCTATTGACATGGTGCACAAGGTAAATATGTGCATCGACACTTGCTAACTTATGTTGTTAATTCTTTCCTTATACTCATTTCATGTAGGTCCACTATGGATTTGATGCCATCTTTAGTTTTTTCTTTCATATTCAACAAAGTACCAATGATGCTATCACAAACATTTTTCTCAACATGCATGACATAGATAAAGTGTTTAATTGTCAAAGAACTCCAATAAGTAAGATCCTTGAATATCGACCTATTTTTGAATAAAGAGTGTTCACTTGTGGGAGAAGTACATGGTATCTTACCTAATTTACAATGTTGTTTACTCTTACATAAACATCCTTCTTGGACATTGGTTTAGATGCGCTCCATTCTTGAATTGAGGCATTGAATGTTTTGCATAACTTTTGGTAAGGATGCACCTTTAACAAAAATGTTTGATGACCAAGTTATACAGTCTTACCAACATGTTTAGTCTAATTGAATTAGTTATTTCCTCACACATAGGACATGCCTTGGTTCATCTGATGATGTACCCAGACAAGTTCTGATAATATGGAAATCCATTGATAGCACAAAATGTCATAGCACACAAATCAAACATCTCTCCACATAAAGCATCATATTCTCATCAGAGTTTCTTTAGGTCATAAATCAGATGCTCAAGGTAAACATCAATATCATTTCCAAGTTGTTTGGGGCCTGATATCAACAAGAATATCAAGACTTATTCATTCTTTATACACAACCATGAAGGAAGATTGTATATAGCAATGATGACATGATAAGTACTACCTTGGATGCTTAATGTTCAATATGGTTTCATCTCATCGATACAAAATCTAAGTGTTAAATTCTTGTCTTCTTTGCCAAATTTAGGTTATAATAAATTAATCTTCTTCCATTACGGGGAATCAAACGTATGTCGTAGCATACCATCATCATATTTGTTTACCTTTCCATGCCAAGATATTTTTTTTGCATCTATGATATTAGCAAACAAGCTTTGAGACTGTCGTACTATAGGTAGATACCAAATCACGTTGGCAGGAGACTCTGTTTTAGTCTTACCTGATATCGTCCTTTTGTACCTACATGTCCCACATTTCAGACATTCTTTTATATTGATATCATCCTTCTAAAATAGAACACAAGAATTCTTACATGCATGTATCTTCTTATCCTCCATTTCCATTGGGAACAACATATTTTTCATTTTGTATGTTGAGATTGGAATTTCATCACCGTTAGGGAGAATTTCTTTCTACAAAGAAGTGAAGCTTTGTCGCTCCATCTATTGTTACCCTTTAGAGTATATAATCTCAACACAACACTCAACTTATTAAACTTTGTACAACCTTAGTTCAAAGGTTTGTCAGCATCAAGCAAAATTTCTCTAAATAAGCGAGGTAGATTTGTAACATTTTTACAACAACTATCTCACATTACATCAACCATGTGTGTTAAATTGGTTCATTCGCATCAACATCGTCAGCCATTTCTTCTTTAACACAACTACCACTACTGACATTTGTTGATCTCATACCTGAAGTCTCTCACGACAATACTATTCGGTATAGACCTGTACAATCCCATTGTACATGACATGATCTTTGATCATGTCATTAGTGTCATCATTCAAATTGTTACTACAATTCCTACTAGGGAAATAGAACCTATCTCCAGGTTGTTTACAATGTTCCTCCACAAATCTTACAATGTTATTGATATCATTAATAAACTCTAGAGTGTAGTGATTTGGACTAGAAATCCATGATCAATCCATTCTATGATCAGATGAAAGACAAGAAGCTCATCAGATGTTAGCTAATAAGTGAATTTTAGAGTAAAATATGTTTGAATCAAGCCCTAATCATCTATATCATTCACGTTGATGAATGTGTACCACTGATTCCATTCTTTAGCACTTCACTACTAAGTGTATAATGTGCGTTCGATTTCAATAAATTTCTCCAAATACACCAATGTAGATGGGAAAATACTCACCTACATATGTACCTAGAGAAAAAAAGTGGAAACATTGATGAAATTTATTGAAATGGAACATGCATTATACACTTGAATCCTAAATGAGATGAAGTTCTCAAGAATAGTCCCAAATGGGGATAATCCAAGGATTACTCCTAATGAGTAAATCTCAGATGATTTTATAGGCCAACAACACAGTTTATAAATTAGAGATTACAATTGATGGTTTATAGATTAGAGTTTGTAGATTAGCATTTATATATTAGGGTTTTGAAATTATTGTTTATGAACTAGGGTTTATATTTATTCTACAACTCGAGAACATGAAGTTGGAATCACACATATTATTTGAACTAATCAAAAATAATATTCCAACAAACCAAATAACCAATTCTAAACAAGCTAATATTCATAGCAATGATTCTAAAAAAACTAATATCCATTACAAGTATATTTTCATCAAAAATTCTAAGAATATTCATTTTTTCCTGTGTATATTTGTTGAAAATCATATTTTGAAGGGGGGAAGGTGTATAAGATACCTTAGACGGAGGCAATGGAGGCTCTGGAACCATGAGGAGTAGGAGGAGGAGGGGCAATCACACATGGAGAAGGACTAGGAGGCAGTGGTAGCACCATGCTGAGTAGAAGGAGGAGGAGTCACATAAAAGGAGACTAGAGGAGACGACATCAGCACGTCCAAGCTGGAGGAGGAGAACAATGTTGATTAGAGGAGGTGGAACTGACGTCTTCTAGAGGATAAAGTGGATGGAGACAGAGTTATAGTGGAAGATTAGAGGAGGATTAGAGGTGGTAGATTGGAGGAGGAGGACCATCGGAAATTGGAGAAGGAACATTAGAGGTTGGAGGAGGACTAGGGGCTACACAGAGGAGAAAAAGTGTCAGCTGGCTATGGGGGGTGATAGAGAGCCCTTGTGGGAATTAAAGAGTAGGTTCGTGGGGAGGGAAAAGAGGCATTTCTTGTGGGATTTAATTAAGACATATGTCGTCGGTTGTTATAAGTAAATCGATGACACACCTTGTATCGTCAATTCATTGGTACTACACTAGAGAAGAAACATGTACCCATGCGAACCTATATAGTAGGTCAACTACTATAAAACTGACAACAAATGATGCATCCCACCCACACTTACATTGTCAGTTTCTATGAATATCATCGACGAGATATTCCAATTTAGGATGACAAAAATTTCACGGGATGTTTGGCTCATAACCTTTCTCATCAATTACTATCCATGAAATTGATGAATATGATATGCTTCTATCTCATCGGTTATTTTATTAGGATCTGACAAGATAAGATTTTTGAAGGGAAGTTAAATCTCTATAAAAAATTTGTGCAAAATATACTTTTGTTGGCACTTTGTGTAGTAGTTGTGTTGTGAAACAACCGATGAGATAAAGAAAGTGCAACCCATGTTTATCAATTGGAATATTGAGGCAATTTTCTTTGAATGAACTCAAAAGATATATTACACCCTCAGTTCCCCTTGAATAAGAACCCAATGATGTCAGTAAAATGTGTAGTAGTGAAAACAAGGGCTTACCTCCCAACATCGCAAACTTTTAGATCATGTTGTTCTCATCATGATATACAAGTTTAGAATATTAGGGTACAGATCATGGAGACGTCGTAGACAGTCACCAAGAGGGAAAATCATGAGCATACCAACAAGTGGACAAGGAAGAGTCAGAATGGTAGTTTTGCTTTACTGGCACTAAAACCGTGTGCGTGGAATGTCGGTGGTGGCTACTTTTATGTACTTGTTTCACTGATTTTCAATTCCTTTTTCCATTTTTGATTTTCTATTGGTTGTCTCCTCTATTCTTACTCTTTCCATATATGCACCTATTCTAACATAATGCAAAAATAGAAAAACTATCATGTATATTGCATGTGTATTATGTTACTGGAAGAATAAAAGCATATCAAGAAAGGGGTATTGAGAAAAAGAGTTTCAAACTGAGGTGGGTTGCCTGCCACTAGCACCACATTTTTATGCATTCACCCAATCATCTTGTAGTTCTTTCAATCCATCAAACCATCATGAATCCTTGTGTTTTTACCCTTAAAGTACATGACTCCCAAATTTGCAAACAAAAGTTTTTTTCTGTCCTATTTCTCACAAACGTTATGACAATGTGATCCATCCAAATCTCTATCCTATGGCATGCCACATTTGTGTCAACCTTGAAATGGAGTAGAATTTCTTTAGAAAGGCATTCTTCATGTCTCCCCTTGTCACGATCTACATTCTTGACTCATACCAATATGTGGCCTTGTATTTTAGGGAGAATGAGAACGAGGTCAACCTAATTGAGTCTTCAATGGTTGGTGGTGTCCTAAAGGTAGAACATACTTCAAGAAATAAATCCAAGTGATTGTAGGGGTTCTCTCTCTCGCTTTGAGCTGTAGAAGGTGGATGGGAGCCAAAGGACACCTTAAGGGATGGAGAATTTCCCCCATGGAATTTGATCAACTATATTAGTAATTGTCAATTTGCAGATGCTAGGCATGAAGTATGCACAAAGTGGATTGTGTGGTGCAATTTGGCCTTCCATATTGTCTTCCACACGTTTCTTGTCACATGCATAAGGCACAACTAAACAAAAGAGGAGAAGTTAGCAAACCATTATGCACAAATAAAATAAATAATGAATAAAGAATATCAATGATCTCTCTTAACTATCAGTGTTAGTAAATATGACAACATGAGCATGTCCACAACATGAGCATAACTACAACATAAGCATATATATCATCTCTTATTATAATATACATCATATCTATGTAAGATAAGTAAACAAGGGTTATCATACAACATGAAGCATTGTGTATAACCCTAAACAGATATGCTATTCGGCTGTATTATATCATCTAACACACCCTGAGGAGTTTGAGTCGTACCACTCAAAGTCCAACTGGCCACCGCTTGGTCGTAATCAGTAGCAAAAAACATCTAGGAAGAGATGGACTCCAAGATCTTCTTCCCCTTGGTCAATATGAGTAAAAAGGTAGTGACATATCAGTCAATGCTGCCACTACATCGACATATAGTCAAGCTGTTAACATCTACTCCACCCTTGGTACAAGTCACTACACTAGTCACCAAAGTATGCAAGCAATACCTTGTTGTTGAGGTACAACCGTAGTTGTCCTCTAATCACATCACAAATATAACAAATCCCAAGGCATGATTTGAGGCTCATGCATGGCCACAGTCACCCTCAATTGCTTGATATTAGGGATCCAAGTTGTCCCCACATACTCAACATGTTATGTATGTGCTCCAAGTTTCCCTTAGGAAGACTCGTTTCACCATCCATCCAAGTTCCTGACTCTAGAATGGATATATAGCACGAGGCACTACATGATTAAGATTTCACTTGATTAGTTATGGAAATTGGGTGAATTAAGGCTGCATCATTCAAGTGGACATACAAACCCTAATTCATCACTAGCAAACATTAAAGAGCTAATAGATGTTCACATGATAACATTTTAGGGTTATCTTAGAATTTAGAAACATTCCTTTATGATATCACATATAAGGAATATATATGATTAGCCATCATCACACTTATTCGGTACAAGTTTAGCATAAGAAAACATAGATCATGAAGCAATAATAACCTCCAGTTAATGCATTAAAGTTTCAATCAATCATTAGGAAAGGATATTCCATCATTACATTAATTATTCAAGAAAGGATAACATAATTAACAATCATTCTCTACTTGCATTAGGGATAGGTTTAGAAAAGTAGGTTTCATTAAAGTTATAGTTCAACATTCATTCACAAACCTTAATCCATAGCATCCCCATATAATGTTGGATGCATCAGACACATCATCATCATCTCGTTCCATACCATTCTCTTGTATGGATCCACACTTAACTCAAGGTGTAACCATTAGGTTATAGTATACTAGAGTTCCACATCAATAAGAGAGGCTCCAATGTTCTATTCCACTAAGGAGATCTGATCATAGTTACCCATAATTATCTGAGTTCATTAGGATTAAGTATAACAAACTATATCCCATTAGGGTTACATGTCAACATGACATGGGCATTATTCATTCTATTCATATGAGGGAAAAGGTAAGACTACCTTATTAAGGTCAAATCTCCATTGTATCCAACATCATCCAACTCACATCACCATATCGAAACATCACCCAGAATTGTTGTAGGAGGAAAAGGTAAGACCATTGGTTGCTTACATAAGTAAACACCTTTAATAAGCCATATATAAAGTCATTGAGTTGTGACCTAGAGAGAATCACCATTTAACCTGAAACATCCCTTATTTAATAACATGAAGGGGAACCATAGGTTGTGAGGTTAAACTCCATCATTGGTTGTACATTTTAAGCAATCCATCATCTTAACCATTAAGCTCCTTAAATTGATCACATAAGGAAAACCATCAAATTCATATTATTAGAAATCACAAGTAATACTATAGGATCAAACCAAGCCATTTGATGTTGAAGCATCCAATCTCAACTGTTGGATCAATTTCATTATTCTAAGCTATTATATGAAGGAAGTGTTAACACCTACACATTGGATCTAGTTCATATTTCAAAACCATCAATTAGAGTATTGGTCTTACCCTTGAGTTATTTGACCCAAGAAACTATTGGATTAAGGCTTAATTGATGTCACAACTACATCCTTAACTCACCATCAATTGTGGAGACATAATCCATCATCGGTTGTGACTGGTAGTTCACCATTGGTTGTTAGATCAGCACTATATTCATTGATCATCATTGGATATTAAGCTAATGTCACCATTGATTGATAGCTTCACTAGGATACTTAGTTGTTAATCATTAAGCTTGTAATTGAGCCCAAACATAGCATAAGGGGTGACCATTGGTTGACACCCTTGGTCACCACCATCAGTTATTATGATAGAAACACCATCGGTTATTGCATGGTATCACCATCAGATCATTTTGTTCATAGAACAAATCAGCTTTAAACCATAATGTTGACCATTAGTTAATAGGTGCTTAGCACCATCGATTGTTTGAACAACCTATTCTAGATCATCTTCTAGCTTAGGTAGAATGTATACATGATTATAGGTCATCAAGTACTAAAAAAAGAACAAGGAACACCATAAAAATCAAAACCCTAGATAGCTTAGCTTCTATATGCATAAATCTTCATTTTTAAGCAAGAACATAAGAAATAAAGCTTGGAGTAAGAAATATAAGTGAAGAAGGTTATAAAACCCACCTCTAGATAGAAGAAAAGGTTCTAAATGGCAAGATACTCAAGCCAAGAAGGTAGGAAAACTCTAGAACAGGCTCTGGACTCGGCCATCTAGCTCCTTTTCCACAAAGGAGCAGACCCTAGATAGAAGAAGCAAGAAATGTAGCATCTTGAGATATAGAACAACTTTTACCATGGAAAAACAGAGTTCCAACTTGGATGAAGGTCTAAGAAAGAAGATCATCAAGAAAACTGAAGAAGGAAGGAAGAAAATAACTTGTCTTGGTCAGAAACCCTAGGAGATGACTTTAGAAACCCTAGGTAGGGCTAGTTGGAGCTCTAGGAGACCTTCTTCTCCAAAAGGGGGCCGTCTTCTACCTTGAACCACCTAGTTATATAGCCAAATAGAGTGGAGTCTATGCTCCAAGTTATAGGAGAGAGGAAGCAATCAAAGGTTTCATACTTAGGCAAGGAAGAGGTAGATATAGCCCATGGATAAGGATGGAAGAAAGCATGAGGTATGCAAGCATGAGGTGTGCAAGCATTTAAGCATGTGTCCATGTCCTAAAGCTTCCATGGATGAGCAAGAAGTAGGTCAAGTGGCTGTTGGTGACTTCTAGGCCATCAGTTGATGGTTTTCTAGGACAACGATCATCTATTGGTCAAAGGTTACCATCGTTTGTTCATGGTTTAGGTTTAAAGATGGGTGAACCATCGATTGATCATCCTTTCAAGTGAACCATGGGCTCAAGTGAACCAAACTAGCAAAACCATTGACCTAGGACCTTCCTACGATGAGCATCAGCTATTACCAATGGTTGTTGGCCACTGTCTATTGCCCAAACTAGTGGTACCATCGTTTGATAGCCTTAAAGGTGGCTCATCCATGTGGCAAAGCCTCATTCAACATAAATAGGAATCTCCTCCAAACAAAGGTACAATTGAGAACCTGATGGCTCAACAAGATCAAGGATGATGAGAAAACATATAAGGAACATAATTGATATGAAAAATTGTAAATACAGCTCATCAATTGGGTAAACTATAGAAAAGTCCAAAATGTACATAAAATTACGTAACTTGCTCAAACATTGTCCAATAAGGACAAAATTTGAAACTTAATCTTGTATTATGATTAAAAAGCATATCAAAAGGTTATTTTAAGGTTATGAGCATTCAATTATGGCAATTAAGCTTGTTAAAATCTTAATAATTTTAAGAGTCTCTTAAATAGGGGGTGTCCGCTGCACTAGTCTCCTCACACCAATCATATGGCAAAGGAAGAAGGAGCCAAAGTCCACATTATTTGGTCCCATATTGAGAAGATTGTATAGAAAATAGAGGTCCATCTGTGGGGTTATTCCTTGTCCCTGTCAAGATCTAGCAAAGATAGTGTTTGTGAGGAGGCAATGAAGAATAGGAGCAAAAGGATGCTCAATGTCATTGACGGAGTTTGTGTGCCAGTGGATATGCTGGCCTTTTGGCAACTCTAATAATAGCTCCTATCTCACCTTGAAGCTGAAGTTACTAGGGGCACAAACTTCTTCCCCCATTGGCCATACATAGATGGTGTTGAATTCACTTAGTGGGAGTTGGAAGTCAATGTTTACACATGCAGACATTGACGCGGCCTGCTGATGGAGTTTTGCAACACCACTAAAAATCCTAAGGTGATGAATCCTTAGGTTTAGCCTTGCTAGTACTATGGTAAGAACTCCACCCACGTGTGCTAAGACACGCGGAAGTCTTATCGTAGTATAGTTAAGGGTCGAATCCTCGAGACAACGGTCTTGACAAAGTCAAGATGGAAAACGTTTTAGTTCTACTTAACTACTTAACAGTTGATATTTAGGTCGAAAGTTTGATGTTGGTTTTAAAGCTAAATATGAGGAAAGTAAAGATTAAGGTTGTAAACAATTGATAAAAACCACTAGGATGTTATCGGGTTTCACACCACTACACATGGATCAAGTCATGCAACATAATAAAACAACCTGCAAAAAGAGTCAAATCAGTTAGTATCTTGTAGTCCTAGCTTCCTTTTGGATAACTAGCTACGAGAAGTGTGGAGTATTGCAATGCTAGCCATTCCATAATGAATGGTCACATGCTTTGCATTACTTCTTCATGAAATGTGTTCCTTGACCTTACCAAGGTTGCACTTCCATACGTCAACTGATTCCATTCCATAGTATGAAAGTGCAACGATGGGGGTGAGTTTACTCCACTCATGAAAACACTTCTAGACACCGAAACAGACATATGGTGACTACATACATCCATAACCAACATTCAATCGATATTTAGATCTAAGGGTACAAACATAGACAATTCATACCAACAGACAATATGTAACACAAGTTGATGATCAAGCAACTAGTATTCATTAAGCGATTGAAGTCAAACTGAAAAGAAGAGTATCTTTATTACAAGTTATTGAATTACATCGCATGAAATGAAAACATGGGTAGCGGGGCTACTCCCCGCACCCTAGTGAATGAAACTACTCGCTCATGGCAAAGAAGGAGGTGAGAAGAGAGAGAAAGAACGTCATCTCCACAGAGGAGGGAAGGTTGAACCCTTGGTGAAGAGAGCAACGATCTTCGCACTTCGTGGTTGCTTTGATGAAGGAATTTCTCTTCCCACCTTCTTTGTTGAAGAGATAGAAAGAAGAGAGAGAAGGAAGCTTGATGATGAGCACATATCTCAAAACTGGCAGCCTTGGGGAAGTGGACGGAAGACCAGAGTGCTCTGGATCTGGAGAGGCAGCCTTTGGGCGTCTTGGAATTCGATCCTTTTGAAGTGACCCTTGAGGTCCTATTTATAGGCTCAAGTTGAGCCCAAATGGTCTTCAGACCGTTTGGTCTCAAACAGTCTTGAGACCGTGAGGCTTCTCGCGGTCTTGGGACCGTGAGGCTTCTCGCGGTCTTGGGACCGTGAGGCTTCTCGCGGTCTTGGGATCGTGAGGCTTGTCGCGGTCTTGGGACCGTGAGGCTTCTCGCGGTCTTGGGACTGTGAGGCTTGTCGCGGTCTTGGGACCGTGAGGCTTCTCACGGTCTTGGGACCGTGAGGCTTGTCGCGGTCTTGGGACCGTGAGGCTTCTCGCAGTCTTGGGACCGTGAGGCTTGTCGCGGTCTTGGGACCGTGAGGCTTCTCGCGGTCTTGGGACCATGATGCTTCTCGCGGTCTTGGGACCGTGAGGCTTGTAGCGGTCTTGGGACTGTGAGGCTTGTAGCGGTCTTGGGACCGTGAGGCTTGTCGCGGTCTTGGGACCGTGAGGCTTGTCGCGGTCTTGGGACTGTGAGGCTTGTCGCGGTCTTGGGACCGTGAGGCTTCTCGCGGTCTTGGGACCATGAGGAGTCTTTGTAATTTTTTTTGTGTTTTCTGTAATGAAAAAGAGGAAAAGTTGGTTTATTGACGTATCTGCAATAAAGTAAGAAGGTTTAATGATTCTATTTAGTTTATCTAAGAAAGAGTATGGAAAACTAAAGATAACTAATAAGATAACGTCACAAAATTAGAGGTTATCACCCCCCCTAACTTAGAGTCTAGCTTGTCCTCAAGTTAGATAGAGCTAAGGCATGTAATGGCGAGGCGATTTTATTTGATTAGGGTTTCCATACTCTTGCTTCAGTTCTAGGTCAGAGATCTACTGAGGTCTTATCAGGGCTTCTGCTTACACTAACTCTTTCGAGTATCAAAATTTGCATGGATCTCAGGTTCCTTTTATATCGTGAATCTCGCATTGGGACCACCTTTCTTATTGTGTGCATGTCATCGACTCTAATCAGTTTTATACTTCTTTGGAGAAACCTACTAGTAGCTAGAGTGGGTATGAGGGCTGGCTTAAAAGGCTTATTGTGTAACTCCCCCTTCAAGTCGGGAAAGGTTTGTCTATGCTTTTTAGAGATTCACTACCGGGCACGACACATCTGCCTTCATGAGGGCAGCTGAATGTACCGGCCGGGTGAGGTCTTTTATCGGCCTTATCATATATTAGGAAACCTGAGGATCTCATTACCGGGCACGACACATCTGCCTTCATGAGGGCAGCTGTATGTACCGGCCGGGTGAGATCTTTGTTGGCTCTTCATATAGGTCCTTATGCATGGCAAAACTCTCATGTTTTTATTCAGCACTCTGGCTTTTATTCGAATCTCACAGGCTTAGGAAGTGGGTTTTGTTAGGGTTTTTGATTGGGCGGCCGAGCCTCTTTTATTGAAAGAAGAAAACTGTTCTTGGGGTTCCTGACATGCACTTATTTTTTTTTTTGGTGGTCTGCTCGCGAGATTTTCTTGATTTTAGATTTCCCTGATTTCCCTCTTGACTTTGAGAGTTTTCGGTTCGCTTTGGCCCTGAAGTTGACCTGTGAAGAGTCTGAGATAGAATTGAAGCAAAAGTATAGAAACCAATAGTGAATGAATTTTATGGATTCGCCATTTCAAGCCTGTAAGCTAATCTTATTATTTATATGAGGACTACTTTATCTCTAACTTAGGTAAGGGTGATACTTTTCATGATGAAAGTTATACTTAGAAGTTGTTTTATTGAAAAAAATACTGGAAAAAGTCTAAGTACGAATAGAAAGTTTGAAAATAATGTGCGGGAAAAAATGAGTTAGAAGAGTTGGAGAAGGATGATACCTCGCCCTTGTCCAGTGCACTCCCCCCCTAACTTATCACGCACTCTGTCCACAGAGTGTCAAAGGGATAGGTTGAGAGGTGCATGGACAAGGGAATTTAGGCGTCAGTTAATCCTGAGCTTGCCCCTGGTGCTTGGAGGAGCTTAGCTGCAAACTGTCCACGTAGGGCGTGATAGTCTACGTCAGTCATATCCTCTACTGGTTTCTGAAGAACTAAGATGGTATACATCTAGTAGAGGACATGGAAGCCGCAGTCGTTGGATTGTCGGATTTGCTGGGGACACTTGTGGCAGAAGGAAGGGCGGTGAAAGTGTTCTTTGGCGTAAGCTTTTGTCTGCTGACTAAGGAGATCAATTAATCTTTCAGCACATTCTTTTGCCACTACCTCTGTGGGTGTTTTTGGCGTTACGACGTAAACTTTCTGTCGTGGGTTGTACTGGCTATCGGAACTGTTATAAATTGTAATTGTTCCATCCGGTAGGTTTTCTGCCAGAAGTAGCCAGTGTTCATGGTAGAGGAAGGGTAGCATGATGAACTTCGGCGTTGTGTGTTGTAGATATGAGATTAGTGTTTCAGCTGCTCTGAAGTTCTTTAGCTTTAAAAGATCATCCTTCAGATATGGAGACGCCATGTATGCTGTGGGGTGATCTTGTCCGAGTAGAAGCTGATAGGCGGACATAAGGCCAACAAAGAGGGATCCTTTAATTTGTAAAGATTCTCGCAGAGTGTCTGCCATTATAAGAATGTCACCAGACATGAAAACGAGCTCATCATTCTCGGCGGAAAGCTTTGACATAATGAGACGTAGTTCGTAGCTGGATAGGCCTTTGCAAGCACTGAGATCGAAGTCTGGAAAAGATGGTGTGATGGAAGACAAAGGGTTTTTGGCGTCTTTGCTTTGCTCGGTAGCGGAGGCCGGTCCTTTTGATTTCTTTGATTCTTTTAAAGCTTGGCGGAAGGGTCGCCGCTGTGGTCGCTGGATAGTAGAGAAGAGGTAGCGAGGGACATCATCTGGTGCCATCGTTTGGTCCTTGAAGAACCGTCTGTCGCAGATGAGCTCCATCGCATAACGTCCTCTCAAGGAATGAAAATCTTCATTGACCAGGGCAGAGAAAGGGATTTCTTGGTTCAGCGCTTGGATGTGACGAATGGTGCAGAAAGCGCAATCCCCGGATCCTTCTGCGGCTTGAACTGGAGGGTTTAAAATTTTGAACCAGGGCTGGCTCCAGTCTTGGCGGAGAGATGGGCGTGCAGCCCAAATTAGCTTAAGCAGCCGAAAGGGTATGCATCTTGCTTCGCCGGCTGCTTCACCCACAAAGTTTATCGTGCCGGCGGGTAGCTCGGTGCTGCAGAAGTTATAAACCGTGGCATCCCGAGCCTCTGTATCGACAATCATAGCTAGCCAATGGTTTAAAATTTGGAATGGCACAGTAAGATAACGTGCTCGTCGTGCTAGCCCGATACGCAGACGTTCGATGGATTTTTCTTGGATATCCTTGTATAGGAGGCCCAAGGATAGGGCGGGTGAGGCATTGAAGACAGGCTGCTTCCTCTTGTGGCTTCTGTAAATTTCGATACAGTTGGCGAGGAGGACACGGAAGATAGACATTGGCATCGTCGACCCAGGTCGCAAGATTTTGCGAAAATCTTCACGTGTCAGCTTGCGCTTCGTTTTAGTGTTGTGGTAGATAATATCATCTCCTGCCTTTGTATCGTCCATGATAGTATTCAGTATAAAGATATCCTGGGCATCTAAAGTGGAAATGGCCGCCATATCAAGGTCATGCATTTTGTGCGGCAGGGGTGGTGGCGGGGGAAGCTCCTGTAGAGGGGGGGAAGGATGTACTTCTGGGGCTTCCTCAGAGCCAATAGTGTCGTTGTCTGAGTCCGAGGCATAATCGAGCTCTTCATCAGTATCTAATTGCACTCGTTCTGACTCGTACTCGTCGAGGGGTGAGGTTGCTGTCGTGGTGGGCGCTGAGAGGGGTAAGATAGCTGTTGTAGGAGGGGTGGCGCCGGTTCCGATTATGCATTGGTGGAACTCGGCGAAGGCTGCTTCTTTAGCAGCTTCCCCGATGGATCCCATAGCAGAGTAGTCAAGAAATTGATCCCCATATGATATATTAACATTATCATGGTGTGGGGAGTTGGGATCCTTATCACCGTCATGGTGATCTTTTTGTTGTCTGGGTTCTGCTCCTTGGCTTGGACCCTCCCCAGCATCATCTGGTTTGTCAGAGTCTTCATCTGAGGAGGTACTGTTGGTGGAGTCTGCTGAAGAATCAGAATCGTCATCATTATCAGCATCATCTTCATCGTCGTTAGTTGTCTTCTTTTGTGCTTTCTTTTTGCACAGACGATGGATGGATTGGAGTTCATCATAAGCCACTTGCACGTGCTCGTGTGTTTCGAGCAGTGTTTCGTGGGTTTCTTTAAGATCTAAATAACGTTGTTCGACCGAGAGGAGTCTTGTTGTGAGATCTGTTACTTGAGCTCTTAGCTGAATGAGCTCATTATTTGATGACTCCTCCTGGCGATTATGTAGCTGCGTGAGGGTGGTGGTGATGTCGTCCAGGCGCGTGCTGAAAGCTTGTTGTTGTTGCTGCAGCTCACGTAGGGTCTCTGGCAGAGGTAAAGTCTGTGCGGAAATCCTATCGACTTGCGTTGCCAACACTTCATGCTGGCGTTGTACTCCCTGGATCAACTTGGGCAAGTTGTTGCAGTGGCCGTCGATGAGGTCGACTTGCTTGGCCACTGAAGCTTGACGTTGTTGGATTCCTTGGAGGATGCCTGGCATGGCGCGGTTCTGCTCGCCGATCTGGGCAGCCTGCTTAGTTAGACCCTGCACGCATGAAAAAATAGAATTTAAAATGTTAGATGGGTCGGTGAGGAGGTTTCGGATGGTGTCAAATTGACGTCTGAATTCCTCACCGACGTTAGTAAAAGGGACCTCAGTGATTGAAGGGTGAGGTGGCTGGGGTTAGGGTGGAATGATAGTGTCATGCGGAAAAGACACTGTTGATGGACCCGCGAATTGCGTGGTGACTGTAGATGGAGTCACTAGCGATGTCGGGGTGGTGGAGGATGGAAAAAAAGGTGGCATTCCCGAAGATGGAAATGGATTTGGGAATGTTGATGGAAAATTGGTGGATGTGAAGGAGGAGAATTCGGGCATTGTGGTGGAGAATGGGGTGCCCGAAGTAAAGAAAGGTGGAGGTGGTGGAGGGGTGGTGGAGGAAGGTGGAGCGGAGGAAGATTGAAGGGTGGTTGATGGTGGTGGGGTGGTGGATATTGGGGTGGTGGAGGGTGGAGAGGTGGTATTGAGCTCAGCATTTAGACTCATTATAAAAGAGTCTAGTGATGAGGATGTAATATTTTCTTCAGGGAGGGGGGGTCAGTTTCAGGGTTAGGTTTCGATGTGGGTGTCCCTGACAGCTCATGAGCTTTGACGAGCCTTCTGGAAGGTCGTTTGACTAGGAGCTTTGATGTTTTAGCTGTCGGGGCAGTTATACTAAGCTCTTCCTGCCCTGCCTTTGCTTTCTTTTCTCTGGCTTTGACTGAAGCGATGATTTTGGCGATCTCGTCTTCAGTGAACAGGAGCTTGTCTTTATCATAGTCAGCAAGCTCTGGAAGTGGCAACAGGGTTCGTGAAAATTTTGTGGGGCAGAACACATAGTTCAGCCTTCCATCCTTATCCTTTAAGATGTAAGAGTTCTTTAGTGTCTGTTCATTGGTAAGAATGTCTCCTTTTATTGGGCTGCATTTGGGTAGAAGTCTATCCATCTTGAGATATTTGATGATAGATGTGATATGACCACCCGTGCAGATTTCTTTCCCAAGGGCGAAGGCTGATAGCTTGATCAGCATGTGCCGTCCAATGTTGACAGACATTCCGTTGAGGACTGACCAGAGGACAAAAAGGTCAGATATGAGAATATTTCCTCCTTCGGATCTCGGGAAAAGTGCGCCGACGATAATTTTGTGTAACGTGCGCACTAGGCCAGAATGAAAGTTGGAGGCCTTGCTTGTCCTTGCATCGAAGGTTGGTAACCCCGTTAATGACTTCCAGAAGTTATGCTTGTTGAAACTGGGGTGGTCTGTGCCAGCAGCTTTGGCATTCTTCAGCTGGTCTTTATTGTCAATGAAAATTTCGTTCAGGACATTTTCGGTGATGACCACCTCATTGTTGAAGATTCTGGAGGTTATTCTACGGTCACCACCGTCCCTTTCTTTATGCAAGATGTCCACCACTTCTTTGTTGAAGTAGGTGAAGAATTCAGTAGTTGGCTCAGAGTAGGAAATTTCCGATACAAAGCAGAGTTGGGAAAGGTTGGAATTGTCAAGAAGAGTGAGGATTCTGTGGTAGATCCCCATCTTCATCAGTATGCTCGGGCAGACATACTTGGTTGGTTTAAGGAGTTGGCTGATGGGGGGAATGATTTGGAGGTGAAGGTTCTCGGGTGGTGGTGCTGTGGTGGTGATGGGAGGAAAAAAAGGAACAATTATTGTGGCAGGGTTGGTGACGGTGGTGGAGGATGGTGGGATGTACCCTGCTAGGATTTGTTCTCTTGCACAGGCAGGGTGGACCTGCTTCCTGGCTCTCTTCTTAGATGTTGGCTCAGTTGTTGGTTCTTGAGCCAATCTCTTCCCCTTAGATTTTGTAGTGGGTGATTCTTTCTCAGGGGAAGGCTGGTATTCGGATGCCTCGTCGGATGAGGTCTCTTCGACCTCCTCGTCATAAGGTTCTTCATCTAGGCAGCGGTTGATTCGCTTGATGTCCTTCATGACATCAGCCAGGTTTACTTCTGCTGGGACTTTTCCAGTCCTTTTGAAGTCGTCAACTAAGCTTTGCAGATTTGCTCGTTCAGCAATGAGCTTCTCTTTTGTCCAGAAGGGAGCGTCTGTTGGTCCTTGCTTAGCGGGTGAAGTCATTCTGAAATAAGTGATAAGAAACAAAAGTTAGAAATCTTAAATTTTGAAATTATAACAAAGTAAAATTATTTTGAAATTGAGTTTTATTAGTTTGATTTAGTTCAAACGGTCCTGAGACCGTTTGGTCTCAAACGGTCTGGAGACCGCGAGGATCCAAACGGTCTTGAGACCGCGAGGATCCAAATGGTCTTGAGACCGCGAGGATCCAAACGGTCATGAGACCGCGAGGATCCAAACGGTCTTGAGACTGCGAGGATCCAAACGGTCTTGAGACCGCAAGGAAGACGAACCGCGCGGGAGACGAACCGCGCGGCCGTTCGTAGGCTAAGATCTGCGGAAACGATGATGGCGACAACGGCGGGAAGGAGCTCAAACGCGAGTTTTAAATGGTGATGCGTCAACCTGTCGCTGCGGTCAGTGAGTCGGCGAAGGGGTAGCTACTGCAGAGCTGACGACGAGCCGGGAGTGACGACGAGCTTGGAACGACGACGACGAAGTCGAGAATGACGGCGACGAAGCACTTGAAACAGCGACGCGCGGGAGTGTAGAGACGAAGGTCAGAGTGGAATGAAACAGGAGAGTTCGAGAATTCAGGAATCAAGAAGAGGGGCGCGTAGGTGGGGGGTATATTTATAGGTTTTTAGGAGCCCTCTCGGTCAGGTGACCGAGAGAGCTCAAACGGTCTTGAGACCGCGAGGGGCCTCACGGTCGTGAGACCGCGAGGAGCCTCACGGTCTGGAGACCGCGAGGGGCCTCACGGTCGTGAGACCGCGAGGGGCCTCACGGTCTGTAGACCGCGAGGGGCCTCACGGTCTCTAGACCGTTTGACCTCAAAATCAAGTGGATTTTTATGTAAATTTGGATTTAAGGAAAGCAAAAGAAAAAGGAAAAACAAAGATAAACAAAAGGGTGTTTAAAAACAAAAGAAAAGGCTAGGGAAGGTGATATTCAGGCCTTGGGTTGCCTCCCAAGAAGCGCCTTGGTTTAACATCGCTGGCTCGACAAGATTTTTGCTCCGGCTATGCTGACTTTATAGGGTCATGAATCTCGATGGTTTGTCTTGATAACTTGTCTGCCGGAGTGTGGTACTTTTTTAATCTGTGGCCATTTACGGTCCTCTCTCCTCCATTATCGTCAATAATAATGACAGCTCCTGTCGGGTATATATGTTTGATTGTAAAGGGCCCCGACCATTTAGTACGCAGTTTTCCAGGAAACATTTTTAATCTGGAGTTGAATAGGAGGACTTTGTCTCCGACGATTATATCTTTTCTTTTGATGTGGCCATCGTGCCACATCTTAGTTTGTTCTTTGTAGATTCGTGCGTTGTGGTAGGCTATCATTCGTAGCTCTTCTAACTCTTGGAGTTGAAGTTGTCGGAATTCACCAGCACCTTTGAGATCGAAATTTAGTTGCTTAATGGCCCACCAAGCCTTATGCTCTAATTCAACTGGCAAATGGCAAGACTTCCCATACACTAATCGAAACGATGTTGTTCCGATGGGTGTTTTGAAAGCTGTACGGTAAGCCCATAGAGCGTCAAATAGTTTGGTTGACCAATCGGTGCGGTGTCGATTGACAGTTTTTTCCAGAATAGCTTTAATTTGCCTATTGGAGACTTCAACCTGTCCACATGTCTGTGGGTGATATGGTGTAGAAACTTTGTGGTTGACTCCATATTTTCTTAATAAGGCTTCAAAGCTCCGTTCCAAAAAATGTGATCCGCCGTCAGATATAATCGTTCTTGGGACGCCGAATCTGGGAAATATTATCTCTTTAAACATCTTGATTACTGGTTTTGAATCGCAAGAGGTGGTTGGTAGAGCTTCTACCCATTTTGAAACGTAATCCACAGAAACCAAGATATACTTGAATCCATAAGACGAGGGGAAAGGGCCCATATAATCTATTCCCCATACATCGAAAAGTTCGATTTCTTGCCATATGTTCAATGGCATTTCATTTCTTCTGGTTATCCCTCCGGATAGTTGGCACTTGTCGCATGATCGCACGTATTCATGTGCGTCTTTTGCGATGGTGGGCCAATAAAAGCCAGATTGCAAGACCTTGAGGGCTGTCTTCTTAGAACTCATGTGCCCCCCAGTGGGGCCTGAGTGACAGTGCTCAAGGATCGGAGTGATTTCCGTCTCTGGGATGCATCTACGAAAGAGTCCATCTGCGCATAAGCGAAAAAGATAGGGCTCGTCCCAGAAATATTGCTTAGCGTCGTGAATGAACTTCTTTTTGTCGTGATAGGATGCAGATGGGTGAATGATTCCTGTTGCCAAATAGTTGACAATGTCGGCATACCAGGGAAATCCATTGGAGACTTTCATTAGGTGGTCGTCCGGGAGGGAATCTTGGATAGGAACTTTGTCTTCATCCTCGACTCTAATACGGCTGAGATGATCGGCGACGACGTTTTCCACTCCGCTTTTGTCTTTAATTTCCAAATCGAATTCTTGAAGCATTAGCACCCAGCGGATAAGTCTAGGTTTTGCGTCTTGCTTCTGAATCAGATATCGTATAGCGGAGTGGTCAGTGTAGACAATGACTTTAGCTCCTATCAGGTATGAGCGGAATTTTTCAAACGCGTAGATGACAGCTTAAAATTCCTTTTCTGTAGTGGTGTAATTTTTTTGTGCTTCATCCAGCATTTTAGATGCGTAGTATATAACATGGGGTTTCTTGTCGATTCTTTGCCCTAAAACGGCCCCTATGGCATAATCGCTCGCATCACACATGATTTCGAAAGGTAACGACCAATCTGGAGCTCGTAATATTGGTGCAGAAATCAAGGCATCTTTCAGAGTTGTGAAACTTTGCAAGCATTCTTGGTTAAAGTTGAACTTTGTGTCCTTGGTTAGAAGTTGTGTCATGGGTTTTGCTATTTTGGAGAAATCTTTAATAAATATTATGTAAAACCCAGCATGTCCTAAGAAGGCACGTACTCCTTTTACGTCTTTTGGTGGCATCAATTTTGAGATAACGTCAATTTTTGCTTGATCCACCTCGATCCCTCTGTCGCTCACTCTGTGTCCTAAAACAACACCCTCTGTTACCATAAAATGGCATTTTTCCCAATTTAAAATGAGGTTTGTTTCCTCACATCTTTGTAGGACTTGAACCAGGTTGAGCAGACAGTTGTCGAAGGAGTCTCCATAAACTGAAAAATCATCCATGAATACCTCCATTATAGACTCTGTCAATCCCACAAAGATAGCAGACATGCATCTTTGGAAAGTAGCTGGTGCATTATAGAGCCCGAATGGCATTCTTCTGAAAGCGTACGTCCCAAAGGGACAGGAAAAAGTAGTTTTCTCTTGATCGTCCGGGTGTATCGGGATTTGGTAAAAGCCGGAATATCCATCGAGGTAACAAAAGAACTTCTGATGAGCTAGGCGCTCGAGGACCTCATCTAGGAAAGGCAGGGGGTAGTGATCTTTTCGTGTTGATTTATTAAGTTTCCTATAATCAATGCACATACGCCACCCTGTAACGGTTCTAGTGGGCACCAGTTCATTTTTGTCATTAAGAACAACGGTGGTTCCCCACTTTTTAGGGACCACCTGCACTGGGCTTACCCACTGAGAATCAGAAATTGGGTAGATAATGCCTGCCTTTAGAAGCTTGAGGACCTCGAGGCGAACCACCTCTTTGAGGTTGGGGTTTAACTTTCTCTGGTGTTCTCGTGATGGTTTAAACTCTTCAACCATGGGCAGTTTGTGCATACATAAAGCAGGGTTTATGCCCGTCAGATCAGTCATTTTATAGCCAATGGCTTTCTTATGCTTCTTCAGTTCATCGAGGAGTCTATTTTCTTGATCATCCTCCAGAGTGGAGCTGATGATTACTGGACAGAGCTTCTCATCATCAAGAAAAACATGTTTAAGCCCCTCGGGTAAGGCTTTCATTTCTGGAGCCTTAGGTGGCTCAGTGGCTTCTATAATTGTGATGGCTTTAAGTTCTTCAAACGTGGCTGTCGGAGCTTCTTCAGCTTTTTCTAAGTATTGCAGGCACTGTTGTACTAGTTCACTGGCCGAGAATTCTACATCCGGATTTGTAAGAGTATTTTCCAATTCGTCGGATGGTTCAGACATTTCTAACTGGGACATTTGATATATAGCATCCAGGAGAAAGACTTCCTCTTGAATGCTTGGACCTTTCATGCTGTTTAGAACTCTGAACTGGAAAGCCTCCCTCCCAAGTCTCAAAATAATAGTTCCTGCTTCGACATCAATGAGAGCTCGGGCGGTAGCTAGGAAAGGTCTTCCGAAGATTATCGGATATCTCAGGTCTTCTTGTATGTCCATAATAACAAAATCACACGGGACATAAGAATTTGTTCCTATTCTGACAGGGATGTCTTCGATAATGCCAAGAGGGGCAGTTATGGTAGAGTTGGCTAACTGAATTGTCATTGTCGTAGGTAACAAATCAGTGAAGCCTAATCTTTTACACATTGAATAGGGCATAATAGATATGCTTGCTCCTAGGTCTGCCAATCCTTTCTTGCTGGAGCCATTTCCAATGGAACACTGAATGCCGAAGGAACCTGGGTCCTTCTTTTTCTTTGGCATTTTATTAAGCAGAATATCTGAAGTGGTTTGAGCAAGTTTCATTGTTTCATGCTCTTCTGTCATATAATTTCTCGACAAGAGGGTTTTCAGGTATTTTGCCCAAGCGGGCACTTCGGAAAGGGCATCAAGAAAAGGAATATCAATGTATAACTTTTTCATAGCTTCTTTAAATTTTTGGAACCTAGTGTCCATTTTGGTTCCTTTTAGTCTGTCTGGGTAAGGAATTCTTGCTGGGACTTCTGAGATTGGTTCCTTTTCCTTTTCTTTCTCTGCAGAATTTTCTGTTTCTCTGCTTGAATTCCCTGTTGGGGAAAGAATGGCTACGTCATCATCATCATGGTCGATTCTTGTGACATCAGGCAGGACACGACCAGACCGCGTGGTGACGGCATTAAGTTGTTCTGGTCTGTTTGGGTTATGACGGGGGTTTGCCTCTGGTTGCCCAGCAAAAGTGCCGGCTTGAGGTTTCAATTGAGCGGCAATCTGTGCCAGTTGGGCTTCTACGGCCTTTTGTTGAGCTTGTTGGTTTGCAAGCATGGTTTGTTGCGATTGAAGCATTTGTCTAATCAAGGATATCTCATCCGATGATTGGGGAGGAGCACCCCTTTGTTGATACTGAGTGACTTGTTGTCCTGGTTGTTGTAGAGGTGCAGTTAACTGTGGCTACTGGGGCTGCTGCAACTGGGGTTGCTGTGGCTGCTGCAACTGGGGTTGTTGCAACTGAGGGTGCAATCCTGAATGGGCATATTGGTAAGAAGGATTCCTGGGATAGTTAGATCTTTGAAAACCTTGTCTGTAATTCCCTTGATTGAAGTTATTCTGAAATCCTGGTGGTTGTCTATTGAAAGATCCACCTTGTGCCTGCTGTTGTGGGTTGGCAGTCCCTGCAGGATTCCCGTATTGAAAACCAGGAAGGTTCCTTGGTTTATCAGGGTTGTAATACACTTGGCCAGGTATTGAATGTATGGAGTTGACTTGCTCTGGCATTTGGTCCTCGGGATGCTCGATAATGGGTTCATATTGCGGCATAGGTGGTTGTAAATCCATCATGACATTGTATAACAGGCCACATGATAATGTGGGATGATCGGATGCATGACAGGCTTCACAAGTTCCAGCAGCTGCCTTAACTTGTTGAACCTGAGAGCTTTTCTTCTTATCATATTCCCCGAAAGAAGTTTCGAGGGCTTGTTTCTTGCTAGCAATAGTCTTCAAAGCCTCAGCAATGGCCTTGAGTTCCATGGATTCTTCTGCTTTGTAAACCTTGAGAACGCCTTTGGGTTGGTTAGATGACCTTCCCCAATTGGATTGGTTCTCGGCCCCCAGCGTAACTATATTCCAGGAATCTTCATAATTCTTTCTCATAAAGTTTCCTCCAGATGAGGAATCTAGGAATTGATTAATATCATCACTTACTCCTCTGTAAAATGTTTCTATCAGTTGATTTTGAGATATGCCATGGTGAGGACACTTTCTCAGGAGTTCTTTGAATCTTTCCCAAGCTTCAGCAAGTGTTTCTCCAGGTAGTTGGGAAAAGTGATTAATCTGTCCCCTAATCTCATAGGTTAGCGAAGGTGGGAAGAATTTCTCAAGAAACTTCTCTTCTAAGGGAGTCCAAGTAGTGATGATGGGGTGTCTATCCAAAGCGTTGTACCAGCTTAATGCTCTTCCAGATAAGGTGAAGTGGAAAAGGTGTAACATGATTGCTTCCATTGCAATTCCTGCTTGGGGTACAAGTCGGCAGAGTGACTTGAATCTCTTAAGGTGATCCATGCAATCGTCTCCGGGTGCTCCGGAGAAAGAGATGCCTTGCATGATCTGGATCCATTGCGTCCGAATTTCAAAGTGTGGTATGTTAATAATCGGTGGTCGGACAGGATGATCGTCTTCATAATTCTTTGGGACTGCGTAGTCCCGAAGTTGCTTGTTTCTTAACGCAAGTTGAGCAGCAGCATGCTCTGCTTGGATGCGGGCTTGTTCCTCAGCTCGGATCTCAGCTTGCACCTGAGCACGAGTGTCGGCAATAAGTTGTGCTCGTTGTGCTGCTATGGCGGCGTTGACTCTTTCTGCAACAAGGCGTTGCTCTTCGGCCATCTGTCTGGCTCTTTGGCGGTTAAGTCTATTCCTTCGGTGGAAACTTCTTTCTACCTTAGAATCATATTCTAGTTCAGGGGAGAATCTGATGCTATGCGGGGGTTGCATACACGTTTTCTACCTGAGTAGAAGGAAAATCACACGTTAGGATATTGGAAGGAAATGAAGAAATCAAGAAGTATTGGAGTAGTTATCAGGAAAAAGTGTAAAATCCTAATCAACCAAGAAGTTGTTAAGTAAAAACTAAAAAGTTTCGTTGTCCCCGGCAACGGCGCCAATTTTTGATGGAGTTTTGCAACACCACTAAAAATCCTAAGGTGATGAATCCTTAGGTTTAGCCTTGCTAGTACTATGGTAAGAACTCCACCCACGTGTGCTAAGACACGTGGAAGTCTTATCGTAGTATAGTTAAGGGTCGAATCCTCGGGATAACGGTCTTGACGAAGTCAAGATGGAAAACGTTTTAGTTCTACTTAACTACTTAACAGTTGATATTTAGGTCGAAAGTTTGATGTTGGTTATAAAGCTAAATATGAGGAAAGTAAAGATTAAGGTTGTAAACAATTGATAAAAACCACTAGGATGTTATCGGGTTTCACACCACTACACATGGATCAAGTCATGCAACATAATAAAACAACCTGCAAAAAGAGTCAAATCAGTTAGTATCTTGTAGTCCTAGCTTCCTTTCGGATAACTAGCTACGAGAAGTGTGGAGTATTGCAATGCCAGCCATTCCATAATGAATGGTCACATGCTTTGCATTACTTCTTCATGAAATGTGTTCCTCGACCTTACCAAGGTTGCACTTCCATACGTCAACTGATTCCATTCCATAGTATGAAAGTGCAACGATGGGGGTGAGTTTACTCCACTCATGAAAACACTTCTAGACACCGAAACAGACATATGGTGACTACATACATCCATAACCAACATTCAATCGATATTTAGATCTAAGGGTACAAACATAGACAATTCATACCAAAAGACAATATGTAACACAAGTTGATGATCAAGCAACTAGTATTCATTAAGCGATTGAAGTCAAACTGAAAAGAAGAGTATCTTTATTACAAGTTATTGAATTACATCGCATGAAATGAAAACATGGGTAGCGGGGCTACTCCCCGCACCCTAGTGAATGAAACTACTCACTCATGGCAAAGAAGGAGGTGAGAAGAGAGAGAAAGAACGCCATCTCCACGGAGGAGGGAAGGTTGAACCCTTGGTGAAGAGAGCAACGATCTTCGCACTTCGTGGTTGCTTTGATGAAGGAATTTCTCTTCCCACCTTCTTTGTTGAAGAGATAGAAAGAAGAGAGAGAAGGAAGCTTGATGATGAGCACGGATCTCAAAACTGGCAGCCTTGGGGCAGTGGACGGAAGACCAGAGTGCTCTGGATCTGGAGAGGCAGCCTTTGGGCGTCTTGGAATTCGATCCTTTTGAAGTGACCCTTGAGGTCCTATTTATAGGCTCAAGTTGAGCCCAAACGGTCTTGAGACCGTTTGGTCTCAAACGGTCTTGAGACCGTGAGGCTTCTCGCGGTCTTGGGACCGTGAGGCTTCTCGCGGTCTTGGGACCGTGAGGCTTCTCGCGGTCTTGGGACCGTGAGGCTTCTCGCGGTCTTGGGACCATGAGGCTTCTCGCGGTCTTGGGATCGTGAGGCTTGTCGCGGTCTTGGGACCGTGAGGCTTGTCGCGGTCTTGGGACCGTGAGGCTTCTCGCGGTCTTGGGACCGTGAGGCTTCTCGCGGTCTTGGGACCGTGAGGCTTCTCACGGTCTTGGGACCGTGAGGCTTCTCGCGGTCTTGGGACCGTGAGGCTTGTCGCGGTCTTGGGACCGTGAGGCTTCTCGCAGTCTTGGGACCGTGAGGCTTGTCGCGGTCTTGGGACCGTGAGGCTTCTCGCGGTCTTGGGACCATGAGGCTTCTCGCGGTCTTGGGACCGTGAGGCTTGTCGCGGTCTTGGGACCATGAGGCTTCTCGTGGTCTTGGGACCGTGAGGCTTGTCGCGGTCTTGGGACCGTGAGGCTTCTCGCAGTCTTGGGACCGTGAGGCTTGTCGCGGTCTTGGGACCGTGAGGCTTCTCGCGGTCTTGGGACCATGAGGAGTCTTTGTAATTTTTTTTGTGTTTTCTGTAATGAAAAAGAGGAAAAGTTGGTTTATTGACGTATCTGCAATAAAGTAAGAAGGTTTAATGATTCTATTTAGTTTATATAAGAAAGAGTATGGAAAACTAAAGATAAATAATAAGATAACGTCACAAGATGAGAGGTTATCACCTGCTCTCCATCCCTAGTGCTCAGGGAGAACACATATCTCCAATGAAGACAAAAACTCACATATGAAATCAGTGTATGTAAGTGAGTCACCCAAGAAGGGTTATCACTGTCGAGCCCCTGATGCTCACAAACTAGGTGAAGATTGTTGGTGAAGCTGATGGAGTCGAGAAACACATAATTGTCGTACTATGTCGCATGGATCTCCCTCTTCTGTAGGTCTTCATATCTCTTCTTGATGTCAGCATTGGGGTGAGCAATTCAAATTGTCTTGGGAATCAAGTTTTGAATCCTCATCGATTAAAATGCTTCTCTCCTTGGCGCCTGATGCGAGGATTTTGAGTCGCATTTATAGACTTGTTTTATATGCATTTTATGTGTTTATTGGTCACTTTTGTGGTTAGTATCACATGATTCACTTGCTCTAGTCTATAATCTCAATTAGTATCAAATATCACACATTTTATCTATTTGATTATAAACAATTATAATAATGAGTTTTATCTTAGCTGATTCGGTTTTGTCTTGCAATTTCAGGAAAAACAAGTATACACAGCTGTCGATACCATCGACATGTGTCGATGGCATCGACACAGTCACAAGTAGACAGCTGAGATGAGCCAAGATGAGTCGATACTATCGACACTACAGTCGATGGTATCTAGATACCTTCAGACAGCACGCGATTAACCGGTCGATACTATCGACGTATAAGTCGATACTATCGACGTTCTACAGTTTCAACGACAGAAAGATGATAAAACCGACACCAAAAGGTGTCGATACCATCGACCCGCGTCGATGGTATTGAGTCTGCATCAGTCGGGATGCCAAAGAAAGAGGAAAACTTGCCGATAACCTGGTGGGGTCGATACCATCGACCCGCGTCGATGGTATCGACGCTGTCAGATCAGTTTTTGATCCAATTGATCTCAATCCAATGGTGGTGATAATTTGGTGACCTAAAGTGATCTATATACCTAATGACGGTGGCCAAGAGCCAACTATCATGTCATTAGCCATTGCACAAGTCCCCAGAAGGTGTGGAGAGAAGAACGGAGCTGAGAAGCACGCCCCTACCGTTTCGAGAGCCGAAGAAGACGTTTTCCACCGCTGAAAGGTTGTTGATTGCGCATTCTACGTCGAGGAACGCTTGGGTCTTCTCCATTCTGGGGTTTACATCACTTTATCCACGTTTTCTTCATGTTTTCCCTTTTTCCCACCATGTCTTGCTCTGAGATGAACATGCGGGGCTAATCCCCTTTAACTTTAGGATCGGGAGTAGCCCGGGGAATCATTGTATGACGTTTCTATCATAGTAATTCATATTTTGTCTCTTAAATCCGTGGTATGATTTCATTTTCTCCATTATATCATTTTGATTGATCACCCTAATTATAGTCTAATGCCCTTAATTACTTTGAAAGAAGAATTAATGGTCAAAAAGAGACGAAATTCACATTAATTAATAAATCCCTTAAACAAGGTGATGTACGGTTAATGGTGGAAAACCAGAGGTCGATTCTAATGCACCTAGTTTAGGGTAGAGGTTACTACGACGGTGGAACCGACCTAGACTTAGGTAGTAAATTGTATCACGATAGTGAACAATTTTTATTACAGGCCACTACCCAGATTGAGAGATGAATTCGTTTAACTATGTGGAAATTCATACAATGAAAACCTGCGGTGAAACTGCAATCCTAAAGATCCTCATTTAAATTGGTTAAACTAAACATTTAATCGATTGCTTTGTTTTATTTTATTTCTTTCTTTTATTTTTCAACCAACTCTCAAAACCTTTTAATCGGTCTAGCTTATCGTAAACAATTAGTAGTAGTCTACCGATAGTTTAGTGTCCCTAAGTTCGACTCGGGCCTCAAAAGGCCTATACCACTCTGACACATGCACTTGCATTATACGCACGGTAAAATCGTGTCAAGTTTTAGGCGTTGTTTCCGGGGACACGGCAACTGTCGGCACTACGAGTGTTGCAAGCGGCCACTCTAGGACACATTTTATTTTATTATTATTTTTGAAATTCATCGTTTACCTTTCATATTTAGTAATTGTCTAGCACTGTACTGAACAAATTTACTACTTTGCAGGTACAAGTGCATGGTGACGACACGTAGCACAGACTACACACAGCCAGCACCAGGGGTTCCACAGTTGGGACCAGACGACGAGGAGAACAATATCCACGATCAGCCCGAGGATATAGATTCAGACTTGGAAGCAGAAACCATGGCTGAAGAACAGACAATATGGGAGAAGATAAAGGCTTCTTCCTCGTCAGCATCAAAAGGGACAATAAAGAAGCAAGCCATCAACATTCCAACCTATAAGATTGATCCGGCACTGATCAACTTGGTCAAGTCTCAAGCATTTCACGGGCTGAAGAATGAAGACCCAGTTGCACACATCAACACTTTTGTGGAGAATTGCGATATGATCAAGATAGACATGTTTCCGAAGGAGACGCTATATCTGAAGTTGTTCCCCAGCTCTTTAGCAGGCAATGCACGTGAATGGCTGCATAACCTAGATGATGAAACTGTTGAGACGTGGGATCAAATGATCGAGGTCCTTTTCAAGAGGTTCTTTCCACCGGAGAAAACCAACGACGTACTACGGAAGATCCACAATTTCTGTCAAAGAGCAGGTGAGACATACTCAGAGACGTGGGAGTGCTTCCAAATAATGTTGCGGAAGTGTCCACATCACAGGCTGGACAAAGAAAAACAAGTGAAGATCTTCTATTTCTCTCTAAATGAGCATGACAGGAGCAATCTGGACTCAGTAGGCTCCGGTTTCTTTTTTAATAACACCGGCGCTAGGTGTTGGGAAATCCTAAAGAACATGGCCAGGAAGCAGTCATGGGGCGATAGGGATGAATAGGTTCGAGTCACAGGTGAATCAAAAGCAATTAAGGAGTTGAATGAGAAGATGGACCTTCTATCCAAGAAATTGCTAGCAAAGGAAGACGTAGAATCTGATGATGAAGCACAGGTTAAATTTATGCCCCAACAACAGGGGTATAGAAACAACGATTATTCTTGGAGGAAAGATAAGAAATTTTCATGGAAGGACCCAAATAATTTCCTTCAGGACCCCGATTCAAAGCCACAACCGCAGGCAGAAGACAAGAGCAATGAGTTGCTCAATCAAGTAATGAAGCAGAATCAAGAACTCATGAGTACGTTTGGCCAACAGATTAAGCAACAAGGTGATTTCATGAATCAATTTGGGCAGACCTTACAAAGTCATGGGGCTCAGATGAGAACTATGGAGACGTTGTTAGCATAGTTAGCAACTGAGATAGAAAATCTGAAAAAGCCAACGCAACAGGGTTTTCCCAGAAATACAAATGTTCCTGGAGGAAATCATCAAGCGAAGGCAATTCTTTTACGGAGTGGGAAGAATATTTTAAACCCCAAGGCCGATGAACTGAGCACACCCCCAGGTGAGGCCACAGAGGAGGTTTCAATTACAATCACAGAGCCGGTAGAAGAGATGGTAGAGGATGCTACACTGGAACCCATTGCTGAGGAGGAGACGCAGAAGAGGACACCATATGTGCCACCACACCTGAGGGCACAGGCTGTCCCGGTCCCATATCCAAACAGTTTGAAAGCCAAGAAAGTGGATGCTCAGTTCAATAAGTTCCTGGATAGCTTTAGGAAGCTTTCGGTCAACATTCCACTGTTAGAAGAAATTGAGCAGATACCCTCTTACGCCAAGTTTCTGAAAGATATAATCACAAAAAAGAGGAAGATTCCTGATACCGAGGTCGTAGTTCTTAAGGAGTAGGTGAGCGCCATCATTATGGGCACATTGCCACCTAAACGACAGGATCCGGGCTGCTTCAATATTTCATGTTACATCGGTAAGGTGAAATTCGGCGAAGCATTGTGTGATTCCGGGGCAAGTATCAATTTGATGTCTCTCTCTACTTTCAAGAAGCTGGGACTGAAAGAATCGAGACATATCAATATGATGATTCAGTTGGCGGACAATTCTGTGGTTAAGCCGTATGGTATTTGCGAGGATGTTTTGGTTAAAGTTGACCGGTTTGTATTTCCAGAACATTTTGTGGTAATGGAAATGCAAGATGAACAAGGAAAGGAACTACTCCTTGGGCGACCTTTCCAAGCTACTTCATACATGATACTTGAGATGGGAAGAGGCCGTTTGACTTTGGGAATCGCGGATGACCGATTTGAAATGGTTATTCCCTCAAATACAACACATTCAAAAGCAAAGGAGCAGTGCCAAATGGTGAAACATTTTGATCAAAACATTTCTCTTTGTCTAGGGAAGCCATTTCTGGATATGGCTCATGTAATGACCAAGGTAGATAAGGGGACATTGGCTATAGATATTATGGAACAAACCAAAATTGTTTCTCTTTGTAGAGCTGTGGGGTATCCAAATGATGAAGAGGAGGAAATTCCGCTTTCTACTGAAGATGATGCAATAGCAAGTTTTGTCTTTGATGCATACCCAGAATTGCCCCTTGAAGCTTGCCTTGTTAACATAATGCATGACTGGATGAGAAGCAAGTTATTACAAGAATGCGTCAAGATGCTTCAAGTGCTTCCGTGCTATTACACTAGGCATTATGAAGATCTTGTACCACTCCCACCACTGCTTCAATCATCATTGATTAGTCCACCAGAGTTAGAACTGAAGCCATTGCCTCCTCATTTGAAGTATACATTCTTAGCTGAGGGTGAAAAACTACCAGTGATTATTTCGACATATCTGAGTGTCGATGAAGAAGAGCAATTGCTGATCGTGTTGAAGAACCACCGTGGCACATTCGTGTGGTCAGTCGTGGATATCAAGGGGATTTCCCCTATGCTGTGCCAACACAAGATCCGGCTCGAGGAAGGAGCCAAACCTGTCATCCAGCCACAACGCAGACTCAATCCGAGCATGATGGAGGTAGTCAAGAAGGAGGTGATCAAGCTCCTTTCAGCGGGTATCATTTACGCTATCTCCGACTCAACGTGGGTAAGCCCCACACAGGTAGTCCCTAAAAGGGGGAAATTACTATTACTCACAACCTGTTAAATGAGCCGGTCACGACCCGATTGGTAACCGGGTGGCGTGTGTGCATTGATTATCGTAGATTAAACTCTGCTACATTAAAAGATCATTTTCCTCTTCTGCTTATCGATCAAATCTTAGAGTGACTAGTTGGTCGGTCTCATTTTTGTTTTCTAGGCGGCTATTCTGGCTACAATCAGATTTCTATTGATCCTAAGGACCAAGAGAAGTCCACCTTCACTTGTCCATATGGAACATTTGCATATCGCCACATGCCTTTTGGATTGTGTAACGCACCAGCAACCTTTCAGCGTTGCATGGTTTCCATTTTCTCTGATATGGTTGAGTGCTTTTTAGAGTCTTCATGGACGATTTTTCTATCTATGGTGCGTCTTTTGATGAATGTTTATACAATTTGGATAAAGTTTTACAACAATGCGAGGACACACATTTAGTTGTCAATTGGGAAAAATGTCATATGATGGTTAGTGAAGGGATTGTTTTAGGACATAAAGTGTCTAGCAAAGGGATTGTTTTAAGATCAAGGTTATTTCAAAATTACCCCCACCTAATTCGGTTAAAGGGGTAAGGAGTTTTCTCGGTCACGCAGGATTTTATCGCCGCTTTATCAAAGATTTCTCGAAAATCACTAAACCATTATATGAACTGCTTGAGAAAGATGCGGTGTTTGATTTTAATGAAAAGTGTTTGAATGCTTTTAGTGTCCTCAAGGAGAAGTTAATTTCTGCACCGATTGTTCAAATGCCGGATTGGACAAAGCCGTTTGAGTTAATGTGCGATGCTTCAGATTATGCAGTCGGGGTTGTTCTAGGACAACGTTTTGAAAACAAACCCGCTGTAATTTTCTATGCGTCCAAGACTTTAAATGAAGCACAACTTAACTACACCACAACTGAAAAAGAATTTCTCGTCGTCTTTTTTGCATTTGAAAAAATTCGGCAATATCTTGTAGGGTCAAAAGTTGTGGTGTGGACGGATCACGCCGTCGTAAAATATTTGATGGAAAAGAAAGATGCCAAACCTAGATTGATTAGGTGGATCTTATTATTACAAGAATTTGATATTGAAATTAAAGATAAGGCGGGGATTGAGAATGTGGTTGCAGACCACTTGTCTAGGTTAGAACGGGTAGATGAGAAGGACATTAATATACCCATTACCGAGACATTCCCTGATGAACAACTCCTTTCTATAAAATCCAAGGATCCATGGTTTTCTTATATTGTTAATTATCTTGCTTGTAAAATAATCCCGGAAGATTGGACTTATCAAGAGAAAAAGAAAATTTTCCACTCTTTGAGATATTATTTCTGGGATGATCCCATTTTGTTGAAGCAATGCAGGGACGACGTTTTGCACAGCTGTGTACTAGAGATAGAATATGACAGTGTACTTAGTCATTGTCACACACTACCAACATGTGTCATCATGCGAGTTCCAGAACGGCGGCCGAGGTGTTGGAGAGTGGTCTCTATTGGCCTACACTTTTCCAGGACGCCTATGAATATGTGCGAAGATGTGACTCCTGTCAAAGGGCAGGTAATATTTCCAAGCGGCAAGAGATGCCCCTCAATGTGTTTCAAGAAGTTGAGGTGTTTGATCTGTGGGGTATTGATTTTATGGGACCCTTTGTGTCCTCGAACTCTAATTTGTACATTTTACTTGCTGTTGACTATGTATTGAAGTGGGTAGAGGCAATACCCACAAGGACTAACGATGTTGTTGTAGTATGCAGATTTGTAAAAGAACATATTTTCTGCAGATTCGGTGTGCCAATGATGATTATCAGTGATGGAGGCACTCATTTCAAGAATCAAAATTTTGCTACATTATTGAGAAAGTATGGGGTAAAGCACAATATTGGTACCCCATATCATTCATAGACACAAGGACAAGTTGAAGTGTCAAACAGAGAAATCAAGAAAATTTTGGAGCGCACTGTGGCTTCGACAAGGAAGAACTGGAGTACTTTGCTACCGGATGATTTATGGGCGTACATGACCGCCTTCAAGACACCTATAGGCACTACGCCTTTTAGGTTGGCTTATGGGCGGGCCTGCCATGTGCCGGTAGAGTTGGAGCACAAGGCACACTGGGCGTTAAGGAAACTAAATTTGACTTATGATGTGGCAGGAAAGAAATGAATGCTGGAGATCAATGAGTTAGATGAGTTAAGGATGAACGCCTATGAAAACTCGAGGATTTACAAGGAGAGGAAAAAACTCATTCACGATCGACACATTCAACTGCGTGTTTTCAAGAAGGGAGATCGTGTGCTATTGTTCAACTTGAGGTTGAAGCTGCATCTTGGGAAATTGAAATCCCGGTGGAGTGGACCTTTCATTGTGGAGGAGGTGCGCCCACATGGTGCCATCATGGTGCGTGATGGAGAGATGACATTTCTAGTCAATGGACAGAGGTTGAAGTTGTACTTTGGCGAGGACTACACAAAGAAAGTGCATGAGGTCAAACTCATAGCACTTAAGGATGCATGATAAGCTTGATTTTGTCTAGCCTAAGACATTAAATAAGGGCGCTTGTTGGGAGGCAACCCAACCATTAGTAGTTTCGTCCATTTTCTTTCGCATTTACAAGTTAGTTTGGTTTAATGTTGTTTTTAGTGTAAAAATGATACCTTGATCGTTTGTTCAGTGTGCAGGTCTGAGGCAGAGTCGATACCATCGACCACAAAGTCGATGGTAGCGACATGGGTACATGTAGGTGACTGCAGAAAATTTTCTGAGTCGGACGTCGATGGTATCGACCTACCATCAGTAACGCCGAAGAAAAAGCCAGCTCAAGGTCAATAGTATCGACTAGGATGTTGATACTCGTGAGATCCCTGAAGATTTATCGACAATCTTGTCTCAGTGAAGTCGATACCATCGACGGCCGTGTCGATGGTATCGACCCAACTATAGTGAGGAAGCGGCACCTGAGCCTCGCGAGGGTGTTTGATCCTTGAAGAGTCGATACCATCGACCCACGTCGATGGTATCGACGTGACACATCACTGATCCGCGAGAAGAAATCAACGGAGGCCGTTAAATCAAAGAAGTTTATTTGTGGGTTGGGTCGATACCATCGACACCCATCGATGGTATCGACACGTCATCGATCCGGGCCCCCACATCAAGAAATCGACAACCGTCGATACTCGTGAAGACACAGATTGTGCTACAGGTGTCGATACCATCGACACCCCGTCGATGGTATCGACGGTGCAACAACAGCGCCAGGTTCAGTTATAAAAGGGAGGGTTGTTTCTCCAATCTCTTCACACCTTCAGAGTTTCTTCCTTCCTCTTATGCATTGAGCGTGCTGTGCGACCGGACATCTTCACCAAGCATCCAAGGATCGTGATCTCTTCATCGAGCGCTGCACTAAACGGAGATCGTTTTCTCCGACTTCATCTAGCTCTCTCTTATTCCCTTTCTCTCTGCAAAAATGGTGCGAACGGCATGAGCCTCTTCTTCCCAGGCGGCCCCTATGGAGATCGATACCTTTGTTCCTCCACCACCAGGATCAATTCCTCGTCCGAGGATTGTTCATCCGTCAGCGGAAGTATGAAAGGTTTACGAGGAGTTACTTAAGAGAAAGATCGAGCCCACCCGATATGTTGATCGGGACATGGTTCGTTACCTTGGGTTCGGGGCCGATCTTGCTTATGTCCCCAAAGGGCAAGAAAGGCATATGGGCAGGAGGGCCGACGAGATGGAGTTCCACTCCGATGGACAACCCTTTTTCGGCGATTGGTCGACATACAAGGAGCTAGTGGTTGAGTTCATGGCATCACTGGACATATGCGTCGTACCGAACGACCTCATCGCCACTGATCGGGAAAGGATCAAGGGTCGTGTTTCTTTCTGGGTCTACAACAACAATTACACTCTCACCCTCCAGCAATTCAATTCCATTTACAACTGGAATCATGGGAGAGACTAGCACAGGAGGCCAGACAACCAGACTGATTATGACGAGATCTTCGCCCAACTGGTGACCGCGCCTCTAGGCAAATCTGTCAGTTACCACAACGTGAATGTCGCCGATTTTGAGCATCCTTTCGTGCGGGTTCTACATCGTATGTTGTGCACCACGCTCTTTTCTCGGGGTGATCTGTCGCTTAGTAAATTTTAGGAGACAAATTTATTCTTTTTGTATAAACTACTGAAGCGCGAGGAGTGCAATTGGGGTGCGTTTTTCTTGACGCGCGTGTTGGCTGTGTGGAGGAGCACACGAAAAGCTCCTATCCACTTTGGAGGGCTCATCACACCATTGGCTCTCTACCTTAGGATGGATTTTTCCCAACTCACTCTGCTTTCCAATAGGATCAAGGTCAATTTGCAGCATCTACACTGCTCCAACCTCCTGATGCTCCGTGATGGCGTGGCATATGCTCATTTCCATGTCAATCACGAATATCAAGAATGTGTGCTTCCAGAACCCGTCTTCAACATCAAGGGCGCGCAACACTTCCGGTGGCCTTTCATCACCATCGACGACTCTGATGAAGATGGAGGAAATGACGACAACAACGATGACGGCGACGAGCATGAAGAGGAAGAAGAGGCTTTCACTCCTCTTCGGGCACGAGTGGCACCACAGAAGCGCCCCCTCATGCACCCGGGTGCATCATCTTCTTCGCAGCCTCTGCCACCTCAGCCCTCTCAGCAAGGAGAGGATGTATATTCGATGCAAGGGATGTATTCGATGTTGTAGAAGATTCAGCAGACCCAGCAGCAACATACTGAGTCGTTTGCCGGTATTCAGGATACCACGAACCGGCTTTTTGTGAACCAGCATGCCATTTATGAAAATGAGTGCCTCCTCGCCAACCAACAGAACATCCATGATAGGTTGCATAGGATGCAGATGCAACAACAACCTTTCTATGACAACTACTAGAGCCAGAACTATTTTGGGGGGTATCCTCAACCTCCGCCGATGCCCTAGTATGATCCGAGTTTGCATGGGCCAGTATCCATCCTGGGACCCCACAACCCTGCAGTACCCGCCACCACCTGACCAACGATCAGTATCACTATTCCACCTTTTAAGGTTGTTTTTGACTATGCGGCCATAGTCGAATTCAAGCTTAGGGGGGGTGTTGGAACATCTTCTATCCTTTTCTTGCTTTTATTTTCTTAGTTTTTATCATTTATTGCTTTGTCTTTTATTTTAGCAATTTTCTTAGTTCTTAGTTTTTTAGGATCCACACTCTATCTAGTGTATCTATGGATGTCAGTTGTAATGTGTCATCTCTGCTTCGGTCATTTGGGAATCAAGGGTATTTTTGAAAAATTGTAATGAATTTGAAAGCTTGTCTTGTTCTAACTTAAGCACATAACTTATGAAAATTATTGGGTTTGTCAACCTTACAACAGAAGACTATAACTGTACATGCCTTTGATTCACGGACAGTGGACGAAATTGGTTGTTTGAGCCTAAACTGACCAAATGGTAATGAGACCTTAATTTGAAACAAGAGAGAGAAACCCCTTAATTGTTTCACAGGTCATTAAGGAGGGACATATAATATTTTCCAATGGTTCAGTCATTTAATCTTGTGATCTATCCACCCTTTGTTTTCATACTCCACCATAAGAACTGGAAGCACATTACGATTTTCGTCTTTTGATTTAATAGCATTTAGATAAGACTGCATTTTAGTTAGATTTTGCATTAAAAAAAAGGAAAAATGAAAAAGTTGTAAATGAATCATGCATGCACACATTCTTAAGTGCATAGCAGCACAGTTGCATTACTAATCTCATGTAGTTGCATTTTAACATATCTTTGAGCATATAGGACAGTATGTGCCTTATTTCTTCTGAAAAATATGAGAAGCGGGTAACTCGTTCTATACTTTCTGAAATTAAGTTGTAATGCCTCAAGGAGTACAGTTATGTGAAAATAAGCCCAAGAGAGAAGAAAAAAAACAAAAGTCTGAAAAATATTGTACATTTTGCAAGTAGAGAGAAAAAGGGCTTAAAAAAAGGGTTGATTTTAGAGGGAGAAAAGAGCTTGTCTCCCTCGTATAATAGGAAGAATAAGTACATAATGTAGTTTTTAGACATTCTATCTTGCATGATATGGGATAGTAGGAACATGCATCATTCCACCCAAAATGTAGGAATTAGGACATTTTCATCTGCATTTGCATCATTTAGGTCATTTCGGATATTTTTGCATGTTAAAACTGTATTATGCTTCCATTTCTTCCACAACCACCTATTTCATCCACCCGTTGCTCGAATTGGTAGGCCATTGTGATTATCTCCTCACTTTTTCATATCAGGAGAGCTGCTTCCACTTAGATGGTAGTTAGGACAAGCAACGTAGATAGAAGATCACAAGATGCACCGAGTCTGGACTGGAGGATTTTATTATGTTAACTGCCTTATGTGATAGTGTTCATCAATTTTGGGGTAGATAGCTTTTATAGATGATTATTGTCGCCTTGCGGGTAATTATCATTTTGTGGTTAGTGAGGGCCGGAATGTGAAAGTTTGGTGGGAATCATATGGCAAGGTCTGTTGTGTAATCTGTTCTTTAGTTGACCTTCGCAATTCTATTATAAAGTTTTGTTGCTCGAGGACGAGCAAGGTTTAAGCTTAGGGGAGTTTGATGCGAGGATTTTGAGTCGCATTTATAGACTTGTTTTATATGCATTTTATGTATTTATTGATCACTTTTGTGGTTAGTATCACATGATTCACTTGCTCTAGTCTATAATCTCAATTAGTATCAAATCTCACACATTTTATCTTTTTTATTATAAACGATTATAATAATGAGTTTTATCTTAGCTGATTCAGTTTTGTCTTGCAATTTCAGGAAAAACAAGTATACACAGCTGTCGATACCATCGATCTGTGTCGATGGCATCAACACAGTCACATGTAGACAGTCGAGATGAGCCAAGATGAGTCGATACTATCGACACTGCAGTCAATGGTATTGAGATACCTTCAGACAGCCCGTGATTAACCGGTCGATACTATCGACGAAAAACTCCATACTATCGACGTTCTATAGTTTCAGTGATGGAAAGATGATAAAATTGATGCCAAAAGGTGTCGATACCATCGACCCGTGTCGATGGTATTGAGTTTGCATCAGTCGGGACGCCAAAGAAAGAGGAAAACCTGCTGATAACCTGGCGGGGTCGATACCATCGACCCGCGTCGATGGTATCGATGCTGTCAGATCAGTTTTTGATCCAAATCGATCTCAATCCAATGGTGGTGATAATTTGGCGAACTAAAGTGATCTATATACCTAATGACGGCGACCAAGAGCCAGCTATCACGTCATTAGCCGCTGCACAAGTCTTGAGAAGGTGTGGAGAGAAGAACGGAGCCGAGAAGCACGCCCCGATCGTTCCGAGAGCTGAAGAAGACGTTTTCCACCACCGGAAGGCTGTTGATTGCGCATTCTATGTCGAGGAACGCTTGGATCTTCTCCATTCAGGGGTTTACATCACTTTATCCATGTTTTCTTCATGTTTTCCCTTTTTCCCACCATGTCTTGCTCTGAGATGAACATGCAGGGATATCCCCTTTATCTTTAGGACCGGGAGTAGCCCGGGGAATCATTGTATGACGTTTCTATCATAGTAATTCATATTTTGTCTCTTAAATCCGTGGTATGATTTTGTTTTCTCCATTATATCATTATGATTGATCACCCTAATGATAATCTAATGCCCTTAATTGCTTTGAATGAAGAATTAATGGTCGAAAAGAGACGAAATTCACATTAATTAATAAATCTCTTGAACAAGGTGATGTACGATTAATGGTGGAAACCCAGAGGTCGATTCTAATGCACCTAGTTTAGGGTAGAGGTTACTACGACGGTGGAACTGGCCTAGACTTAGGTAGTAAATTCTATCATGATAGTGAACAATTTTGATTACAGGCCACTACCCGGATTGAGAGATGAATTCATTTAACTATGTGGAAATTCATACAATGAAAACCCGCGCTGAAACCGCAATCCTAAAGATCCTCATTTAAATTGGTTAAACTAAACATTTAATCGATTGCTTTGTTTTATTTTATTTCTTTCTTTTATTTTTCAACCAACTCTCAAAACCTTTTAATCGGTCTAGTTGATTGCAAATAGTTAGTAGTAGTCTACTGATAGTTCAGTGTCCCGCAGTTTGACTCGGGCCTCACAAGGCCGATACTACTTTGACGTGTGCACTTGCGTTATACGCACGGTAAAATCGTGTCAGCGCCATCTATAGTGCAAGAATGGGTTGAGAAAGAGAGAAAGTGCTCGGTGTATCCTCTGAATGCCTAGAGATTTTTGCTGAACTTTATTGAAGGAAGAGTAGAGAACGTGTGAATAAAAAATAAATCCAAACCCCTCCTTACATAGTTGAGGCTGCGGCCCTACAGTCACATCGGTAGTACCATGCTGAAGTAGGTACTACCGACTTTGCATCTTAAATTAGTGTGTCTTAGTGCTACCAACGGTCCTGATTTGCCAATATCATCGACGTGGATCGCATCATGATAGTAGTATTGATGGATTGTCCGTTGAATAAACATTTGCATAGATTGATGGTACTGACTGTCTGATGCGAAGAGTCTCAATTGTTGGATTGGAGTTCCCATGGATCATCTGTCTTTAGGCGTTGGTAGTACCGACTCTAGGGTCGGTAGTACTAAATTTTTCAAATTAGTCTGTGATTCCAAGAGGGAAATCAATATTCTAAAATTGGAGCACACCTCTTTGTTGGTACTACCGACTTTGTGTTGGTAGCATCGAGTCCTTATCAATTAATCTACTATTTTCTCTTCAGAAATTTGGTGCTACTAACTTATGGGTCAGTAGTAATGTGTTAAATTACCAAAATTGCTCGGATTCCCTATGATGTTGTCGGTCAGTAGTACCGAGTTGTTCAATCAAAGTTGGTCTTCTTCCATGTGCCTCCGTCAGTAGTACCGACTGGTACTAAGACTGAACACCACACAAAAATGACCAAGGTACCTTTTTTACATAAAAACTAATAACACAAAAATTTAATCTTTGAAACTACAAAACTAAATGTAAAGAAGGAAAAATGATGGTTGGGTTGCTTCCCAACAAGTGCCCTTGTTTTATGTCATAGGCTTGACATTCCTAATTAACCCATTAGTGAAGCTCAATGAGCTTTAGCTCCTCCTTTTTCCTCACCACATCTCCCCCAAAGTAGTGTTTAAGCCACAAGCCATTAATAAGGAATGGCTCAGCCCCATTACAAATTTCTACCACCCCATGGGGAAAAACCTTAACTACATTAAAAGGTTTGCTCCATCTAGACCTCAACTTATCGAGATGTAATTTCAACATAGAATTGAATAGAAGAACCTTCTATCCCAGAGTGAAAACCCTATGTAGGATGTGGCGATCCTCGATCTTTTTGGTTCTTTTTTTGTAGATCCTTGAGCTTTCATAAGCATCAGAACTAAGCTCATCTAGCTCATTCAATTCTAACATCCTTTTCCTCCCTGTGAAATCCAAATTGTATCTCAATTTTCTTAATGCCCATCTAGCTTTGTTCTCTAACTCTATAGGCAAGTGACAAGATTTCTCATAGACCAACCTAAAAGGAGTGGTTCCTATAGCTGTCTTATAGGTCGTCCTATACGCCCATAGAGAATCATTAAGCAACATGCTCCAATTAGTCCTATTAGTGCAGACTGTCTTTTCTAATATTTTCTTGATCTCTCTATGAGACACCTCCACTTGACCTTGGGTTTGGGGATGGTATGGAGTACCTAGCCTATGTCTCACTCCATACTTACTCAAAAGTGCCCCAATTTTATTATTAGTGAAATGAGATCCACCATTACTAATGATTAACCTAGACACCCCAAACCTACAAAAAATGTTATCCTTCACAAACCAACATACAACTTGGGTGCCATTGGTGTAGGTTGGAATCACTTCCACCCACTTAGACACATAGTGAACAACAAGTAATATATAAATATTAGAATTCACAGACACAATGGGCCCATGAAATCAATGCCCCATTGATCAAAGGGCTCAACTTCTTAAAAAACATTTAAAGGCATTTCATGTCTTTTGGAAATATTACATGCACGTTGACACACATCACAACGAACCAAATTATATGCATCTTTAAAAATTGTCAGCCAATAAAAATTGCATTATAAGACCTTAGTTTCTGTCCTAGAACTAGCATGATGACCCCTCATAGGTAATGAATGACAGTGTGGTAATATGCTCTCAAACTCACACTCCGACACACATTTTCTCAAGATACCATCCCTACATTGTTTGAGCAAAAGTGGCTCATCCTAGTGTAATACCTCAAAGTGGAAGAATTTCTTCTTTTCCTAGTAACCCCAATCCTCTGGAAGTTCTCCACATGCCAAGTAGTTTACAATATTTGCAAACCAAGGATCTTTTCTTTTCATGGCAAAGAGATGCTCATCTGGGAATTCCTCCACTATAGGTATATCTATGTCCTTTTGATACACCCTTTCAAGTCTAGACAGGTGATCGAACACCACATTTTTAGTGCCTTCTTTGTCTTTGATTTCGTTATCAAATTATTGCAATATAAGTACACATATCAACCTAGGTTTAGCATCCTTTTTTTGCAACAAATACTTGATTTCTGCATATCAGTCCAAACAATTACCTTACCCCCTATCAAATATTGGTGAAACTTCTCAAAAGAAATAAATATTGCTAAAAGCCCTCAAATAGTTGTGTAATTCAAATGGACATCATTAAGTGTTTTAGAAACATAATAAATGACCGCAGGGACCTTATCTTAGAGTTGGCCTAGAAAAGCCCCCACTGCGTAATCTGATGTGTCACACATCATCTCAAAAGGTTGGTTCAGATGTGGAGCTTGGACAATAGGTGTGAAGACTAACTTCTCCTTCAACATCTGAAACGCCTTCAAACATGGCTCATAAAATTTAAAATCAACATCCTTTTCTAACAATTCACAAAGCGGTTTGGGGATTTTCAAAAAATCATGTATACATCTTCGGTAAAATCTGACATGTCCTAGAAAACTCCTAACTTCCTTCACTAAAGATGGTGGAGGTAGCTTGGAGATGACCTCTATCTTTACCGATTCTACCTTCATTCCTTTACTGGACACCTTGTACCCCAAAACCATTTCATCACTCACCATCATATGACATTTTTCCCAATTCAAAACTAGGTGATTATCCTCACATCTCTACAACACCTTATCAAGATTGGAAAGCCGATCCTCAAACTATTTCATGTAAACCAAAAAATCATCCATCAACACCTTCAAACATCTTCCTACCATATCAGAGAAGATGGTGAGCATGCATCGCTGAAAAGTAGTTGGTGCGTTACAAAGACCAAATGACATTTGACGATATGTAAAAGTGCCATAAGGACAAGTGAAGGTAGACTTCCCTTGATCTTGTGGCTAGATAAAAACTGATTATATCCAAAATAACTGTCAAGAAAACAAAAAATGAGAGCGGTCGATGAGCCACTCAAGAATTTGATTAATAAAAGGGAGCGGGAAATGATACTTCAATGTGGCAGAATTGAGACGTCGATATTCTATATGGATACGCCACCCAGTCACTAACCTAGTCAAAATTAATTAATAATTTCAGTTAGTTGTTACTATTATCCCCACTTTCTTAGGAACCACCTGAGTTGGGCTAACCTAGGTCGATTAAGAGATAGCATATACAATACCTACAGATAACAATTTTACTACCTCTTTCTTTACTACCTTAGACATGATGGGGTTGAGTCACCACTGAGGTTGCAAGATTGGCTTAGCTCCTTCCTCAAGTCTGATCTTGTGCTGGTAGAAACTAGGGGAGATCCCCTTTATGTCTTCCATAGACCATCCAAATGTTGCCTGGCAGTTTTTCATAACCATAAGCAGCTACTCCTCTACCTGAATGCTTAGTGAAGATAAAATGATGACTGGAAGGTTTTCCTCTGCTTCCAAGAAAGTGTACTTCAAGTGTGGTGGTAGTGGCTTCATCTCTAGCTCTAGGGGACTCAACGAAGAAGGGACCAAAGGTGGAGGGGTGATCCTTGAGAAATAACATGACAGTGCCTTGAGAAATAAGACACACTCCTCCAGCAAACAAGATTGATTACATTCATCCATCAGATTCATAAGAGACACCTCTAATGACAATAGTGGAATGCTTGCATTAGAGTAGTAGAAGATACCTCTTCAACAATTGTTGATAAATGGTCATCCTCTTCATCATTAGGATACTAAACTGCCTTTGTCAAAGAAATTTCTTATGTGTTTTCCAAGATGTCTGCCGCCAGTGTGCCTTTGTGGACCTGTGTCATCCCATGAGCCATATTAAAAAAATGGCTTCCCAAGAAAGAATGACACTTTTTCCTGAACTTCCTGCAACATGTGATACTGCACCTTTCCCTTGTCAATTTGTGTAGGCTCAGGCATCAAAATTTCAAAATGCTCTTCTTTATTGCCTTATGTCAGTTTTCCTCTGCCTATTTCTAGAATCATATCAGTTGTGGCTTGGAATGGCCTCATGAGTCATAATTCATTACGTTGACCATCTTGCATCTCCATGATGACAAAGTCTACTGGAAACATGAATCTGTCAACCTTAACTAGAACATCCTCACAATTATCATAAGTCCTCACCACTTAGCTGTTTGCCAATTGTATGGTCATATTACTCTTCTTGGACTCCTTCAGACCTAGCTTTTTGAAAGTGGTCAAGGGTATGAGATTCATGCTAGCCCCTGAGTCACATAAAGCTTCTCTAAATCTTGTCCTCTTGATATAACATGAGATGTTAAAATAGATCATATTCTACCTTTGTGGTGGCAACATTTCCAAAATAAAAGCACTAACTTTCTCCTTCAGAACTACCATCTCAGAATCATTTATACTTCTCTTCTTTTTAATCAAGTCCTTCAGAAATTTTCTGTAGGAGGGAATCTGTTCAAATGCATCGATGAGTGGAATGTTGACATGAAGCTATCTAGAAACTTACAAAATTTCTTGTCAACCTTCTGAGCGTTCAAGCTATTTGGGAATGGCACTGGATACACCACCTTCCTTAGGTGAGGTGGTACATAAGACTCTTTCTTTGGCTCCTCAAGTTCATGAGTTTCAACATCAACTGACTTTCCCTCTACTGCAACATCTGGATCAACTAAATCAACTGAAACAATAGTCACTGGTGAGCCTTTATCATCTTTTTTGTCCTTTGACTCTGGAGCTATCTTCTGCTCATTCAACAACTTCTTCCCATTGTATAAAATCACTACTTTTACATGTTGATTGTCAGTAGATATGTTGGTGTTTCCTATGAACCACTACTTCATAGGTTTCTTCAAGGACGCAACCTCTATCACAATCTGAGAAATCTCTGACTCTATGTTGTGAATCTGTGCTCCTTGATGCTTAAGTTCCCTCTGAGTCTATAAAATTAGTACATCATTTCGAATAACCAGCTTACCAAGCATGTCCTCTATTCGGTCTATCTTGTTAGGGCCCCTGCCTTGTTGTATTGTTGTTGTGGAACACCCTATTGTGGCTTGCCTTGTTGAGCTTGGGAACGGTCTTGCTGAAATTATTGGGATCCCTCCAAGAGAACTTGGGGCCTTCCCTATAGTTTTGCAGTTGTGTAAAATTGTATTCCTTATTTTCTCCTTCAGAAGAGTTTCCATCTTTCTGACACATCTTCTTGGCTATCAAGTCCAATTTTTCATTCAGTGTGGAAATCACCTTGGAGTCTCCAATACTTTTAATAGATGTTGGACATTCATGCTCTTCTCCCCAAGATTGGCTCTTAGCCATGTTTTTCAAATCTCACTACATTTGGGTGGCTTATTGTTGAGGAAGAAGCATGTCCCTATGCTGTCCAACGTGGTTCTTTCCCCCTAATGTAGCCAATAATAGAAAATCTTCGCCTAGCCTAACAAGTCAATACCATGGTGAGGGACCTTCCTCAGCATGTTCTAGAGCCTCTCCCATGCCTCAGAGTATGACTCCTCTGCTACTTGTTTGAAGTGGTAGATCTTTTTGATCAACTCATTCATCTTCTGCAGAGGGAAATAGTGTTGCATGAAGGCGTTAATCATTTGATGCCAAGTCTTAATAGATTCATCCCTTGGATTGTAGAACCACGACTTGGAATCATCTTCCAACAATGATGGAAAAATCTTAAAGTAGATCACATTTGTTGGTACTCTATCTATCTTCACCATGTCACAACTTTCAACAAAATTGCTGATGTGTGTCATCGAGTCTTTAGTGTTGTGGCCATGGATGGCCTATTGCTTGATTAACACCACAATCCTCAGATCTATCTTGTAGGTGCCCACATTTATTGATTACTGCTTGATTGGCCCAAACTGATCTGTTGAGGAAGATGCCTTGATCTTCTCCCAAATTGTATGCTCTTCTACTGCCATCTCTAGTTGTTGTTCTGGTTCTACTTGTGGCGGTAATTGAGTGATTGGAGGTGGAGTCAGAAGTGGAGTTGGAATCAACCTTCCTCTTAAGTTACCAAACTCCCTTCCATGGTGCAACATCTCTACCTGACTAAAGCCCTATGGAGATGAGTCCCTATACTCATGAGATTTAGTGTGCACCATACACTAGTACCAGAAATTATTATGGATAGTATGAGAAGGAGTACTTATAATTGAAGAAATTGATATTTAAAATTTAGTGTGAAAGGATAAAAAGAGAAATAAAAAGTGTTTCCTAGAGCGGCTGATTACATTACTCATAGTGTTGAATTTGTCATTTCCCTGGAAACGAAACCAAAGACTTGATAGGTATTTTCTATATGCCCTAAAACACAAGTGTATGCTATCAAAGTAATACAGGCCAATGAGGCCAGAATGTCGAACAGTGGGAAATGTTGAACTAAAAAACTAATACTAACTATAATACAATCAGCTAGACCGAAGAAAACTATGATTGAATGGTTTAATTATCTAAAATAGAAAATAACTCTGAACTGCTGGTGATTGATTGCAATTGGTTGGAATTCCTTAGGATTATAGTTTCACCTCATTTAATATTGCAATTAACATAATAACATTAATATATATCTCTCCAACCCCTGGACGAAGAGCCCATAGGAAGAATTACCCACTGACATGGTGTAATTCACTACCCAATTTAATACCAATACCACTCTTGTATCGATTTTGTAATTAGTCAGGTGCTTTAACAAAACCTCTGGGTAACCTCTTCACGTTCGTAAGTCGCCTTTCTTAAAGGATGATATAAAGTGTGTATTTCTATGATTTTCCAACCCTTAGTTTCCTTTTTTAAAGCAATTTAGGGTCTAACTAACTACCTACGGTGATCAAGCATGGATAGTTCATTGCAATCACATAGAAATAAGTCAATTGAGAGAAATTGATATACTAATGCATAACATCAAATACAATGCATCACCGGGCTACTCCCGGGTCTTAAGTAACAAGGGGCTTAGCCCCGCATGGTTTTCATGGTAAAAAACATAGGATATGAGAAGAAAAACGTGGAGAACATTAGAAAAACAAAAGAACCCCTGAAGTAGACGGTCTAAGAGATCCCTCCACATACACGTGCCGATTTGCTACCTCTCGGCTCCAAATTCATACGTTAGAAGTGCCTGAATTGTCCAGAACGTGGTCTTCTTCTCAACTTTCTCCTCTCCTTTCTCTTGGTTGCTGTCCAATGCAAAGGAACATGATAGATAGGGTTGGCTAAATTCCTTCTAAGTCATAAAAGTGACTTATGGAAAAATACTCCCTCAACCGTCATATTAGACATCATGCTACCTCTCGGCTCCAAATCCGTACGCTGGAAGTGCCTGAATGGTCCAGAACGTGGTCTACTTCTCGACTTTCTCCTCTCCTTTTTCTTGGTTGTTGTCCAATGCAAAGGAACATCATAGATATGGTTGGCTAAATTCCTTCTAAGTCATAAAAGTGAGTTATGGCAAAATAATCTCTCAACTGTCAAATTAGACATCATCTTTAGATCTGAATGATCCCAACATGTCGGTACTACTGACTCCTTTAATTGTTGCGGCCACCTGGCAAGTTGTCGATACCACTGAGCTTCTGTTGATAGTATTGATTTGCTTCAATTCTTTTCAAGTCCAATACTGGATGCTATCAGTAGTATCGACATGTAGAGTCAGTACTATGAGTCTTCTCAATTTCGTTCTTTCCCATACTAATTATGAATTAGTACCACCAACTTCAATGTCAGTAGTACCGAGCTGTGTAGATTCTTATAAAATTCCCAAAATTCATAAAATTTGAACATAAGCTCTTGAAATACTATAAATCATTCAAAAATACTAAAATTACATTTATTTGATGCAATTAAGTATCACAATCTAATGAGAGTAAACCATGCACAATAAATATGAAAATTAACAAAAAATGCATAAAAAATAACATAAAATAGCCTAGGAAAATGACAAAAATCGCATGCATCATATAGTCATTAGTGTTAAATTCAACATTTACACTTTGTAAGCCTGTAGAGAATGTACTAGTCATTATACATGTCATAGTACACTTATTCATCAACAAGACCTAAAATGAATTGTCTTTTCCCAAGAAGAATGACTAACCAATTTTCTTTTATAGGATCTCTGATATAGAATACCTACTTCATCTGTGATGCCATGATGAATGGTTCATCCTTCTCACTTGTCCACTCAAAATTCACTATTGTGAAATTGAGTTCATCAACTACAACTCTTTTTTTGTTATCAACCCATTAACACCTAAATAATGGAACTCTAAACTTAGTGTAGTCAATTTGCCATGTCTCTTCAATGACACGGTAATAAGACATCTTTCCTTCATGTAGACTCTTATCCTTGACACTAAAAAAATACAATGAAGTCGTTTGAAGGGTGACCCCATTGTTTTGGAAGACAATCTTATCAATTTGACATTTTGTGTAGTATGAAAATCCATTTATGTCAAGCCCTTCCTAAAATGTAATGTGCATATTTGGCTTATATGTGAGCCATTTGATAGTTTCTGTAACATTATCTAGTGTTAGATATAGTTGATTGAATACTTTCTCTTTAAGACACCTAAGAAATGTTTCATTATGCTCTATAGAAAGTCACATTGAACTGGCTCAGGGATATTTTTTTCTTGAGCTCATTGGTGTGTTTGGTGATATAAATACCCACATCGTCAATGTTTCATAAAGCATACAACTGCGCTTGTTCCCACTTCTCACAACTATTATCTATCTATCTTTCTCCCAAAGTGCCTTTTCCATAATAAACTCTAACATTCACAATATTAGAAAATGTTTTTTTTGCAACTCAAAGAGTCATTGCAAAAGTCCATAACCAACGTAGAAGCATATCCCTCAATGATACCCCCTTCAGGATGACTACAATTCAAAAAATTTCATTAAAAACACTCATGTACCACTGAAAATGATACATCCAATGCAAGAAAACTAGACACAACATTTTCACTTCCCTCGTCAAATGGACAACCGGATGTACCATGATATCAAAGAATGAAGGGGAAAAATATTGCTTGTGTTGTCATATGGTAATGAACACTTCTCTTTACAACTTATCCAGATTCTCAAAATCAATGACTTTGTTTCATAGAGTGTTTAAGAAGAAGAAATTCCTAGTGATTGCAAACCTTACATGCTTAGGAAGGATAGATCAAATAGGCACATGAAATATATGTTGCCTTAGAGTGTGACAATCATGAGATTTAAGACCTATCAACTTCAGATCATTCATCGTATCAATCTGTGGATATAGACTGAGTATCTCTGTGGTACCTTAAAATTAAGAAAGCACTTACAAAAAGTACTCTTCTTTTCTATAGGCAAGGTGTAACAAGCACAAGGTAAATATATGCATTGACACTTACTAACTTTTGTTGTTAATTCTTTCCTTATACTCATTTCATGTAGATCCACTATGGATTTGATGTCATCTTTTTTTTTTCTTTCATATTCAACAGAGTACCAATGATGCTATCACAAACATTTTTCTCAACATTCATGACATTGAGAAAGTGTTTAATTGTCAAAGAACTCCAATAAGTAAGATCCCTAAATATCAAACTATTTTTTAATAAAGAGTGTTCATCTGTGGGAGTAGTACATGGTATGTTACCTAATTTACAATGTTGTTTACTCTTACATAAACATCCTCCATGGACATAGGTTTAGGGGCAATTCATTCTTCAGTTGAGGCATTGGATGTCTTGCATAATTTTTGGTAAGGATGCACCTTTGACAAAAACCTTCGATGACCAAGTTATACAGTCTTAACCAACATGTTTAGTCTAATTGAATCAGTATTTTCCTCATGTATAGGACATGCCTTGGTTCATTTGATGATGTACCCAGACAAGTTCCCATAATCTAAAAATTTATTAATAGTGCAAAACAACATAGCACACAAATAAAAAATCTCTCCACCCAAAGCATCATATTCTCATTAGAGTTTCTTTAGGTCATAAATTAGAGGTTCAAGGTAAACATCAATATCATTGCCTAGTTGTTTGGGGCCTGATATCAACAAGAATATCAAGACTTATTCATTCTTGTTACACAACCATGAAGGAAGATTGTATATAAGAATCATGACATGCTAAGTACTACCTTGGCTGCTTAATGTTCCATATGGATTCATCTCATCGATACAAAATCCAAGTGTTAAATTTATGTCTTCTTCACCAAATATAGGCTATAATAAATAAATCTTTTTCCATTGTGGGGATGCAAATGCATGTTGTAGCATACCATCATTGTTTTTCTTTACCTTTCTAAGCCAAGATAATTTTTTTGCATCAATGATATTAGCAAACAAGCTTTGAGACTATCATACTATAGGAAGATACCACATCACCTTGGAAGGAGATTCAGTTTTAGTCTTACCTGATATCGTCCTTGTGTACCTACATGTCCCACATTTTGGACATTCTTTTATATCGATACCGTCCTTCTAAATTAGCACACAAGAATTCTTACATGCATGTATCTTCTTATCCTCCATTCCCATTGGACTCAACATATTTTTCATTTTATATGTTGAGATTGAAAGTTCATCGCCTTCAGGGAGAATTTCTTTCAACAAAGAAGTGAAGCTTTGTCGCTCCATCTATTGTTACCCTTTAGAGTATACAATCTCAACACAACACTCAACTTATTAAAATTAGTACAACCTAAGTTTAAAGGTTTCTCAAAATCATGCAAAACTTCTCTAAGTAAGGGAGGTGGCTCTGTAAGATTTACCCTACAACTATCCATCATTACATCAACCATGTGTGTTAATTTGGTTCATTCACACCAATATCGTCATCCATTTCTTATTCAAAACAACTACCACTATAGACATTTGTTGATCTCATGCCAAGAATCTCTCACTACAGTACTATTCAGAATAGACTTGTACAACCCCATTGTACATGGATCATGTCATCAGTGTCAACATACAAATTGTTACTACAATTCCTACTAGGGAAATAGAACCTATCTCCAGGTTTTTTGCAATGTTCCTTCACAAATCTTACAATGTTATTGATACCATTAATATACTCCAGGGTGTAGTGATTTGGACTAGACATCCATGATCAATCCATTATATCATCAAATGGAAGACAAGCAGCTAATCAGGTGTTAGCTAATAAGTTAATTTTAGAGTAAAATATGTTTGAATTGAGACCTAATCATTTATTAGCATTCACATTGATGAATGTGTACCACCTATCCCATTCTTCAACACTTCTCTACTAAGTGTATAATATGTTTTCGATTTCGATAAATTTTGGCAGCATTTCCATGTTGTTCTCCAAATACACCAATGTAGATGGGCAAATACTCACCTACATATGTACCTAGAGAAAAAGGGGAAATGTTGATGAAATTTATTGAAATGGAACATGCATTATACAATTAAATCCTAAATGAGATGAAGTTCTCAAGAATAGTCCCAAATGGGGACACTCCAAGGTTTACTCCAAATGAGTAAATCTCAGACGGTTTTCTAGGCCAACAACACGGTTTAGAAATTTGGGTTTACAATCTATGGTTTACATATTAGAGTACTTAGATTAGCATTTATATATTAGGGATTAGAAATTATGGTTTATGAATTAGGGTTTAGATTGATTCTGCAACTCGAGAACACGAAGTTGGAATCACACATATTATTCAAACTAATCAAATATAATATTTTAAAAAACCAAATAACCAATTCTAAACAAACTTATATTCATAGAAACGATTCTAAAAAACTAATATCCATTACACATACATTTTCATCACAATTTTTAAGAATATTCATTTTTGCATGTGTATATTTCTTGAAAATCAGATTTTGAAGGGGTAAGGTGGATAGGATACCTCAGCCGAAGGCAATGGAGGCTCATGGCACCATGAGGAGTAGGAGGAGGTGGGGCAACAACATTGGGAGAAGGACAAGGAGCCAGTGGAAGCACCATGTTGAGTAGAAGGAGGAGGAATCACATCAAAGGAGACTAGAGGAGACAGAAGCACCACGTTCAAGCTGGAGGAGGAGAACGATGTCGATTGGAGGAGGTGGGGACTAGATATGGAAAAGTTACGTCTGCTAGAGGAGGAAGTGGATGAAGAGAGAGGTATAGTGGTGGGCTTGAGGAGGATTAGAGGTGGTAGACTGGAGGAGGACCAACGACAATTGGAGAAGGAACATGAGAGGTTGGAGGAGGACTAGAGGCTACACAAAGGAGCAGTAGTGTCGGCTGGCTATGGGGGTGACAGAGAGCTCTCTCGAGAATCAAAGAGTACGTTCGTGGGGAGGGGAAAGAGGGGTTTCTTGTTGGGTTTAAGTAAGACATATATTTTTGGTTGTTATATATAAATTGATGACACACCCTGTAGTGTCAGTTCATTGGTACTATAACGGAAAAGAAACATGTGTCCATGTGAACATGTATAGTAGGTCAGCTACTATAAAACTGAAAACAAATGATGCATCCCACCCACACTTATATTGTCAGTTTCTATAAATACCATCGATGAGATATTCCAATTTAGGAAGAAAAAAATTTCATGGGACTTTTGGCTCATAACCTTTCTCGTCAATTGCTATCAATGAAATTGATGAGTCTGATATGCTTCTATCTCATCGGTTATTTTATTAGGAACCAAAAAGATAAGATTTTTGAAGGGAAGTGTCTCTCAAAATTTTGCACAAAATATGCTTTTGTAGGAACTTTGTGTCAGTGGTTTTTTTGTGAAACAACCAATGAGATAAGGAAAGTGCAACCCATGTTTCTCAGTTGGAAAATTGAGGACATTTTCTTTGAAAGAAACGACAAGATATATTACACCCTCAGTTCCCCTTGAATAAAAATCCAATGATATCAGTCAAATATGTAGTAGTGAAAATAAGGGCTTACCTCCCAACACCCCAAACATTTATATCATGTTGTTCTCATCATGATATACAAGTGTAGAAAAGTAGGGTACAAATCATGGAGACGTCGTACACAGTCGCCAAGAGGGGAAATCATTAACATACCAACAAGTGGACAAGGAAGATCCAGAATGGTAGTTTTGCTTTACTGGCACTACATCCGTGTGCGTGGAACGTCTATGGTGGCTACTTTCCTGTAGTTGTTTCACTGATCTTCAAATCCTTTTTCCATTTTTGATATTTTGTTGGTTGTCTCCTTTGTTCTTCCTCTTTCCATCTATGCACATATTCTAACAAAATGCAAAAATAAAAAAAAACTATCAAGTATATTGTGTGTGTATAATGTTATTGGAAGAATAAAAGTATATCAAGAAAGGGGTATTTAGAACAAGAGTTTCAAACTGAGGTGGGTTGCCTGCCACTAGCACCAAGTTTTTATGCATTCACCCAGTCTTCTTGTAGTTCTTTCAATCCATCAACCCATCTCGAATCCCTGTGTTTTCACACTTGAAGTACAAGCCTCCCAAATTTGCATTCAAAAGTTGTTCTCTATCCTATTGCTCACATTAGTTATCACAATGTGATCCATCCAGATCTCTATCATTTAAGTAACTAGTTGGACTCTTCTAGTGACCATGATCAACATCCTCATTTCTTTCTTTCTGGGTGGGGGTCTTGAACATATTGATATTTATCTTCATATTCATGAAATAGACCGTCATTGTTCCACTACACACATGTATTTCAACATTAGATATAGGTAGGAATTGTCTCCCCAAGATGATGGGAATCTTCCTATCCTCTGGACCCATGTCAAGAACAATGAAATTATCTAGGAACACTAGTGCCCTTTCTTTATCTATCATCACCAAGACAACATCCACTCTTCCTCTAGCCACTTAGATGGAGTGGTCTGCCAATTGGAGAGTGAAATGAGTTGGTTTCAACTTGCCTAACCCCATCTCAACATAGACACTATATGGCATCATATTCACACTCAATCCCCAGTCAAGTAGGGATTGGTCTATGTGATGCCCCCATGTATCTTGGTATGAGTGGGGATCTTAGGTCTTTCCTCTTCACGAGAAGTGACTATCGTATGATATAGCTCACTTTTTACATCAACTTGATTTTCTTTGGCATCCTCCCCATTGACTTCCTACTGATAGTATATAGGTTCTTGAGAAGCTTGACATAAGATGGGATTTGATTGATAGAATCCAACAAAGGGATATTCCCTTTCTCTTTCCAAAACATCTCTAGAATGTCAACACTAAGTTTTTTGCCTCCTTTTGGATGATGGAGGATCATCTAATGCTTTAGTGAATGGTGGCTCACTTGCTTTTGTAACATGCCCTTCTTATGGCATGACATGAGGCGGAACACTAGGGATTGTAGAACCTACAAATAGAGTAGAAGGTGGAACACACGGGGTCACGTACTCAATATGAGGTGTCACAAAATCATAATCATCAATCTTAATCATGGTATCACTGCTTGGTCTCTTTGGCCTTGTTTCATCAAGATACCCTTGGATCACATGATCATTTCCCATTTGATACTTGGTCTACTCAATGAATTTTTACTCCTTAGAACTATCACATCACTACCTTACTCATGGTGGAGAGGGGGAGAGGGTTGCATCTATGAAGGAGGTGGACACCGCCCTTGGTATTGGAACTAAGTTGGGTGAGAAACTTGGGGTTGGTAAGTGAAGCGGTGGGAAGGTTGTGATGTTGAAGGTGGCGGAGGCATATACGGCTTGGAATGGCTGTGAAATTGGTATATCGGTTGCACTTTTATAGGAGGTGGACTATACTAGACTTGAGATGCACCCATTGGTCCACTTGTTTCACTAAAGTTCATTATGGTTTGGGGGGAAATTTTGCTTCCATTTGAAGAGAAAGTATCGAAGAGAGATGCTCCACTTTTTTCTCAACCTTCATCACATTCTTTTGCACATCATCAAACCTTTTCAACCAAGAAAGAACTTCATCCTCAAATATTAACATATATCATGGACTTTGTTGTTCTTGGTAGATTTGAGAATGTTGTTTCTGCACTTCTTCACCAAAGGACTCAACAAAGATTGGTGAGTATCCAATGCCCCAAAAACATAAGTGTTCCACCGCAAGGTTCATCCATGGAGGGTAAGTTAGGGCCTAAGATCAACTCTTTTGTAAAAATGGGTTATAAGAGAATTCTATCGGATCTAATAACTAATATGATATATAATTGGTCATATAATTGAGGTTGCATAGACTTGTTTTATACAAGGTTGGAACTTCCATCTATCTTGGTAAGAATTTGATGCAAAGAAAATTAAATCATGGATCATACCAATTAAGTTGTTTTTCAAATTTCAAAATTAACTGGGTGATAGGGAACACTTCCCAATTGATTCTTCATAAAGATCATCATTTCCCCATGAATCTTCATCAATTGTGGGCTTGAATCATTATATGTTGTAGATGTCACACCAAAGGGTCGATCACCATTATTTATCATGCTAGAAGCTCAGATCCTTGGATTTCCCACTAACTGATTAAATAAGCCATGTGTCTCCTCAGGTGGCTTAGCCATAAAAGCTCCTCCACAAGAAGAATTCATTGTAGCTTGACCCATTAGATAGAAACCAAAGTAGAAGGATTGAACAAGCTTCCATAAAGGAATTTCAAGGTGCGATGACTCTCTCAACATATTTTGTAAACGTCTCCCAAGCATCATTGAACTACTCATTACCCACTTGACTGAAACTCACTATGGCACACCACATTTGTGTCAACCTTGAAATGGAGTAGAATTTCTTTAGAAAGGCATTCTTCATATCTCCCCTTGTCATCATCTACGTTCATGACTCATATACTAATATTTGGCCTTGTATTATAGGGAGAATGAGAACAAGGTCAACCTAATTGAGCCATCACTAGTTGGTGGTATTCTAAAGGTAGAACATACTTCAAGAAAGGAATCCAAGTGATTGTAGGGGTTCTCGCTCTCTTTGATATGTAGAAGGTGGATAGGAGCTAAAGGAGGTCTTGAGAGATGGAGAACCCCCATGGAATTTGATGAACTCTATTAGTAGTTTTCAATTTGCAGATGCTAGGCATGAAGTATGCATGAAGTGGATTTTGTGGTAAAATTTGGCCTTCCGTATTGTCTTCCACATGTTTCTTGTCACATGCACAAGGCACAACTAAACAGAAGAGGAGAAGTTAGAAAACCATTATGCACAAATAAAAAAAAGAATAAAGAATATAAATGATTATGGTAGTAGGAAATTATCAAAGTAAAACTAACTATCTAGGTTGTGTGTTTTCTGCCCAACAACAACACCAAAAAGTTTGATTGTTTTTCACTTTTGGGGGTGCACCTAACCAATTGAATTTTTTTAGATGTGCCCTAAATATTGAACACACTAGGGGTCTTTAAAATTTATAGAGAACTAATAGGCTCTCCCACATAAACAAACACACTTCACATGTAGATGCAATGGGTCGTACAATAGTATAGGAAACCCAAAAGTTAGGGTCGAACCCAAGAGAGTGGGTACTAGAACTAAGTTAGTTTGAGCTAGGTTCGTACTGTTGAGTCTAGGGTTTAATGGTTTGAGGTTGATTTTGTTTAGATACACTAAGGGTGAACAAGCAAACAACTAAAGAGAACATGACAATCAAAACGTAAATTACCCTCGACAATTAGTTCCAATTAGCAAGAAAAGGCATCATAGCAATGAAAAGAGAAAATCAGACTAAGGAAAGAAAGGTGATACCTATACAATACTAAGCTAGAAATTAGGGCTAAAATGAAATTAAAGATCTAAACTAACAAGAACAAGGCACGAGCAAGACAATGAACTAATTATGAATGTAAAGAACTAAACAAGTAAAAACTAGCTAAGGGAGAAGGCAATTAGGGTTCTAATGCAATAAAGGGGAGTGTGGGATGTTTGGGGGGAATGTACTTATCAATTGACTTGGGGATTAATAACATGTATACATCACTTTTTTATTTTGATTACCGAAGCAAACAACAAGATAGATGCTAATGAATTTTTCTGAACTACTAGTTTGCAATGGATGGGTTACGGTGTGTATAGGGGACCTAGTCCCTACCACCTCTCATCCACCTTTGGAAGGCTCACTTGGATTAGGGTTTAGGTGGAATTCCATTAAGTTTTGGTCATGTCTAGGTTTCTTGGATAGAAACTCCTAGGGAAATTGGGGATTAGGGTAGTAATCGAAGGAGGAAATGAGGTTTTCGTCCTCACATCACCAACAATCTAGCCTTTATGAAGCTCCAATCCAATTACACTAAATGCTTCTTAACTAGATACTTATATCTCTCACAATTTTTTATGCGAGTTGACTAGCATATAGGAAGGTGAATAGACATCTAGGGATGCACTGATTGGACCAAGTTGTAATTCCTAAATTTGCTACATATAAGAAATTCTCTTGAATCCTTAGAGATTTTAGGAACAAACTACAAAGTAATTTATGGAAAATGAGATAGAAGAAGAACATAACCATTAACAAATGTGTACATATCAATTTCCCCCAACATAGTATCAAAGAAACAATTTAACCCCAAACAACCCACCTAGAGTGGTTTAGCTACTGATATAAATGAAAAATACAAAAAGAGATAAGAAAGAGGTAGAAGTATCCATGGAGCTCAAAGTAGTAGATGAATCCTAGTTCTCTAGGAGATGCAATCTTGATCTCCTCCCTCCTCCAAGGTGTAATGTAAGGCAAAGGGGACAAACCTTAAAAAGAAGGGTTTTAGGGTGGAAGGTGATGGAATGGAAGTGGAATGAGGTAGTACAAGATATGGAGGTGAAATGAATCGTCAAGGATGGTAACCCTCAACCTCTAGTCACCTCAAGGTTTATATAGGGGTCTACATGGTCTAGGGTTAAGTGGGTGCAATTATGTAAAATTATACTAGGTAAGCAATAGGGTTTGGTAGGTAGAAACGATTGTGGTTAGCTTGAGTAGGAACTGTAGTGGTGGATGGGAACAACCATTGTGGGATATTGAAAATGACATGTGATTTGGGCTTCTGGGTCTGTAATATGGGCATTCTGTCCAGCACAACCATTCTGGGATTTCCCTGCATGACCATTTTGGCTAGAATGACCGTTCTGGCTAACTAGGTTATTTTTTAAAGACTCTTCTAATTGTGACATGTCCTAAAATAGACAATCCTTAGTAACACAACTCTTTTAGAGTCCTTCCCATGTATTTGGGTCTTGAACTTAGTCATCCATGGAGGTTATTTCTTCAATACATTCTTAGACCACTTGAGGTAGGTTGCAAGTCATTATGTCCTCATTTTGAGCTCCTCCACACATAAGAACACCCTAGATTCAACATTCATCTCATGCTTCCATCAAGTAGTGGTCAAAGTACCTAGAAACATGAAAAATCATTCATAAGTGCATTTGATGATAATACTAATATTAAGGGGAATGGGATGCTTCAAACAGATTTAGATGTGATTGAAGTGCAATATTACACAAGATGAAGTCCTAATATAGGGTTGCATCATTCTATAGGGTACATAGATTACAATATTGACATTTACTATACTTAACTATGGTAATATTAACAAGATTAATAATCTAGGGGCATAAAAATGGCATGTACTTCATAATATGAATTATTACAAGGAGTTATTCAAGCGTCACACTAGAAGTTGCATTAGATTAAATTGGTAATTAGTACCTACCTAAATAATTAAGTTATAGCACTCTTCTATACTTGACTTATGTTGGACTTTAGGATGCATAACTGTGATGATCTTTATAGGATTAAGCACCAAGAGGCATAAAGATGGTATATACTTCATAAGATGAATTATGACAAGGAGTTATTCTATCGTCTCTTCAAAATTTTCATTAGATGTAGTTGGTAATTATTACCTACCAAAATAATTAAGTTGTAGTTGTGGGGAAATATGGCATCAGGTAGGAAGTAGAAACAAAAATGTTGCTGCCATATTCCCCATTGTGCATCGCTTCAAAAATATCTAATGTAAAGGACGATTTCGGGGACAAACTTGGTCCTAGAGAAAGTCCAGTGACAATTTCCTAGTCGTTGTAGTCATGCAGATGTCTACTAGTTACACTGGGACTGCGTCTATGGTGGCTCCTGGTCTTCATCACAAATAGTAGGCTGATGTTGTTATCGTAGAGGCAGACAATAGCCTCCATGCCTCTATGGAAGTCCGCAACGACCATCTAGGACTCTTGGCACTCTAGTAGAACAGACAGGAATGATTTGTCCCTCCTGTTGGCATACTAGTCACCAACGTTCTCTCCCACAATTGTTCTCCCTTTCTATCCCTTCCTGTAGAGGGTAGGACTTGCTCGGGCATTCTATTGGTTACCACAACCAGAGAGCACAATAGTTTTCAGAGGCAATTGAGTTCGGTCTCTGGGAAGCCCCCAGTTGGAGGGGTTACGATCAAGATTCCCAATCTGTGTGGGAGTTGAAGGAACTAGAATTTCATGAATTTTTACAACTTGGAAAAGTCAAAATTGTTAGTTCACTAGTCAGTTGATCAGTTGGAATGTGAGCCGATCGATTCACCCAGTGAATCAATCATTTCAACATGTTTCCCAGTCCCATTTGTATTGGCAATTTTAATCCAACTAATGCATGATATGACATTAGCACTAATCCTTGATACAATCTAATTGCACATCTGAATCAGGTGGTTCACCTATTAAACCAGTTATCTCATGACCATGAGCCAATCAGTTCATTCAGTGAATCGGTAGGTTTGACCCTAATTCATGTAGAATTCAGCCATTGTAATATTCAATCAACATGACACTCCAACTGGCCATTTCATCACATGTATCAATCGGTCAGGAGTCCAATTAGTTGATTTTTTGCTTGAATTCAATAGCTAAACACTTTAGCAATCAATTCAATTATCATTCATGATAAACTCCTCTTCTAGATTTATCCTATGGGTGTGACCCTATAGGTCCCATGTTATGTTGGTCGTGTATGTTCATAACTAATTATGACATTACAAGAAAAGAGCAGTGCCTACTCACACATCATTGCCACCTAAGTAAATAGAAAGTTGGAGAACAACTTCAACCTACAATCTGTGTTTGGTGTTACACTATTTGTATAGTGCCTTTATCTCTAATATACAGATTGAACTTGAGACATGGAGCAGTCATCCTCTTCAAAATTCAATGTCTATTCCTTGGTATAATAGACTGTCTGAGATATATGTAATCTCAATATCATATACTGACTCACATGTGCATGGCCATGCACTTCTCAGCCTCTCTAATCAAGTGGCCACAATATCATACTCCTGTAGGAGGGACATATCCCTTCTACATCACTCACAATCATCCCCATGTGTCACAATGCGTCCCATCATCACCTTTATGGAGACCCTTATTCTGGATCACAATGGATGATGTCAAAGCATACTGAATGAAATGTGATAAGTGTAGTGACTTCAAGTCTAAGAACCAAAATCACGACAAATAGTTTGAGAACTAACTGTGACTACCATTGTCATGGTTTCCAGGTGTTACTCTCATGATGGGTCTGTCCAATACATTATTCTTGAATAAGTATCTGTGTTCTTGGTTTGATATCATATATCATGACTGATGATATTTTGTCATCAACCAACACACACTCTAGTCTTATGTGTTATTGTTATATTTCTACTTTCCATAATAACATGTGACTAGGGACATAATGAGAATGTATATACTCTTAACATCTGTATGATCTCATTGTTCAAGTCACATACTTGAAGACATACATCATTAGTAATATCATTCTCTAGACATTTATTATGTTACTTCATTATCTCTTAACTGATTAAAACAAAATAAATTGGAAGCATGCCTTTATTATTAATCAAATTGTTTACAAGTTATGCTATTACAATCATAATATTATTGGATCTATGGGCATACATACCAACAGTAGGGGTCTACCGAACTTGACTTATATTGGTTGTCGGGATACTTAGTTATAATGATTGTTATAGGATTAAGCAGCTAGAGGCATAAAAATGGCATATATTTCATAAGATTAATTATGACAAGGACTTGTTCAACCATCTAGCCAAAAGTTTCATAGATGCAATTGGTAATTATTACCTATTCAAAAAAGTAAGTTGTAACAGTCTGCCAAAATGGACTTATGACAAACGCATCATGGATATTTTTTTACTAGAAAATTGCGTGCTAAAATATTTCAAATCAATAGTTAGCGATAGTAACTCAAACAAAATAGTGGGATTATAAGGCCAAACTAAGGCTCATGCATATATTGTTCATGTAGATATAATGGTATACACTTTATAATTAATCCTTGATTAACAAAATTTAAATTTAAATAACATCCTCAACTGGTATAGGACGTTGCAAATTGTTTTAAAATGTGAGTAAGATCTCTATGTCCTCATGACACCTATACCATAAGAAGTAATTACTATCACATAAGTACAAAAAGGGAATCTTATCATAATTTATGATTCCGTTGATATTAATTTTTCCATGTTATAATCCATGAATGATGGGCTTCAAAAGCAATATGAGAACATATGTTCTCTAAATATGGCCACCCATCTAAGTATTATCTTCCAAGATAATGAAAACAAGATAACTATGATGTCTCAATGGCCTTGTTTAAGTGCAATATTACTGATGGAGATCCAATATGTCCACATGTACTCGAGTATAGTGGTTATGTAGAAAATGTCAATAGACCAAGATTCTCATGGGCCATGAATTAGAAATTGCTATAATGTCACAATTGTTTCTAAAATCTTATAGTTAGTTTATCATGAACTATAACATGAACAACTTTGTTTAACAATTGTCAGTATGGCTTGGCATGTTGGGAACTACTGAGACTCAGATGCAGAAAGACAAGCCAAATCCTATTTTGATGATCAACAAAGGAAGTGATGAAGTCAAAGGGAAAAGCCAAGATCAGAAGAATTCTGAAGCAATTTAAAATCCCGTGTCTTATGGACTTAAAGTTAATGGAAGAATAGGCAAGCAAGGAAATTTTCACAATCATCACTGGCCTATACATTAGAAAATAAATTACCCTCTCCACCTTGAGGAATTAAAGAAGATGAAGCAATGTACATAAATCTTCACATTGGGTATATATAATATTAAGTTAAACGTATCTACCTATTCATTATAGGTATTGGATACTAGATATTGATCTCACTTATGATCTCATGTCTAGGATCATAAAATAAGTTGACCCTTACTGAAGGAAGAGGTGATGATGATTAGATAATGGAGCAGGATTTTTTGCCATTGTTATATGCACCTAATATTTATGTCTATCCAATTGACTTGTAATAGAGTTAGAGAACTCATTTGGTGTACCTTCCATAAATAGTACATTGTACTTCTATATATTATTTTGGACAAGAATGTCTTTAAATTCTAATAAATAATGGCCAAATTGGTATTTCAATAGATGATATATTCTATGTTAGTCTCTTAATGTCTTATGGTCTTTATTAATAAAATTGTGAGATGAATACATATAACATAATATCAATACGTTAAAACTCAATGATTCAAACAAAACTCATCTTTGACGCTATTGTCTAGGGCACATAAATGATAAGAACATTTCTAGTATCCATAAAGATGGCTATCTTGACTCTTTTAATTTTCAAACAATAGAGCTTGTAATCTTATTTATTGTAGAAGATGAAAAAAACACCCTTCACATGAAATAGTGAGAGGGAAAGTAACTTATTAGGACTCATACATATTGATGTGTGGACCTTTTAGCACAAGTGTTAGAGGTGGATATTTATACTTCATCACATTTAATAATGACTTCATAGATATGGGTATGTGCATATCTTATGGAACACAAATCAGAATCACTTGAAAAGTTCAAGAAAATCATGAACAAAGTACATAACCAATTTGGAAACAATATTGAAGTGATACCATATGATCATGGTTAAGAAAATATAACCAATAGTTGAGGACCTTCTAAGAGGATATGGTATTGTATTACAATTGATTCCACCTAGAAATTGCAACATGATGATGTTCCAGATTGAATGAATCTCACCTTGTTGGACATGGTATGATCAATGATGAGTTTGGATAATCTTGTGGATTTTTATGCATATATGGTCTTGAAACTTCTATTTTTACACTTAACCATTAACTTCTAAAGTGGTTCAAAAGGTATCATATGAGATATAGCATAGAAACATGGTCTTTATGGAGATATGGGGATGTGAAACTTATGTCAAAAATAGTTATCTAAAAATCTTAGACTTATGTATTGTAGGTGTTTATTTATTAGGTATTGCATGGAAACTAAGGGTTACTACTTCAATACTCCATATGAAAACAAAGTATTTGTTGCAAGAACTTTTGTATTATATGAAAAGGAATCCATTTGTGAAGGAACTAGTGGGAGGAAAATAGGTATTGAAGAAGTTTGATACCATGAGGAATACATTGAACTTATGGATTTGAACATTTTTTGAGCTAGAAAGATGAGGAATAAAAAGAATAACAAGCCACTGTGGAATCTCACTTTCCTCATGTAACTCAAGAACCTTGATGGTCTATTTGAACATTTTTTGAGCTAGAAAGATATGGATATCTCATGAATCAATCAAGACATTTTTTTGTCACAAATATTGGAGAGCCAACAACATATATGCGGATATTGAGGGACCCGATTTTGGGTTGTGTTAGGTCTATTTGGACATAATTACCAAACCTACATGTCTATACTTGCATGAAAACTATTACTATAGGAAAACTAGGATAATGGGAAAAAAATCCCAAGACCCTCATCAATAAAGTATACATGCCCAAATATTTTCTTCCATATCTAAATGGTTCTTCAAAATAAATATTAATTTGACAGTGATAGTTGGTGATGATGTTGAGATGAGTACCTAATTCCTATTCAACATGCTTCCACAATTTTAAAGTGAAATTCAGATCTCTATATGAAACATGGAAGTAGGCATCCCATGAAGGCTTAGGATCTCTTAGATGTAGAAATCAGCCATAACTAAAACTGTACTAGTTGTCTTCAAGACTAAAAAATGTGCACTCTTGGTCAAACAATCTACCCACTACCCAAACAACATCATATCCTTCACCAGTCTTACTTAAACCCATAAAAAAGACAACAATAATTTTATTCCACTTTCACTGAGGTATATATAATGGCTGAATAATATCTCTAGTTGTTTGGTGGTCTTCCTTCACTTGTTGGCATAGAATACCTCTAGTTACAAATCTGACTATATCTTTCTTCATCTCTTCCTAGAAGAAAGATGTATTTAAGTATTGATCAACCTTAGTGGTAACTAGATGAATAGCAAATGTGGTCCTTCCTTGAACAAGATTCCTTGCTTCAAATCATCTGATGGAATGCATAACCTTCCCTGCATCAAAAGTTCTCCACTTTTTCCTTTAAAGAGATTAGAATGGGATAATAAAACTAGTATGTATGGGAGATTAGGGATTTCTTATTGAGATTTCCAAACTTCTACAGTCTATTCAGTAACAATCATCAAATGATCCATCATAGCTCTAACTTTGTAAATGAGGCTTCCATTCTATCAAATGTTGCATAATTCTCCACTAATCCATCATCAAGGAAAAAGTAACAATCTCCTTTTTCTTCTCATGACATTTGCTGCTACATTGTCCTTTCTAGGGTGGTAGGATATGGTGAAGCCATATTCTTTCAATAACTCAATCCACCTTTTTAGTCACATGTTGAGTTATTTTAAGCAAGTATGTACTTGAGATTTTTTGTGAGGAAAAACCTTAAACATAGCACCATAGAGATCATTTCACTATATCTTTATTGCATGGAAAATCCTGGCCAAATCCTAGTCATGAGTGTGGTAGTTCTACTATTGAGGCTTGAGTTGTCTAAATGCATAAGAAATAAGTCTACCATTCTGGTGAAAAGTGCATCCGAAGTCCATCCTAGAAGCATATTAAAGATGGAAAAACCTTCATCTTTTAAAGGAAGATGAAACCTAGGGCAAAAGTAAGCTTCTTCTTTAGGTTCTTAAAACTATGCTCACACTATTTATCATAGATGAGCCTTGCTAATTTTCATGTGATAGGAGTCAAGGGAATGGAATTATGAGGAAGTCCCTAATGAAGAATCAACAATAATCAGAAAGTACCAAGTAGATTCCAATGTATGAGGGAGTTTTGGGAGTTGCACAGTTCACAACAGATTCAACTTTTGTTGTATCTACTCAAAAACAATTCTCTGATATGATATGACTAGGAAACTCTCTAAAATCTAGAACTCGTACCTTAGACAAATTGTAATTTATATTTCTTGAGTTTTTAAGAGTAATGTCAAGGTGATGTTCGCAAAGTTGATCATTGTATGAGTATATCAATAAGTCATCAATAAAGACAATGATGAAAGAATCAAGTAAGTATGGAAAAAGCTATTGATATGGTCAATTAATATGGATGGGTTATTGGTTATGACAAAAGCATTACTATGAACTCAAAATGTCAATAAAAAATCTCTCTACTTTATATCTGATGGATTGATCTATAAGTGGTGATATCAACTGCACATGTAAATCTTCGAGAAAACTTTGGTTGTTTTGATATGATTGAAAACATATTTTACTCTTAGAAATGGTATATATACATTATAGTTACCTGGTTCAATCTTATACAATCAATGCACATCCTAAGTGATGTATCCTTCTTGATCTGTGATCTCTGAGGAGATGCACTGTGGTGAATGAATTCCAAATCTAACAACTCATTTATCTTTTTTGTCGGATCAAAATGCTTGTTGGTTCCATTTTTTATTGATCATTCAAGATAGGAGAGATTCCAAGCAGCATGTTAATACAAAATTTGATCTCAATGTCAAGAGGTAGGCCAAAAAAGGACTTTCAAAAATCGCATGAGAAGTATTGAACTATAGGAACATCTCACTAGTCTTCTTCGCTTTAAAAACAATATACAATAGGAAAATCATGCACCTTTTTTTGACATCTTCTCTACTATCACTATAGAATCATAGGCTAAAAGTCAATGATTGCATAATGCTCATTAAGACAAATCATGCATAGAAAAAGATATAAATCAATGATCTGCATGATTATGATGTCTTTAGGGAAAACTCTCCTTCTAGAAACCATCCTCATAGTGATATATAAAATCTTACTAGGAGTTTTGATATTATTATTGTAGTATAAAATCTTTATTAATAGTTATAACATAACAAAAAAGTTGTAGATATAAAACCATGTCAAGCACCAATTAACTAAACAAAACTTTAATTGATTTCTGGCATATGAATGCCATACCTCCTATCAACTAGTACTCATCTACCTACTATACTTCCATGGAAAAGACTCCTATTCAATTCCACTCTTTCTTGTTGTTCTTACCTTGCTTTAGTTGTTGTAGCCTTTCTGCTACATGTTTGATCATCAGGATTTAATATGACCTTCCCTACCATGAAAGCAAAAAACACTTTATTAAATATTGCATTCTCCAGGGTGACCATCGACACTTGGGAAAAAGAGGAGTTTTTAATTTGTGTGATCCCTTCTCTAGTACTCTTCTATTGTTGGGGTTCCCCCTCTCTAAACCATACTGCCTCATGTAGCCTTCCTCTTATTATTATTTTCATTATTCTAATTAGTGGCGGTTGCAGTATGAGGGTTCTCCCTTTATTCCAGTGTCATTCTGGGTGGTCCTCTAACATTGGAACAACCTCTTATTCTACTTGGACAATAGTGATAACAGATCCAGTCAGAGTGTATCCAAAACTGGGCTTCAGCCCATTCATAAACTTTTTGTCTAGACATTCCTCATCTAAGCCATATACATATTTTTGCAGTATCCAACACTTCATCTCATACTGGTTCAATTTGAAATCCTAATAATTCTTTAGATTTTGGAATTTAACCACCTTATTCTCTGTAAGCACCTCATAGACGTTTTAGCTCTAGAATGTTGCAACAAGCACCTCCTTTGTGAGTGGTGCAATATTTGGTCCTCGAGAGTGAATGAAGTTCTTCCACCATGGGATGCATTCACCCTTTTATAGAAATATCCCAAATACAACTTGGATTGTTCAAGGAATCCCAATTTAAGAAAATAGTACTCGCATTTAGATCTACTCCTCAACATCCCCACAACATTGGTCTCTATATCACCTACAAAAGTCTTTGATTCTATCTTGAGGAATTCCAACAAAATCAACTTATAATTCCTTAATTTTTGATATCTCTATTGGTTACCTCCTATTGTGGTAGCATTGTCTCAGACTAGGACATAAAAGCATGCATTGGGGTTTTCCTTATTGAGTAGACTCATAATGACTCCCCATATTGAAATTGTTATCCTCCTTATTCAAGGGTCTCATTCCATTATCACCTCCTATCTTAGGCATCATCTACCAAAAAGAAACAAATATAAGAAACTCATGCATGTCTTAGCAACTTATGGTTTTCAAAATGTCTCTTTGATAAAAAATTATAACATTTCACATATACATAAATAGATAAGAAAATATGTAGAAGCATCATTCCAACATATTATTTTTCTCATGTGGGGAACATCATCAAAATAAACTCAAAGTAACATAAGTACCATAATGCAATAAAAAAAATCACAGTTTGATTAAATTATCTTTAAATAAAGAGTAAGTTTAGATTTAAAATCCCTCATACTACATGCTAATAAGAAAAAATAAAGTTCCAAAGATTATCGGTATGATCTCCTAAGATAAGCCCCATCAATGTAGATAACCTAAAATTGAAAAGTCAAGCTTCACCTGATTTTTTTAACCACCTATTTACATATTGTATATATACATGCATGAACAAGAGAATTGTTAGAGTATGGGGTACACTAAATTTCTACTTAAGCATTAAAATTACTAATAATAGTAGTAAATAAGTACTACATTGAAACAATCTTTTTATACATATTTTATCTGAATGTGGCTAGCTTTATATAGTAGTCTCTTTCAACTTCTGTGTCTATGCCTTTGAATTGGAGAAGTGTTCCTATGAATGACAACAAGGTTTATATGAATTAGTGTGGCTACATCTCTAAAATTGAATGGTTACTCCTCTAAATTGGCATGATGTGCCTCTGAATCATCGAAGCACTACTGATACAGACTTATTCGATAATGTACTATGTGAAGGTTTTATCTTATTCAAAAAAATCTTCTTACATAAAATTTTTCTTAATTATGGATATATAATATCTTAAACTTCAACTAAATATTGATAACTAAATATGAACTATAATCAAAAATCTGATTCTTAAATACCATTTTCTATTGAATTGAAGTATTGATATATTTATGCTAATAACATAAGCAATGAGGTATATGAATTGAACTAAAAGTAAAATACTACTATATGAAAAAAACTTAATGTTCAAGTTACCCAAGAGGTGTAGGTTTTTTATAGGGCATAATTAAGTGTAATATTGAAGCATTGTGAATATGGCACTCTTATTTGTATCATAGGTGAACTTAGTTGAGCTATCCATCTCAAGATATTATAACCCTTTAAAAATAAAATGGATATTATATTGGTTCATTTTCCTAGTTTTAATCATAGGGCACTAGGGTTATGAAGGGTTTATATTATGGCTTCTCATTACATATGATTAACATTTCATGCTATTCATTATGTGTTATCTTAATTAAACTAGGGTTGAAAATATGATTTATAATCAAGGATAAGTAACTATAAATAGGGTTAGGTTTTACTATGTGGATTTACATTCAATGATATCACTCCATTAAACCTACTTTTGATCTTAACTTGGGTTTAGTTTTAGTTATTTTATCCTGTGATATTACACTATATTATAATCATGTGATCATAGAAAAAAGATGATAATTAATGATATAATAATTATACCATATTATAAAAGTGTTTGTACGTAATCATATGCCAATAATTCAACGATATTATTCCTATTTTGTCTATCCACATCGACTAATATTCCCATGTATTAAAAGATGTATCAAAATCTAAGATATGTATTTATATTTTTCATGGGTCCAGGAAGACATCACAAAGTTAGTGTCAGAATCTAGGATTTTTTTCACACTATAGATAAATTCATAAGGTTTCTACAACACTATACCTATCAAAAAATATAAATAAATTTATCAATAAGAAAATAAAACAAATCCAACATCCAGTGGCCCGCTCCATGATGACCTAGCCAAAATAGGAGCAACGACTTGGCTTTGGATTTGCCTGAATGGGTGATTAAAAAATCAAAACTAGGTGCAATTACTAATACACCCATAAGCTATAGCATACAAGTAAATAACCCACGGAATAAAATCATAAACATCTTACCATGACTGATCATTTGTTATATAGAATTTTAGTTGAATAGGGTGTGGGAACCTTGACTACAAATTGAGAAAACATAGATCTCATAAGAAACAAAGATCAAGAGTGATCTCCCTACACTTGCATTGAGATGATGATCTATACTTTATGCATTTAATGGTCCATGGAGTAAGGTCCTTATTTTTCCATGGAAGAGAGAAGACAAAGTTGGGAACTGTGAGAAACCAAATTTCAATGGAACCTGAACAAAAATCATTTTTTAAAGAAAATTGAAATGCTTATGAATAAAATGGGAGGAACTGGAACAATATGTTCCAGAATGAGTTGTATGTTCTCATAGTAGGAAAAAGAGGGATTTGGTATATAGTAATCAGTGGAAAAATTCACTGGGTCAAAGTCTTTTGGGTGACTTTCCAAATTCCTTCCAAGCACCAACATATATCTCTATTGTCCGGATTCAATTGGTGATGAACCCCAATTGTTTGGTGATGGTGGTGGAGTAGGTTATCAATACTAGGTGTATACAATTTGTAAGGGATAGTGGGGTTAGTCAGGTGTCCCATGATCAAAGTTGATTCCTTATTCATAGGTTTGGGAGTATGAAAAAACTAGGAGGGTTTTTTTGGTAAAAGGAGAAGAACTCATCACTACAACAAATATACTCATACATGGCATCTGAAAAATGTCTGTAAAACTATATATTCCACTAACTTTATTTAGTGGAATTTTGTTAAAACTTACAACAATGTGTATTGTACCATTTCCATTAGAGAGATTGTGGAATTAATTTTAAATGCCATTAAACATGTCAATTAAATGTATATCAATAAATGTCATAATAAACACCAATATAACAAATACAAATCAGATTCTAATATCAATTATATTTTATTTAGACGACACTATTGTGTGTTAGAATGTTGTAAGAAATTCTTTTTGTATAATGACACGCAAAAAAGGCCACTATAGTGGCATAAATATTGTATATTATGATATTTTATTGCCTATAATGATTTGGCTTTTAGTTCATTACCTCATTTAGGAAGGAACACCACTTCTAGCTCAGAGTCATATTTCCAAAAAAATAGATTCTGAATATAATTTTTTTATATATTCAAATACATTTTACATGAGAAGGACATTTTACCTTTACTCTTTCACTGAATAAAACACACACGATAAAACTCTTTCATAAAAATATTTAATATGTATTATAGTTTCTATATCTTTTGACAATACAATGAAAAAGTACACATGTATGCTCTCAAAATTTCATGTTGTTAAGTGTTGACTTCATGCCATAAACTTGGGTTTGGTTGGAATCATATTTATAAATCTTGCATCACAACTCTTAAATAAATTTGGCTTCTTCTTGAGTTCCTTACAAAAACGTATGTCAATCTTTATGAGACTCTTTGCATACATGATAGGTAGACAAGGACTAGCGCATATCTATTGCCAATCTATCCAAGATGGTTCATGATGATATCACATGGGTAGTGAAGTTAGTAGCTTCGTTTGTTGGGCCATCATTAGATTTGGAGCAATGTATCCACACATGCGATCTTTGACAATTCATTGATGAAACAAAGTAGAGGGATTGATATTTGACTTTAGCTTGATTTTTGAACATAATGTATTTCAAACAAAAAATCTGTCAAACTTTCTTACACATCGAAAATTGCAATATCTAGTGTCAACCATCATGATTTACAATTAAGGAAAACTAGAAACCATGTCTGAGGCACGTCACACCAACTAAAGAGTTGTGTAAGTAGTTTAGAAGGCATGGATAAGGCAGTTTTTTTTCTATACTACACATGAAAAAAATCAAATATATAAGAAACTATGAGGTAGTTTAGGATGCATTCATACTTCATGAAGATAGTCAAATACACACACTAGCGATTATAATTAATTTTATCCCTAATAGGGTAAGTAGAACAATATGATATAAAATTATGTTCTTATTATATATTTATATTTTGATACAAAGGTAAATCACTAAGGATGGAGCATATACAATATGTCTATCTATATATCCTTATAATAAAAAAAAAAATATGTAGTGTCCATTATATTTAGGATAGTGGAAAGATAATACATGGGTACGTTGATACGTTTATTGATGAAAATATTGTATATTTGTCATAAAGAAAGCATATATATGAAATACATTGCTAAATGCCAATAGTTGCATATGTCATATATTTATGTACAACATGATTGTTGTATAAATCTTAAATATATTAATTTTCAGAAAGAATCCTAGTTTAGTTAAGATAAACATAGAAATCTTGAAGAAAACAAGGAAATGGGTCATTTCAAACAAGGGAAATAGAGAAGCTATAGTCATTGCGGAAACACGATCAAGATGTTAGATACAAGCTGCTATATTAGGAGGATTATTCTGTATAGAGTAGACATCTTGTGTACTAATATTGAGATCTCTAACACCAATCAAGGTTAGGTGAATATGTAGAAAATGGCCATGAGCTCATTAATATGCTTTTCTAAATCTATGATTGAGTTCTCAATATGTCATCATGATCTTTGGAAAAAAAAATACACCCTCTTAATATTGGACCATGTCAAAGAAATGAATATGCGAGGCGAAGCCCTAGGAGAATGTGGAAGAGCCGTATTAGATGAACTCGTGTGATGATAAAAATTTCGTAATGTTGGAAAGTTACAAATTTGGGTGATTTTATGGGCTAGCAATCGATGTACTCCTCACTATGAAGAAAATTTCCAAATTCAATCAATGACTAGTAGTACCATATTAGAAGTTAATGAATTGATCCTTTTAATGGATTAAAATTCTAATTAGGAATAAGAACACATCGTCTTATTACTAAAAAAGGAGTTAAAAACATATGGTTGGATTACTGTGTTCTCTAAATAGAATTAGAGGACACTTATAGTGCTCTCCTTCATAAGGATGTCTCTACCTTTTGGGACCAGAACCACCTACAGCAGGTGGGTATGCATTAGAAAAATGTAATCCAAAATGTTTTGTTTTTATTGATTTACTAAAATGTTCAAAGGATCTCATTGACAAATAAGGCTCTATTTTTGGTAGGATTTTAATAGTTTCTCTTACATGTTTCTATCAACTCCATGCTTAGCTAGAATACTTAGCCCTAATACATCAACTAGGAATGAAGCTATTGTAGATTTTTTTTTAAATACTTCCCTTTTAACATTAACTGTTGATGTTGGGTATCCTTCTACAGTTACTTCTTTATGTCATATAACTGTTTCACTAATTTATCATATCAATTCATGTATTAGCCTGTATCGTATATTAGAGCCTCTAAAATTATGTTTTTTGAAAATTAAAGGCCCAAAAGCTAATGTTTTAATGGTGTTGTCTAATGTAATAAACTTATATTTTATACATAGAGACCTTATGGGCAATGAATGGGCTTTGGATAACCATGTAGATAGAGTGTGCAATGAATACGAAAGGTCTATAACTATTGTCTAAAATTAGCTGTCAAAGGAGATTTTTTATAGAGAGATGGCTTCCTAGAATTCAAGATTGTAGTTGAACATATGCTCATAACTACCTCACAGAGTGTCTGCGTGATTAGAGAAGGGTCAATGATTAGTGGGAGCAACTTGTAGTAACCATAGACGATTGGGTTATTTTTTATGGGAAAAATGTAGCAACTTGATTAAACAATGTAAATCATATTTATTAGGAATTCTACAATCAAAACTTCATTCTTGATAAAACACATTCGTATTTTGAGTCATCATAATTACACCTATGTGCATGCAGAATAGACTATTGTGTCTCTGACATGCCTATACAATCATCTAGATCTCTATCAATGACATAGTGTCTCTCAATTGAACTCTACTCATTTTTTGTATGTAAATTACATAATACATGCCTTGAGGCCAGCCTATAATGTGTTCACTTTACTCATCAAAAATAAAAGTTATTGTATATTTCTTTTAACATGGTTTGTTCTCTTCCAAGCCACTAACACTTAATGTCCATTAGTTGATGAGTAGTACCACATTTTAGAGGTGTGAGTTTCTAGAGATGTCTAGTCTTCAAGATATGGAGAAAGCAGTCTTGGTGGGATGTTTGGGAATAAGTAGTTAACATACACTTAGTACACTGTTTAGATGCACATTAGTGGTAGATTATATTTAAGGTATTTTTGGGATAATATATCAACACTGTGAATAATGAAGGGGTTGATGTAGGCGAAAAAGATGAGGAATAACCTGCACTTATGGACTAGGCACGCAAAAATAATATAGAAAACACACAACCACAAGAACACCAAGATTTACGTGGAAAACCCCCACAATATATGAGGGCAAAACCATAGGGTCAAGGCCCAATGAAAAAAAATCTACTAATCAACAAATTAGAATGTTTGTCTCAAGTTTAGACCCAAAACATGAGGAATACAGAGCAAGTGGAACAGATACAAATAATACTGAATTAGTACATCACCAAACCAAACAGCCTCCCAGACTCCCACAAAAACACCTCTTTGCAGAGAATACCCAGGCAGAATAAGAACATAGGTTGTGATGGAAAACTCGGTGTAGACTAGGAGAGAGAACCAGAGTGGTTCCACCCACTTTCCGTTCTCTCCATACTTCTTCCTTGTCTTGCCTCTATTCTTTTTGTCACGTAGCAGCAATAACCAGTAGCAGTGGTTGCCCTATTTTTCTTTTGTTGCTATCTTGATTAGTGGTTGTTGTGTTTTGAGTAATGACTTGGGGTTATATAACCCCGCACAACAATGTCATAAGCCCTAAACAGTTGCCCAACTGGGCTGGAAGCTAAAAGGGTTGTAGGACCAATAATCTCCCCCTCCAATCCAAAGGAGAGATTGTCCTCACGAATCCTCAGGTGGATTTCAATCTGACAAGCTCCTTACAAGTATCAAGCTTCTTTGTAGGAACTGCCTTCGTCAGCATGTTAGAAAGATTATCGTTGATGTGAACTTTCTTCAACTTCAACTGGTATCACTGATAGCTTCACACAACCAGTGGTATCTCATATCAATATGCTATGTCTTAGAGTGAAAAGAAGAATTCTTGCTCAAGTCCATGGCACTCTGATTGTCATAGTAGACAATATAGTCATCCTATATCAAACTAGTTCTTGTAAAAAATGTTTGATCCAAACAATTTCTTTTCCTACTTCACAAGCTGCGATATATTCTGCCTCAGTAGTAGATAAAGCAACACACTTTTGCAATTTAGACTGCCAACTAATAGCTCCCCCTACACAAGTGAATAGAAAACCAGAGGTAGACTTCTTGTGATCAAGATCACTGGATAAATCTGCATCTGTGAAATTTGTAAGAACTGGTGGTGCCCCTCCAAAGCATAAACAAGAACTAGAAGTACCTCTCAAATATCTGAGTATCCATTTAACAACATTCCAATGCTCCTTACCAGGGTCAGATGAAAATATGCTTGTCACACCAACTGCATGTGCAATATTAGTCCTAGTGCACACCATAGAATACATAAGACTTCCTACTGCAGAAGAGTAGGGTATGTGAGACATCTCTTGTTGTTCCTTCACAGTAGAAGGAGATTGTTTTCTACTCAGTCTGAAGTGACTGGCTAAGGGAGTATCAACTAGATTTGCCCCCTTCATGTTGAACCTGTCAAGTACACGCTCAACATATTTCTCATGTGACAACCAACGTTTCTTTGCTTTCCTATCATGCCTGATGTCCATGCTAAGAATCTGTCTAGCTGGTCCCAAGTCTTTCATGTCAAAATACTTAAACAATTCCTTATTCAGCTTGACAATCATCTGAGCTTCCTTGCCAACAACCAACATATCATCAACATAAAGCAAGAGAATAATAAAGCTGTCACCTGAAAATCTCCTGATGTAAACACAGTGATCTGCCTCTATCCTATGGTAACCTCGCTTCAGCATGACATCATCAAACTTTTTTTACCACTACCTTGGTGCTTGTTTCATACCATAGAGAATTTTCTTTAATCCACAAACAATGTGTTCTTAGACTTTCACTACAAATCCTTCAGGTTGTTGTATATAAATCTCATCCTCTAACTCACCATGTGGGAAGGTTGTGTTCACATCATGATGCTCAATATCAAGGTCCAAGCTAGCTGCCAAGCCAAAAACTATGTGAATGGAAGTCATCTTCACCACTTCAGAGAATATCTCATCAAAGTCAAGCTCTACTTTTGCCCAAAGCCTTTCAACACAAGTCTTTCTTTGTATCTCATAGTGTTATCACTTGCATCTTTCTTTAGCTTGAATTCCCACTTGTTTTTTTAAGATTTTCTACCTTTAGGAAGTTTTCATAACTCATAGGTATCATTTTTCTTCAATGAATTCATCTCATATTGCATTGCATGCAGCCACTTATCATTTTCTTGATGAGACTGTTCTTCCTGGTAGCTTTCTAGATCCCCCTCTTCTGTGATCAATGACCATTCTAAATCAGAATATTTAGTAGACACCATTTTCTCTCTAGTAGACCTCCTCAGCTATGGACCTGCCTGATCTAATGGTTGAGGTTTCTCCCCCTGCTCAAGAACCTCCTCATCATGGATGCTATCTATACTAGGATCATCCTATGCCATATCATCATGAGGGATCTCATCATCCTCAACATGGTTTGCATCAACATTCTACTAGACAGGAGAGGGATCTGACACATCAATCACAATATCATATTTTACCTGCTCAGGCTCTGCCATCACTGTATCAGAAAACATCTGGTCCTCAAAGAAAAGCACATCTTTGGATCTGATTATCTTCTTCTTTTCTGGGTCCCAAAGCTTGTAGCCAAACTGCTCTTCACCATAGCCAACAAAAATACAAGGAATAGATTTTTCATCAAGCTTCTGCCTCTGCTCCTTAGAAACATGTGCAAATGCCTTGCACCCAAAAACTTTAAGGTGAGAATAAGAAATTGGCTTCCCTATCCACACACTCTCTGGAGTGTCAAAATCCAAAGGAACCGATGGTGACCTATTAATCAAGTAGCAAGTAGTGTTTATAGCCTCTGCCTAGAACTGCTTAGGTAGCTTTACATTGTCATCATGCATCTGACTCGCTCCATAATGGTTGTATTCATTCTTTTAGCCAAACCATTGTGTTATGGGGGTACCGGGAAAAGTCTTCTCATGTCATATGCTAGATCCTTCAAAGTAAGACATGAACTCCTTGGAAGTATTCACACATCCATTGTCAGAATAAAGACACTTGAGCTTTTTACCTATCTCCCTTTCAACCATGGCATGGAACTTCTTGAAAGTATCAAAGACATGATATTTCCTCTACAAATAGTAGACCCACACTTTCCTAGAAGCATCATTAATAAAAGTAACAAAGAATCTTCTTCCACCCAAGGAGCTGACTTCCATAGGACCAAAAACATCAGAATAACTCATGTGTAACACATTAGACTTCTTCTCACATTGAGCACTGAACTGGACTCTTTTTTTCTTCCCAAGCAAACAACTTTCACAGGAGTCAAGAATCACATTCTTACCGTAGTAGATCAAATCTTTCCTTGCAAACACCTGTAAGCCTTTCTTACTTATGTGTCCATGCCACTTGTGCCATAAATATGGAGAATTAGAGTTGTCTACAACATTGACATTGTCAATGCAAACCTTTATGTTCATCATGTACAAAGTGCAGAAAACTTTGCCTCTAGACACGACCAACTGTCCTTATGTAACAAAAGTTTTAAAGTCACCAAAATGATATTTAAATCCCTAAATGTTGGTACCATAGCCGGAAATGATGTTATAATCAACTTCAGAATATGTCTAACATTCTTCAGCAAGATGGTATAACCCAACTCGGTCTCAATGCGCACCTCACTAATCCCACAATTCTTCGCATAGATTTTAGTAGCCATCTTTGTCATTCCAAAGTTCCCAGACTTGTAGGAGTAGAAGAAGTGTCTGTGAGGAGTGATGTGGTATGAAGCACTAGTGTCCAACACCCACTCAATGTTGTCACTCATATGTAGACAATGTCCCATGGCAACTTCGCATGTGAGAACGTCTTTGGAATCTATAATGATTGTAGCTCTGTTGCTATCATCATTTGTCACTTTCTGCTTTCCTTCATTAATTTCCTTTTTGCGCTTCCTGTAGAAGTTTTGTATCTGACTTGGCTTGTTGAAGTAATGACAAACTATCTTACTTTTGGACTTTGACCTATGCTTTGACTTTCCTCTATTACCACCCTGGACACAACTCTGACTCCTCCCCATGTCCTCAACAACAAGAGCATGTGAAATTGACATCTCTGCTGAGTTGTGTCATCTCATCTCTTCATTCAACAAGGTATTGGACACCAAATCCAAAGTCAACTTCCCGTATGGAGTAAAGTTTCTAATAGAAATCACCAAGGTCTCCCAGCTATTAGGTAAAAAACCAAGAAGTAGAAGAGACTACAACTCATCATCAAGTGATAAACCCATCATTTCTAGCTGATTCACCATCCTCTTAAAATCATTCAGGTGCACTGATATATTGCCTCTTTCATGAACTTCAGATCGACAAGCTTCTTAATCATAAATGTTTTGTTCCCTGTAGTCTTCCTCTCATACAATGACTGAAGCTTCTTTCACAAAGAGTGGGCACTGGTCTCGTTGGTGATGTGATGGAAGATAGACTCATCAACCCAACGTTAGATGAGGCCCATGCATTTTCTATTCATCTTTGTCCAGTCCTCCTATTTTGTATCAGCTAGCTTGTTCGCATCTCCCTGAACCGATTCATAAAGTTCATTGCAGTAAAGAAAATCCTCCATCTTTAACTTCCATGTCGGCCAGTTTGATGTTGTCAATTTCACCATATTATTTGTGTTGTCCATCTAGTCCACGTTGCCAACCCTCACTCTAATACCACTTGAAGGAGTTGATGCAGGCCAAAAATATGTGTAATAACATGCACATATGGACTAGGCATGCAAAAACAATATAGAAAACACACAACCACAAGAACACCAAGATTTACATGGAAAACCCCCACAATATGTGAGGGAAAAACCACGGTCAAAGCCGAGCAGAAAAAATCTACTAATCAACAGATTACAATGTTCGTCTCAAGTTTAGAGCCAAACCATGAGGAATACAGATCAAGAGGAAGATATACATATAATATCGAATTAGTATGCCATGACAACAAATATCCTCTCAAAAAACACCTCCTTGCAGAGAATACCTGACAGAATAAGAAGGTAGGATGTGACGGAGAACTCGGTGTAGATCGGGGGAGAGAACCAGAGTAATTCCACCCTCTTTCCTTTCACTCCTTTCTTCTTCCTTGTCTTGCTTCCATTCTTTCCGTCATGTAGCATCAATAACTAGTAGCGGAGGCTACCCTATTTTTCCTTTGCGGCTGTCTTGATTAGTGGTTGTTGTGTTTTGGCTAATTACATGGGGTTATATAACCCTTCACGACAGCATCATAAGTCCTAAAGGGCTGCCCAATTGGGCTGGAAGCTAACATGACCGTAGGCCCAACAAATAAGTATTGATATCTAAATTACTATACTTCACACATTTCTATGGCTTTCTTTCGTGGATGATATTATATTGTGAACAATGGATGAAACTATCTTGACCAATTAATTTCATAAGAAAATGTGATACAATAGATTCATTCATTTGACATTCTTTCTTGGTGTGTTAATATGGATGTAAAGGGGCTCATCAGGCTTGGTGTCTATAGATGGGTGTCCCCAGTCTACAACATTGTCGTCGTGAAGTTTCATGATTCATGTGCCCATAGTTCTTGATGTTTAATAATAAGTTGTAGATAACAATACTAAAACTATAAAAATGTAGAAATTAGGAGTGGAGGAGGTATAGGAAAAAGGAAATAGGAATTAGTATGAGAAGATTTGTTTTCTTACAACTTAATGAAAATGTGCACAACACAAAGTGAAATAAGAAGAAACTATGTATCCAACCCCGAACGTAGTGGAGATTGAACTTTGTGTATTGACGACATGATTAAGGATGATGTTGGCATAATTAAGAGAAATTGGAACTCGCATATAGAAATATGAATTCTAAAAATTTGAAAATATATCTTTAAGAAGTTGTTCGATTGGCATGTTCATAATAACTGTAATGACATCAAAACCATGCAATTCTCTTTATGTTGATATTTTCCTAATCATCTATACTAGAATGTAAAGATAAACGCCACCAAAGCCAAAATATATGGTTGGAGACTCAAACTTTATATTTCTTTTCAAAATGTGAATATTGTACATCATCCTATATCCAAGTTTATGTTTTCTAAAATAGGAAAATAAAGGGGCGCAACTTCCAAGAGAAGAAGAGTGTCAATGTTCAATTATTATATCATGTAAAGCTCCTCTATGTAAATCCATAGACATCCAAAAATTACATCATTTATATACCTAAATTTCATTTAGATAAATAATTCCTTGAGACAACCATGCATACCATCCTTGGCATCCCCGAGGACTTGCAACTATGGTTGATGGGTCATACTCCCCTATAGTCTGATGAAGAAGCACCTGGGACAGTTTTAATACCTCTTATACAATATTCAGTCAGGATATAAAGAGATTTAAAATGTTACGAAAGAACAAAAACTAGCAATCTTTAATCCATAACGATAGTCTCTTCATGGCACCTTGAAATCCACTTAATCTACATCATACTACTAAATCCACTTAATCTACATCATACAATATTGCTCAAATCAAAGTTGCAGGTTCAGTATATGAGTTGTTGTTGATAAGATAAATTAAATGTTTGCTAAATGGGTAGTTGAACAAAAGGCATAGGGAGAAACTCTTCTTTATCATGATTGCACCAAAATTCTATAAACTAACGACAATGTGTTTTAAATATATATATATATATATATATATATATATATATATATATATATATATATATATATATATATGTTCTTGGGAAGAAACTATATAATAATTTATGAACGTTATAGTATGGATAAACCATACAACCTTATCTATAAGTATTATTCACAATTATTTTTGTCATCTTATAGTGTGGATTTCTTTCCTTTTTACTATATATTACATAGTTCACTGATATTTATTTCCTACAACATTGTTCCCAAACTAAATCCCCATACACTCCATTCATATGAAATAATAATAGTCAACCACATGTAGCTCAAATAGAGCTCTAACAGAAGTGGAAGCTGGATCACAATTTTTTTGTTTTCATCAATATTCCAACAACTTGGAAGAGGTATTGCATCTCTTGGAATTGAATGCATTTGTACCATAATAAATGTCAGTTGTGTGAGTATCAATAATATTTTTACCAATATTTTAGTAGTTGAATGGTGTACATGTTTACTTTTATTCCTTTTTTTATATTTTAATAGCTACAAATTTTAGACCAACAAACCAAAACAATAATTCTTCGGATTTTGTGTTTGGTATTGTATTTTACACTGAGATGCTATAGTTACCTATAGACTAGAGACCTTATAGTTTTGTCAGTTACGTTCAATGAACACTAACCGTGATATACAACCATGCCAATGAGAATACAGTAAGATATGACATTTGTTATATGACTTTATGAACCACAAAATAAATTATTCTAAAAAGTAGGGGTTGCACACCGTAAGACATACAAACCATTGACATTCTCTGCTGAAAATTTTCCCATCTAGAGATTTCCAATGTGACATATTGGAATTGAATTGTGTTCCCTCCTTCATGAAGCCTTCTGATATTACATCACTTCTCTTCCTTAAACTAGCAATGGTCGACAAATTGTTACAATGCATGCCCTAGATAATTAAGCCTTTCTCCATGGCAAATAATGCCATTCTACACGCTGGATTGTCATAAACAACAACTCTTCAAAAGTTGATCTTCTACATCCTTATAACGAAACTACCTCAGACATACCCATACAAGTCTTAGGGGTCCCAACATCTTCAACAATAACTTCACACATAAGTGCACTTTGGATGTATTCTTCCCCAGACAAAACTGGTTTACATTGATAAAATACAGTAGTGTAAAATTAACACACCTCATGAGATCAATATGAAAATATGAAAGTACTAATAAAATTCATAATGTTGTTTTTGCTAAGTTGAGAGTCTATTTATTCATCTCACGCTCCTCGTTCAAATAAAAACACAAAGAATGACAAATGTTTGATAATTTGGAAGAATAAGCATAGTAGTACTCTCTCTCTCTCTCTCTCTCTCTCTCTCTATATATATATATATATATATATATATACATATATACATATATATATATATGCATTACATAATTAATTAGGACAAAGTCTAATAACCTCTTGGGGCGTCTTATGTAGTTACAAGGTCGTTTTTGTTTTTAAGATTATCTTTAGCAATCCATTCAACAACCATGTTCCTTTCTTGATTTTCAAATACTAATTTCCAATTCTCTTGTAACCACCATTGTATGCTTACAATTCAATTAGCATCCAAGGGATTCAAAGCATGATCCTCCATAACCATACATGTTGCAATTTGTTTGTCTATGGCAAACGTAACCTTTGTGAACTTACACTCCTCAGTCACTTTGAAATCTATGGATTTGGAATGTAACCAAGGCTCCAGTACTCCTATAACCAACGTGTTATAACCTAACCCTCCCTTCCACATTCCATTGCTATCCCTTTCTAATGGTTCTATGACACACTCTTCCCCTTTAGCATCTCATCTATGTTGATTTTGATAAAACCCTCTAAAGGGTTTCCCCAGTGTTGCATGTACAGAGACCTGCTGAATATAGAGGATGAACTCCATGGTGCATCATTCTACATCACCTCTATCCTGATGTAGTTGACATGATGAGTCATTTTCATTGACTACTTCTAAAAAAACCAATTGGTTTCTGCACTTCCCTATATACCAACAAGATGTCACAAAGGTAATGACATGTCTTGTCTTTCCTTTCAGATACCAACTAAGCCATTTTATCATGTCCTCCTGATTTAGAAAACTATTAGCAACATCAGTTACAAGTTCATACCCCAAAGCATGTAAACAATCTCCTTTTGGGGATTAAGCATACTACACAGACTGCTCAAAGATGACTTCTTCATCATCCTTTTATAGTTCTTGAGTATCACATTGTGGCCTAAAAACCACATTAATGTTTGACCTTAGCCACCACTAGGTATACTAGATAATCTTCCACTCACCATCTTTCTTCTATTCTTTGTAGTTATGATGATGGTGTACACCAATTTGGTGGAATACATACCATTGCCAGTGTACTTATAAGTGTTAACATCTGACATGGAACACTTCATCATGACCTTGATGTTTAGAATTTGTTTCACCACATATTAAGGGAGCCAGTTATTCATAAAATCATGATCTCACTTCCCGTAAACATGGACCTTTCTATTAACTTTCATGTTAGTCGGGTCATCTATAATAGTTTTTGTTATACAATATCTGAGAAATCCTCTTCCTGGGATCGACTAATCATCACATATTTTGTGTTGTCCTCACTTATCTGGTTCAATAAAAATGTTGCTCTATGAACTCGTTCCCCCTATAAGAAAGCTCTTCCCAGTATAGATATATGGATGATAGGTCTATCTCTCTACTCATTATATCTCTTCTTCATAGACTTCATCCAATAAGTATCCCTTCCTCTACTATCATCCCAATAACTTTTGAGTATAAGTGCTTGGTTCCGCTCCCTCATGGACTTGATACCCATTCCCTCCTTCTCCTTTTTGTGTGTAACCTTCTCTGAGGCACCAATGATACCTCTCAATGTTTTTACTCTCTCCCCACATGAAGTTACATATGTTTCATCCACTCGATCATATAGATCTAGGGATACTATTGTCATTTGCATAACGTATATTAGGATGCATGACAATATTTGACTAATAGATTCTTTAGATAATAGACAAAATTTCTAAAGGACCAAGTGTTAACTCTACCATGAATTTTCTCCAGAATCTCAGCATAAGTGCTTCTATTAACTTTTGAATGGATGATGGAGACTCCAAGATACTTCCCCAAATCATTAGTATTCATGAATCCACTCTTTTGTATATCTCCTTCCTTCTAGATTGAGGTACACTTTTAGCAAAGAAGACCCAGTTATTTACTTGATTTTTCTTGTTCAGATGTCTCCTCAAATTCATTAAAACATTCTAGGATTGTGTAAATGATCTTCAACCAGATTTAGAAAAGGGTATTAGATCATAGCAAAGAGTTGATGTGCAACTTTTAGCCTGATCCTTGTCAAGTTTCATAATATACATTTCTTTTATATGGACTCATTCTGCAATCATCAATTTTAGCCTCTCTATGCTAAGCACAAAAAGGTAGAGTGATTGCCCAAATTTATACATTTATGCAAGGTGTTTATCTATAGATTAGTGTTGTTATAGACTAAAAATGCCAAAAATAACTCTAGAATCTTATCTTTTAGTAATTTATATATTTTCTATGATAAGAGTTTCTCAACTAGACAATTTTAGGACTTGTAGGAACTGAACTCAAGAAGACATTAATTCTTCAGATTTTATCTCATCACACATTGTGTTATGTGAACCATCATAGGAGACAATGGTCCCAAGAAACTTTTGATAATTTAGACCCTATTTTTGATGGTTAGTCCCTTCACTAGAGAGCATCCTCATTGAACAGAAGGATCATCAAAACAAGCCCATCGACCTACAGTAATACCCCCCCTAGGGTGGGTTTGTTCCTAAGGGTCAAGTCAGTGACTGTGAAAAATCTACATCTTCAACGACTACCGAGAGTCTTGTGGATCGGCGATCGATGGGGCTTCCAACATCATCCATAGTAGAGAATCACAACATCAACGACCAGGATCAACAACTGATGATAATTAGAGGTCTCAATGACCACTGAGAATCATCGATCTTTGTTGCTGCTGACAAACAACAACATCAATGACCATAGAGTCCCCCATCACATGTGACTGGTGAATATGTCAGTGAGCAGTGACCAACATGATCCATCCATACACCAATGGATCTACAACTTATGCCTACAAATACCCACCCCATGCTTCCTTGGTGGGGGTTCTGTAGTTCTGATTTTTGGGTTCCTCTTAGGCGACCAGTGGTTCTGAGAGCTTTGTGGGAGAGTTCTAAGGTCTAAGAGTGCTAAAGAACACACTCTACATCCTTCCCTTCTATTTTCCTCCATCCACCATCATTTTCCAGCATCATTCATCCATTTTCATCCATTTCCGACTACCTTCACCTCCATACATCCATGAAGACTTCTATTTGGGGCAAGATCAAGGAAAAACGAGGCCTAGGAGTCAAGAAGATCAAGGAGGATGACCCAAAGGATGAGATCCAGCCCTTTTGAAGGCTAAGGATCAAGAGACACCTCTCCTCTATGGGTTAAATCTCTTCCTCGACTTATCTCTTCAACTTTTCTCCTTTGCTTCTGTATAAATGATGTTGTTCCATCATTGTTCGGTACCAACTATACTTGGACATGGCTAGTTGAGCTCCTACTTGGCTATGTAGCCCATTTAGGGTATGTTTATGTACTTTAACATTGAGCAAGTAGTTTTACTCCACATCTATTATGCTTATCCATTCTATCTTCTCTTTTCATTTATGATTGCTAATTTGGTTGATCTCTTTCTTGCTTGAACTTCTATTTCTACATCGATCAAGAGATTAGCTATAGAAATGGATGAGAGAAGGTAGTTTAGATTGAATCTAAAAGGAGGATGTCCAAGGGAGTATGGTTCCTAACATCTATGAATATTCTAGAACTGAGAGGGTATCTGAGATATTTGGTGGTATTGATGCATAATCCCTAAGAGAGGTTTTGGATCCTTGATGGGGTTTTTGTCACACTCATGAGAGCGAGTGGGATGACCCTCACAGGAATAGCTACGACAGTACATGATATGTTTGGATATTAAACTCTCAATTGGGTATTTGAGGGTTGTCTATGTCCGAGAATGGGTGCGTAGATGCCCAACCTGAGTTTACATAGACATGAACTCCTTCTCCTGATTAGTAGAATTCTACAGACTTTGTTTTGTTTTCTTTACTTTGTTTTGTTTTGTTTCGAACACTTTTTCTAGACTCATTTTAGTTTAGTGTTTTTATCAAATATCGAATCAGCTTAACTGAGTTAAGAGAGAGATCTTAAGTGTCATAAATGTCCCATCATCCCTATGTTCAACCCCGTATATCTACTCAACCTGTATTGAGTTGTGGGGGTCCTTCAAGGTTTTAGGTTATAAATTTAAAGTTTGATACTTCTAAGTATGCTTCTATTTCAGGCGCATGATTTAAGGCTATCATAGAGTAACAAGGATTCTCCTTGTCTAATCCCCCTGAAGATTTTGAAATCTTGTTATTTCTTTCCATTCAAGTTGATGGTAGTTTATCCTCCAGTGATAGATCCCATGATGTAATTCCATATATTCTCAAGTATGCCAAGCTTAAGAAGGGTATCCTCAATGAATTTCCATGCCATTTTGTCCCAAGTCTTTTTTAGGCCGACCTTTATTACCATGGTCTTTGTCAAGGTCTTCCACTTCATGTTGTGTATGAGCACCTACAAAAGTACAATGTTGTTAGTAATCTTCCTAGGCATGATGCTAATTTGAGTATTTTAGACCCATTTGTGCATCCACCATTTGAGACATTTCACCACTATTTTGGAGCAGATCTTGAGCCCCATATTGTTTAAAGAAATTGGTCTACACTAACTATACAATTTAGGCTTTGAACAGTAAGGGTATAAGAACATGGGTGGTAGTGTACAACTCCTCTTACAAAGTATATCTGAGCATTACATTTTTTACAATTCTCCTCATTGACTCCCTAATTATCCCTAATTTGTCTACATAAATAACATTGTGACCCCATCTGGCCCCACTACTTTGTAAGGGTCCATATTCTTTAAGGTTTCAAGGATTTTCTTTAGAGTAGATTCACTCGTGAGCACGTTCTTTAGGCTATCAGTTAAATTATGAATGATGTTAGTATCTTGAATATGGCTTCCTCATTATCTTAGGAAGGGGAAACAAGAATCTTTTAAAGTACTTAGATATTACTCCCATTAGATCCTCTTCATCAGAAACCCAATTACCTTTTGAATCTTTTAGCATGGATATGGTATTCTTTTCTTCCTTCGACTAACTTAAGTGTTGTAGAGCATGGAACTGATACCCCCATCCTTGATTTAGCTAATGTGAATCCTTTGTTTCCAATCCTCTTCTTCCTCTTTAAGTACCTGGTTTAGCTCCACATGTGTATGGATGCATATCTTATCTGTTATAGAATCATGGTTAACTTATACTTTAGTTTGAATCATATCAATGTTTTTAAGTATTCATTCATTGATTTGTATTTTCTTTCTTTGCATACTTCAATCCCAGCTTTTAATTTTGTTTTGGGCTAATTGCATGACGCCCCACGCCACACAAATGAGATTACTCAAAACATAACTACAGAAGAAAGGTTAACAAACAGATTACTGAAAAACACTAAAAATTAAAACTTTTTTTCATAAAACATCAAAACAGCAAAGTCTTCACATATAAGTACTTTTATGCCTCAAAGCATTCACAAGGCATGATGCCAACCTATAACCAAAGAACTATTTGATAAATGTATACTTATCCCTTTATTTACATCTTTTAGATATCGTTCTAGGATTGTTTTGTTATTTATCTTCTTCATTTTGTTATTAATTACATTAGTTTGAAATTTTATATTTATTTAGAGTTTTAAATATATTTGCTTGCTTTTTTTGTAGGAAAATAGCTCATGAGTAAATTCCCCGAGAAGATATTTTGCACAAATTCCCGCAGTGTCTGACTTCAGTATATACCTTTCACTAAAATTAGTATAACTCCCACATACCAAGGCGGAATTTAATGTGCAAGTATGCTTTGGAAAGAGAATTCAATTATCTACAAGAAAAACATATTTTAGGACTGCTTCCAAATTTATGACTGGCCCAAAAATACTCTCGAAATATCTATTGCGGGAAATTACTGTAAAAAGAATGCAAAGCAATCAATTGTTTCCTCTATTGACTAGATCTAGAAAGTTAGCAGCCGCCAGCAGCCATTTCTTTTGCCCTAAACCTAATGTATCCCTCCCCTCCTTCTCCTATAAAAGTAGGGGCACTTCCTCCTCCTTGGGGCATCTTTTTTCACTTACTTTTGTACAAAGGATTTCGGGAGCAGTATTTATGTATTCTCGTTCTTAAGAATAGAGTACCTTTTCATCTCTGTTATGTATTATTTTCAATTTTGTTATTTCATTATGATTAGATCCTTCTTCATTTTCTCCACCTCCCCACTCTCGAGCAATCTAGCAAGGTAGGAAGAGACAGTCATCTTCATTGTCTCTAACCGAGGATCAGTAGTCATAAGACTCGAAGTTGGCTAGATCACTTCCTTCCTCCGCCTCTCCTTGCTCCTTCTACATGAGTGAGTAGTTCTTTATACAGACAAGGGGAATAACCCCTTAGCCATGGCTTTTGGTTTTTCCTTAATGATTCTAGATGGCCTTTGAGATTGATAACTAGTTGATATATCAAAGTGATTATTTGATAATATCAAAAGTTAATCCAAATGGATATGACCTTGGAAATTTGTGTTTAGAACGACAATCTCAATTGCATACGAGTTTTGAAACCACCATAGATTTTCTCTTTTTAGGATGATGAACTAAGAAATATGAGCACCAGGACCAATGGGCTCATGTGGAGATCATCTTTAGTGGATTTTTAATTCACTTGCCTTCATCAAACACGTCGTTTAAGGATTAATCATTTGCCTAGGCTAAGGTGGTGAAAATCCCAAAACCCTCGATTCTCTCCTTTTGATTTCAAACATCGTTTGATTCACTTTATTTACTTCTAAGTCTTTCCATTCACAAGATTATTTGTGCTAACAATCATTTCATTTTTTCTTGTGACGGGGGTAAAATTTATTCTTGTTGGTTATAATATTATCTTTTGTTTTTTTCTTGCACTGGTGTAATCAATCAAACCCCCAACCTGGCTTTTACTTTCCATTCTAAATCTGAAAATACAAAAAAATAATAATATAGTTCTTCAAAATAATTGGGACAAAAGAAACAATCTTAAAAAGTTGTCCTATGAAATCGACCCTTCTATACTAGCCTTAATTGGAAGTAGAAAAAGGATTAAACTCCAGGATAATAATCTTAGTGATTGTAAGTGCTAAACGACGCATTAACACTATTCTAGAACAATACACATGATTCCACCACAACTATACATAAAAGGTATATAAGCCAACCACATAAACAAGCATGTTTGTGAAATGACTACAAAACGTTCCCAAAGACCCGAATGTACAAGGACGATTCTTGAACTATATCAACAAAAGACATCTAGCAACACTTCCAACCTTATCAACTACTTCTCCTCTGGCTATTGCTCAACCTCCTCTACACGATCTACCTCTTCGTGCTCATCCACCTAAAAAGAGTGTGGAAAACCCACATGGGTAGATTCCAAATCTCAGCGGGAGATATAACTCACCACCAAATCTATTATTATCACATATAAGATAAATAGAGTAGCAGAATAATTAAGAACTAAATGAAATAGGTAATTATCATTTACAGGAGGTGCAATTAATGTGGAATTATGTAGCATCTTAATAATTTAAAAGGAATATGAAGAACATATCTTTTCTATCACCAACATTGTATAAAGATCAAGCAAGGCCTCAACCAATGTTTTCATATTTAATCTGATACAGTTGTACTACATGACTGATTATGTATTTCATTATGCATCGAGGATTTGAGTTGTACAACCCAGATCCAACTGAACACTTGATAAGTTGAAATCGGTTCCATACAAGGTCTAATAGAAGAGCCAGATCCATGACCTCACGACACCTCTTGGTCAGCACAAGAGAAAACATCACAGAGACATATCAATCAATAGCAATAATGACATATAGTCAATTTTGGGGATTGTCTCAAGCACATCCATTCACATATATAATCATAACTAGCCCACCTTGGTACATGTATGGTTACATAAGAACAAGCTCACACATGGCCGTTCTGACAAAAGGAGTGGCTCACGCATGGCCATCCATATCACAATCAGACCGACTCATGCATGGTCATCTCACACACCATGTATTTAAGGATACAAGGAATTACTTGACTTGTACTCTGCATATTCAAAAATATGCTCTCCAAGTTAAACTCATTTCACCATTCAGCAAATTGCTGACTGATGGAGCCTCCACTCGCGTGGAGTTGCATGCACCACTAAAAATCCTAAATATAGTAAGACTTTAGGTTTAGCCTTGCTTATGCTAGAATAAGAACTCCACCCATGTATGCTAGGATATGTGGAAGTCTTATTGTAGTATAGTTAAGGGTCGAATCCACAGGACAACGGTCTTGTTAAAGATTAACAAGATAGAAAACGTTAGAATTTTACTTAACTACTTAACGGTTGATATTTAGATCAAAGAGTTGATTTGGTTTATTAAACTAAGTGCAAGTAAGGTAAAAGCAAGAAAGTAAATTTAAGGTTATAAACAATGTTAAGAAACCACTAGGATGTGATCAGGTTTCACCACCACTACGCATGGATCAAAACATACAACATAATAACATGGCATGCAATAAGAGTCTAAATAGTTAGTATCTTTGTAGACTTAGTTTCCTTTCGGAGAACTAACTATGAGAAGTGTGGGAATGTTGCAATTCCAGCCATCCCCGAATGAATGGTCACATACTTTGCATCATTCCCTTCGCAAAGTGTGTTCCTCAACTTATCAAGGTTGTACTTTCATACGTCAACTGATTCCATTTCATAATATGGAAGTACAACGATGGAAGTGAGTTTACTCCACTTCTTGAAAACACTCCTAGATACCGAAATAGATATATGGTGACTACATACATCAAGAACCAACATTCAATTGATATTTGAATCTAAGAGTACAAACGTAGACAATTCATACTAGTAGATAATAAGTTACACAAGTTGGTGATCAAGCAACAAGTATTCATTAAAAGATTGATGTTGAACTGAAAAGAAGGTATATCTCTATTGCAAACTCACGAATTACATTTCATGAAATGAAAACATGGGTAGTGGGGCTACTCCCCACACCCTAGTGCAAAGAAGGAAGCGAGAAGAGAGAGAAAGAACGTCATCTCCACGAAGGAGAGGAAGGTCGACCCCTTGGAGGAGAGAGCAATGATCTTCAGACTTCATATATTGCTTGATGATGGATCCTCCTCTTATCACCTTCTTTGTTGATGACAGGGAAAGCAGCTTGTGATGGAGTATGGATCTCAGACTGGCAGCCTCGGGGCAGTGGATGAAGGATGGAATGGCTCTGGAACAGTGGAGGCATCCTTTGGGCATCTAAGACTTGATACCTTTGTGACGACCCTTTGGGTCTTATTTATAGGCTTTAAGTGGATCTCAAACGGTTTGGGTGATTTGGGTCCAAACGGTCATGAAGACCGTTTGGACTCTCTCCCGATTTGGAAACCGTTTGGAATCTCTCGATTTGGGAACCATTTGAGTCCTCACGTTTTAGAGATTGATTGCCTTTTTATTACTGGAGACCATTTAGACTCTCCCGGTTTGGAGACCGTTTGATTCCTCACGATTTGGAAACCATTTGCCTTTACATGGTCTTGGGACCGTGTGGCTTCATACGGTCTCGGGACAGGTTGATCTCCATTCCGTCTTGGGACCATTTGGCTTCATGCGGTCTCGGGACCGTTTGGCTTCACACGGTCTTGGGACCGTTTGACTTTATTCGGTCTTGGGACTATTTGATCTTATTCGGTCTTGGGACTGTTTGATCTCCATTCGGTCCTGGGACCGTTTGGCTTCATATGGTCTCGGGACCGTTTGGCTTTACATGGTCTTGGAAACATTTGACTTTATTCGGTCTTGGGACCGTTTGGTCTCCATTCGGTCTTGGGACCGTTTGGAGCTTTTGTAATTTTTTTTGTACTTTTCTATAAGAAGAGAAAGGAGAAAAGTTAGTCTAATGGTATATTTATAATAAAGTGGAAAGTTAAGGATTCTATCTAATTTATCTAAGAAAGAGTATGGAAAACTGAGAAAAACTAGTAAGATAACATCACAAAATGGGAGGTTATCACCCCCCCCCAACTTAGAGTCTAGCCTGTCCTCAAGCTAGATAGAGCTAAGGCACGTAGTGGCGAGGTGATTTTATTTAGTGAAGATTTCCATACTCTTGCATCAATTCTGAACCAGAGACCTCCTAGGGTTTTATCAGAGCTTCTGCTTGCACTGACTCTTTCAGGTATCGAGAGTTGCATGGATCTCAGGTTTCTTCCGTGTCGCGTAGCTTGCATTGGGATCATCTTTTCCTTGATCGCATGTTGTGCATGTCTTCGACTCTAATCAGTATTATACTTCTTTGAAACTCCTATTGGAATCTAAGATAGGTATGAGGATTGGCTAAAGGCTGATGTGTAATTCCCCCTTTTTTGGGGGAGGGTTTATCTAAACTTTTAGGATCTCACTACCGGGTGTGACACATCTGCCTTTATGAGGGTAGCTGAATGTACCGGTCGGGCGAGTCCTTTATAAGATTTTTCATATATTCAGAGACCTTAGGATCTCACTACCGGGCGTGACACATCTGCCTTTGTGAGGGTAGATGAATGTACCGGCCGGGTGAGACCTTTATTGGTTCCTCATATAGGTTCTTATGCATGGCACAACTCTCATGTTTTTATTCAACACTCTAGCTTTTATTCGTATACTCACAGGCTTAGGAGTTGGATGTTTAGGGATTTTCTTTGGGCTGCCAGGCCTTTTTTTGAAAAGAAGAAAACTATTCTTAGAGTTTCCTGACATGCACTTATTTCGGTTTGTACTTGGTGGTCCACTTGTGAGGTTCCTTGATTTGGATTTCACCTGGTTCCCTCCCGTCCTTGAGAGTGTTTTGGCTAGTTTCAGCTGCGATGCTAACATGTGAAGAGTTTGAAGCAGAATTGAAGCAAAAGCATAAAAATCGAGTGTGAAGGTAAATTATTAATTCGCCATTACATGCCTAAATGCTATTTTTGAAATTGCTTTTGAGGACTACTTTGTCTCTAACTTAGCTAGGGGTGACCTTTTCCAAAAGGAATGTTATCCTTATGTACAAGAGTTATACTATCAATGAAATTACTGTAAAAAACTAAATGTGAAAAGAAAGTAAAAAAATTGTATAGAAAAAATAGAAATATAAGAAAAATAAAGAGAGGAAGGTTTGAAGATGATACCTCGCCCTTGTCCAATGTACCCCCCTCAACTTATCACGCACTCTGTCCTTAGAGTGTCAAAGTGATAGGTTGAGAAGTACATGGACAAGGGCATTAAGGTTCTATGAGTCCTTTGTTTGCTCCATGCGATCGGAGTAGATTTGCTATGAATTTTCCACGTAAAGCGTGGTAATCTACGTCCTTCATGTCCTCTACTAGTTTTCTAAGAACAGTGATTGTGTACATCTAGTAGAGGACATAGAAACTACAGTCGTTGGATTCTCTGATCTGTTGGGGACATTTGTGGCTGAAGGCTGGTCGTTGAAAGTGTTCTTTATCGTACACCCTTGTGTGTTTGCTCAGAAGATCATGTAGTCGGTCAGCACACTCCTTCGCCACCTCCTCTGTGGGCGTATTTGTTGTCACAACATACTACTTCTGGTTTGGATCAAACTGGCAATAGGAACTGTTGTAGATGATTGTTGTTCCTTCATGAAGGTTTGTTGCCAGTAGCATCTAATGTTCTGAGTGAAGAAAAGGGAGCATAATGAACTTTGGAGTTGTATCATGGAAGTATGAGATAAGTGCCTTCGTCGTTCCAAAGTTCTTCAACCCTAAAAGATCGTCCTTCATGTATGCTGACACCATGTAAACCGTAGGATGGTCCCGTGTGAGGAGAAATTGATATGTAGTCATCAAGCTCACAGATAAAAAACCTTTTAATTGTACGGTTTTACGGAGTGTATCTGCCATAACCAAAATATCCCCATTGAGAAAAATGAGCTCATCTTTCTCATTATATAGCTGAGACATGATGAGTCAGAGTTCATTGTCCGAAAGATTCTTGCAAGCTGTAAGGTCAAAGTTAGGAAATGTCGGTTCTATGGCAGATAGGGGCCCCATTTGTGTGGATGATCTGATGATGGTGGCCCTTATTATCAAGTCGATGTCCCCTTTGTCTTCTACCATATAAAAAGTGTATGGGTCCCATTGTCTTTTTTCGGGGACTGTGGCATGTTGTTGTTGTTTCTCCAACTCCATTAAGGTTTGTCTGAAAGGTTGTCTTTGTGGATGTTGGATGGTCAAGAATATATAGCGAGGTACGTCGTCAGGTGACATTGGTGGGTCCTTGAATAACCTTCTGTCGCATATGAGCTCCATGGCATAATGTCCTCATAAAGAGTGAAAATCCTCTGTGGCCAGCTCAATGAAGGGGATTTGTTGATTAAGCGCTTGTATGAAACATAAGGTGCAGAAAGCGCAATCCCCAGATCCTTCAGCAGTTTGGACTATTGGAGCGATGATTCAGAACCAAGGTTGGTTCCAACGATGTCTGAGAGAAGGGAAGGCAGCCCATATAAGTTTGAGAAGCCGGAAGGGTATACACCTAGCTTCTTCGGCTTCCGATCCAACAAAATTGATGGTTCTGGCCTTCAGTTCACTGGCGAAAAAGTTGTACACCTTGGCGTTGCGAGCCTCGGTGTCCAAAATCATAAGCATGTCCAAAGATCTGAAAGGGAATTGTGATGTATCGTGCCTTTCGTGTGATTCTGGCACGTAGCCTCTCAATTGACTTTGCTCGCAATTCTTTGTATAGCAAGCTTAGATCTAGAACTGGTGAAGCATTGAAGACTGACTGATGTCTTTTGGAGCTCATGTATACCTTGATAGAATTGGCAAGGAGGACATGGAAGATTCCCATCTTCACCGTCGATTGAGGTCGAAGGAGGATTCAAAAATCTTCTCGTGGCAACTTGCGCTTTGTCTTTGTATTAGTATAGATGATGTCCCCCTCTTCTTTGGCATCGTCGACAATAGTGTTCAGGATGAAGATGTCCTGAACATCTAGTGTAGAGATGGCCTACATGTCTAGATTAAGAATCTTGTGAGGTAGGGGTGGCGGCGGGGGAAGTTCTTTCAGAGGAGGAAGAGAAGTCTGCTCAAATTCGTCCATATAACGTGGCAGATCTTCATCTTTTTTGGATTCAGAATTAGAGTTGAGTCCATCATCTGTATCCAGGCTCACTCTATCTAACTCTTCCTGCTCTGGGGGAGAAGGCACAGACTGCTCTAGTGCAGAGAATTGATGAACTGCTGTAGTTGGTTGCTAATGCTGGTTTCCAATATGCATTGGTGGAACTCAGCAAAAGCTGCTTCCTTGGTAGGTTCCCCTAGAGATCCCATAGCTGAATAATTAAGGAATTGATCCCCATATGACATTGTTATATAGTCATTATTATCGGGGGACTTGGGATCTTTTCCACCTTCATGGTGGTTTTTGTCGTCGCCTTTCTCTTTTGGTTCTACTCCTCGACTAGTACCCTCCCCAGCATTTCCTGGGTCATCAGGTTGATCATCTGAGGGGGTATCATCATTGGAGTTAGCCGAGGAATCAAAATTATCTTCTTCATCTTCATCTTCATCTTCTTCATCGTCCTTATCGGCTGTCGCCTTATCTGTTGTTTTCTTTGGTGTTGTTTTCTTGCACTACCGATGAAGGGCTTGTAGCTCGTCGAACGCCACTTGCACATGCTCGTGTGTTTCGAGCAGTGTGTCGTGGGTTTCTTTGAGGTCATAATATCGTGCCTCGGTAGAGAGGATTCGCGCGAAAAGATCTGACACTTGAGCTCATAGATGAATGCGTTCATTATTGGAGGACTCTTCTTGGCAGCTATTGAGTTGTGTAAGGTTATTGTTGATGTCGTCCAATTGTGAGCTTAGAACAATTTGTTGCTGCTTAAACTCACGAAGGGTCTCTGGCAAAGGTTGAGTTTTCTTAGAGACCCTGTCGACGTGTTGAGCTAACATATCTTACTGGGCTTTCATCTCAAGTACCAGTTCAGGCAATTGTTTGAAGCAGTCATCGATATGTTTGACTTGCTTGGCCGCTGCTTCCTTCCATTGGTGGATGCCTGAGAGGATGCCCGGTAAGGTATGGTTTCGCTCGTCGATCTTGGAAACTTGCATGGCGAGCCCTTGCACGCAAGAAAGGATGGATTGTAGAATATTGGAGGGGTCGGTGAGGAGGTTTCAGATAACGTCAAATTGACGTACGAATTCGTCACCAACATTTATAAAGAGGACCCCAGAGGTGGATGGGTGGGGTGGTTGGGGTCGAGGTGGGAATATGGTAGTCACTTGCGAAAGAGACATTGTTGATCGTCCCACGAACTGCGTGGTGATTGTAGAAGGAGTCACTAGCCATGTTGGGGTGGTTGCAGATGAGAAAGGTGGCGACATTCTAGGTGAGAATGGTATAACCAAAAATGTCAGGGTGAAGGTGGTGGAGATGAAGATGAGTTCGGACGTCGAGGTGGAGAATGGGATGCCCAAAGAGAAGATGAATGAGGCGGATGACGTGGGTGAAGTTGGGAATGTGGGGAAAGGGATGGTGGTGGGCATCATTACGGAAAATGATGGAAAAGTGGTGGGTTGTGGAAAGGTGGAAGGTGGTAGAGTGGTGGGAGTTGGTGTGGAGGTGAGCCCAGCTTCTAGATTCATGATGAATGAATCTAATGAGGAGGTGATTATATTTTCATCGATGGGGGGTACTGCCTCTGGGTTTATCTTTGATGTCAGCATCCCCGACAGTTGTTGATTCTGTATCCGCACCTTGGATGGTTGTTTTACTGGAATCTTTGTTAACTCTTGCTGTTGGGGCCGTGATGATGTGCTCCGTCTGCCCCTCCTTTGTTTTCTTCTCTTGTTCTTTCACCAAAGCTAGAAGGTTGGCAAGCTCCTCTTCAGTGAAGAGAAGTTTTTCCTTATCGTAGTGAGCAAGCTCCGGAAGTGGCAGCAGAGTTCTTGAAGATTTAACAGTATGGAAGAAGATGTAGTGTGGTTTAGCATCCTTCAATTTTATGATGTAAGAGTTTTTTAAACTCTGTTTGTTAGTAAGGATGTTGCCCTTTATCTATGTGCACCTGGGCAGTATTCTATCCATTTTAAGATATTTCAGGTTAGAAGTTATGTGACCGCCCATGCATATTTCTTTTCCCAGGGTGAAAGCAGAGTGCTTTTAAATCAGATGTCGTCCGATGTTGACCGAAAACCCTTTTAGAATGGACCAGAGGATGAAAAGATCAGACATACTAACGTTCCCACCCTCTATCCTGGGGAAAAGTGCGCCGATGATGATCTTGTGCAGAGTGCGCACTAGGCCAGACTGAATGTTTGAGGCCTTGCAGGTCTTCACCTCGTAGTTTGGAATCCCCGTCAGGGTCTTCCAAAAGGTGTGTTTGTTAAATTCGGAGCTTTCTAGCCCAACAGCTTTAACCTTATTTAGCTGCTCCTGGTTGTCGATGGAAATTTCATTCAGCATGTTTTCAGTGATGACAACCTTGTGTCCAAAGAGTTTGGTGACCAGCCTGCGGTCACAGCCGTCATTCCATCTATCCATTGTGTCCATAATTTCTTTGTTGAGATATGTGTAGAATTCAGTAGTGGGTTCAACATAAGAAACCTCTGCAACAAAATAGAGTCTTGAGAGGTTGTCATTGTCGAGCAGAGCAAGGATTCTGCCATATATCCCCATCTTCTTTAGTACGCTGGAGCAGACATACTTTGTAGGTTTCAGAGCTTTGTCAATAGACGAAAGTCTGTAGATGTATAGCTCTGCTGGTGTTGGTGCTTTGGTGGTGGTGTTCGTGGGGAAGGTAGTGGCAGTGGTAGTAGCAGCAGGTGGTGGCACATATCCCACCAAGGTTTGTTCTCTTGTAGTGGCTAGATGGACTTGCTTCCTTGCCCATTTCTTTGTTGGTTGCTCTCTCGCAGCTTCTTGGGCCTTCCTCTTCTCTTTGGATTTTGTGGCTGGGGATTCATCCTCAAAATTTGACTCGTATTTAGAGCCTTCATCATCTGAGGAGATTTCTTCAACTTCTTCTCCAGGGTCCTCAGCCAGGTGATTGTTGACCCACTCAAGGTCTTCAATGACCTTGGGCATTTTCTCTAGTGATTTCCCTTTTTTGTTGCACATGTCGATGATGTGCTGGAGTTTAGCACAACAATCTAGCAGCTCTTCTTTGGTCTAGGTGTAGGATTCAACTATATCCTTTGTTGGTGAAGACAACCTGAAAATTGGGAAAGAAATCATGTATTAGAAAAAGATTCTGAATTTGTAAAGATGATGGACTTATAAAAATAAAAAGTAACATTTGTATTGATTTTTAGGTTTTGATGGAACCAAATGGTTTGTAATATCATTTGGGTCCAAATGGTTTTGAAGATCATTTGGGTCCAAAGGGTTTTGTAGACCGTTTGGGTCATAAACGGTTTGTAAAACCATTACGAAGGGTTCAAACGGGTTCAGGACCATTTGGTTCTAAACGGTTTCAAGACTATTTGATATCAAACAGTTTGATGACCGTTTGGAATCAAACGGTTCTACGCTCAAACGGTTTCAAGACCGTTTGGGATCAAACGGTTTTAAGACCGTTTGGGACCAAACAGTTTGGTGCTCAAGCGGTTGCGAGACAGTTTGGGTTGAAACCATTTGAGACGAAGATCGTTAGGAAGGTGAAACGTCGGGTGGTTGAAAAGGCAGTGAAAATAATGACGGCGGTGAAGGCGGAAGAGGTGCGAACGACATCGGCGACGCGTGCGTTGATTGTGGTAAAAGAGAAGAACACAAAACGCGTGAAGCTGATGCCTGCCAGCTACCGTTCTACCTTGCGGCTTGAGATCGCAGCGGCGAAAAGAGGTAATCAATGGAGAAGATGAGTGGTGCAGCAGTCCCGAATGTTTGCAGAGACCGCGGCGGTGTTGCAGAGGCATTCAGAGCTGACGGGTGCGTCGACGATGTCGTTTTCAAGGTGAACAGGTGGAGCGAGCAGGTTGCGTAGAAGCGAGAAACAGAGGGAATGAAACAGGATTTGTGTGAGATAGAAGAAAGGTTGGGAGTCTAAGGAAAGAAAAAGGGAGGGGTGGGTGATATTTATAGGAAACAGAGAGGCAACACTACAAATCCCCACGAGAAAATGGTTTTGAAACCGTTTGGGGTCCAAACGGTTTTGAGATCGTAAGGACCTAAACGGTTTTGAGATCGTTTAGGTCCAAACGGTTTCAAGTCCGAAAGGACCAAACAGTTTTGAGACTGTTTGAGTCTAAACACTTTTAAGACCGTGAAGACCAAATAGTTTCGAGACCGTTTGAGTCCAAACGGTTTTAAGACCGTGAGGATCAAACGGTTTCGAAACCGTTAGGATAAGTTTTGTCTGGTTATTGGTTTTTATATTTTTATTTTTGTTTTGGTTATTTATGTGAATTTTTATTTTTCAGATTAACGATGATAGGTCTAAAAATAAGCAATTAAAAGACTAGAACAAAGAAAGGAAATTAACAAAACTAAGCAAAGTAAGATAGAAAGGTGATACTAAGATCTTGGGTTGCCTCCCAAGTAGCGCCTTGGTTTTATGTCATTGGCTCGACAAAATTCGGATATGATTATGTCAATGTTGTGGGATCATGTATTTCAATGGTTTGTCTGGGGATCTTGTCAGCTGGAATATAATATTTTTTCAATCAGTGGCCATTGATAGTCCTTTCTCCTCCGTTATCATCAAGGATGATGACAGCTCTGGTTGGGTAGATGTGTTTGATTGTGAATGGCCCAGACCATTTCATGCGGAGTTTTCCAGGAAACATCTTGAGTCTAGAATTGAAGAGAAGGACCTTATCTCCAACAATTATATATTTTCTTTTGAGATGGCCATCGTGCCACATCTTTGTTTGTTCTTTATAGATTTTGGCACTCTGGTAAGATGTCATTCTTAGTTCTTCCATCTCTTGTAGTTGAAGTTGTCTATATTCACTAGCACCTTTGAGATCAAAGTTTAGTTGTTTGATAGCCCACCAAGCTTTATGTTCTAATTCAACTGGAAGATGACACGACTTTCCAAACACCAATCGAAACAACATTGTTCCAATTGGTGTTTTGTAAGCTGTACGGTATGCCCAAAGAGCATCAGAAAGCTTGGTTGACCAATCTGTATGGTGTCTATTGACGGTCTTTTCCAAGATGGTTTTTAGCTGTCTATTTGAAACTTCAACTTGACCACATGTTTGTGGATGGTAGGGTGTGGGTACTCTGTGATTGACTCCGTATTTTCTTAATAGGGCCTCGAAACTTCGTTCCAAGAAATGAGATTCTCCATCGGATATGACTGTTCTTGGAACTTCGAATCTAGGGAAAATGATATCTTTAAACATCTTGATAACTGGTTTGGAATCACAAGACATAGTTGGTATAGCTTCCACCCATTTTGAAATATAGTTTACAGCGACTAGGATATAGGAAAATGCATGAGATGGGGGAAATGGACCCATATAATCCACTCCCCATACGTCAAATAGTTCAATTTCCAACCGAATGTTTAGTGTCATTTCATTTCTTTTAGATATGCCTCCAGAGAGTTGACATTTTATGCATGAGAGTACATATTCATGTGTGTCTTTCGCAATGGTTGGCCAGTAGAATCATGATTGTAGGACTTTAAGCGTAGTTTTCTTTGAACTCATCTGCCCCCCAGTAGGGCCAGAATGACAGTGTTCTAGAACTGGGACGATCTCTACTTCAGGAATGCAGCGGTAAAATAGACCATCTTCACATAAACAGAAAAGATAGGGTTCATCCCAAAAGTATTGTTTAACACCATGGAGGAACTTCTTTTTGTCATGGTGGGAGGCAGAAGGATGGATAATTCCCGTAGCCAAATAGTTTACAATATCGGCATACCAGGGAAACCCAAGGGTAACTTTCATTAATTGGTCATCGGGAAGAGAATCTCGGATAGGTATTTTATCATCATCTTGAATCTCGATGCGGCTTAAATGATCAGCAACGACGTTTTCTACCCCGCTTTTATCTTTTATTTCCAAATCAAATTCCTGAAGCATCAATACCCAGCGAATGAGTCTGGGTTTTGCATCTTGTTTTTGGATCAGATATCTTATAACTGAGTGGTATGTGTATACTATGACTTTTGACCCTATAAGATAAGAACGGAATTTCTCAAAAGCATAGATGACAGCCAAGAACTCTTTTTCTATGGTTGTATAGTTCTTCTGGGCTTCGTCAAGCATTTTTGATGCGTAGTATATCACATAAGGTTTCTTGTTTATTCTCTGTCCAAGCACTGCCCCTATGGCATAGTCACTGGCGTCACACATAATTTCAAATGGTTGTGACCAGTCAGGGGCTCTCAATATGGGAGAAGAGACTAAGGCATTTTTCAAAGTCATGGAGCTATGTAGCCATTCTTGATCAAAGTTGAAATCTACTTCTTTGGTCAGTAAGTATGTCATTGGCTTTGCTATTTTTGAAAAATCTTTTATAAATCTTCTGTAGAATCCAGCGTGGCCTAGGAATGCTCACACTCCTCTAATGTTTTAGGTGGCATCAGTTTTGAGATGACTTCTATCTTTGCTTTATCCACCTTGATTCCTCTTTCACTTATTTGATGGCCAAGGACCACACCTTCTGTCACCATGAAGTGATATTTTCCCAGTTAAGAATCAAGTTGGTTTCCTCACATCTTTGTAAGACCTTACTGAGGTTGAGCAGACAATTGTCAAAAGAGTCTCCATAAACTGAAAAATCGTCCATGAACACTTCCATAATGGATTCGGTTAATCCCACGAAGATTGCGGTCATATACCTTTGAAAGGTTGTGGGCGTGTTACATAGCCCGAAACGCATCCTTCTAAAGGCGTATGTTCCAAAAGGACAAGTAAATGTCATCTTTTCTTAGTCTTTGGGGTGAATTGGGATTTGATAAAACCCTGAATATCTGTCGAGATAGCAGAAATTTTTTTGGTGGGCTAGACTCTCAAGGACTTCGTCAAGGAAGGGTAAGGGAAAATGGTCTTTCCTTGTCACCTTATTCAGTTTTCTATAGTCAATACACATTCTCCAACCAGTAACAGTCCTTGTAGGTACTAGTTCATTTTTATCATTTAAAAAAACAATTGTCCCCCCCTTTTGGGACCACTTGGACTAGACTAACCCACTGAGAGTCAGAAATTGGATAGATGATACCAACTTTCAAGAGTTTAAGGACCTCGAGGCGAACTACCTCTTTTAGATTTGGGTTCAATTTTCTCTGGTGTTCCCTCGAAGGTTTGAACTCTTCTACCATTGGTAATCTATGCATGCATAGAGCTGGATTAATACCTGTTAAGTCAGTCATCTTGTACCCCATAGCTTTCTTATGCTTTTTTTACTCAATGAGAAGCCTTTCTTCCTGATCATCTACCAGAGTGGAACTGATGATCACTGGACATAATTTTTCTTCATCCAGGAATACATGTTTGAGTCCTGATGGTAAAGCTTTCATTTCTGGGGCTTTGGGTACTTCTGTTGTCTCTAACACGATGACAGATTTCAGTTCCTTGAATGTGGCTGTTGGATCTTCTTCAGCTTTTTCTAAGTGTTGTAGACATTGTTGTACCAGTTCGTTGGCTAAGAATTCAACTTCCGTATTTGTCAAAGCATTCTCCAAATCATCAGACGGTTCAGATATTTCTAATTGAGACATTTGATATATTGCATCGAGAAGAAAAACTTCTTCTTGAATGCTGGGACCCTTCATGCTATTGAGGACTCTGAACTGAATGGCTTCCTTCCCCAATCTTAAGATAATAGTGCCAGCTTCAACATCGATAAGTGCTCTGGCTGTGGCAAGGAAGGGTCTGCCAAATATTATCGTATATCTCAAGTTTCCTTTATAACCATAATGACAAAGTCACATGGGACATAAGTGTTTTTCTCGATTCTGACTGGGATATCTTCAATAATCCCCAAGGGTGTGGTAATGGTGGAATCAGCTAATTGGATCGTCATTGTGGTGGGTAAGAAATATGTGAAACCCAATCTTTTACACATAGAGTAGGGCATAATGGATATACTAGCTCCTCGGTCAGCTAGTCCCTTTTTACTAGAAGCATTTCCGATAGAGCATTGAATGCCGAAAGAACCAGGGTCCTTCTTTTTCTTTGGCATCTTTTTGAGAATAATGTCAGAGGTAGTTTGTGCTAGTTTAACGGTCTCTTGCTCTTCGGTCATATATTTCCTCGATAGCAAGGTTTTTAGATATTTAGCCCAAGCTGGTACTTCAGAGAGGGCATCGAGGAGCGGGATATCGATATAAAGTTTCTTCATTGCCTCCTTGAAATTTTGGAATCTGGTGTCCATTTTAGTCTCTCTCAATCTACCTGGATATGGTATCCTAGGTTTATAAGGCTGGAGTTCAGGTTCTTTTGAATCTGATTCCTTTTCCTTTCCCTTTTCAGTCTCTACATGTTTCTCAACTTCTTGATTTGGGTTTCTGATTGGGGTAAACACAGTTATATCATCATCATCATGAATGATTCTTGTGGGTTCGGGAAGGACACAACCAGACCTTGTAGTAACAGCGTTCAATTGCTCTGGCTTGTTTTGATCGTGTCTTGGATTTGTCTCCGGTTGACCCGCAAAAGTACCTGTTGGTGGTTTCAGTTGGGCTACAATTTGTGCCAGTTGTGCTTCCACATCCTTCTGTTGAACTTGTTGATTGGCAAGCATGGTCTGTTGTGATTGTAGCATCTTCCTAATCAAAGACATTTCATCTGTCTTCTGAGGTGGAGCATTCTTCTGTTGAAACTGAGTGAGTTGTTGCTGCCCTTGAGGTGGTTGTTGCTGAGGTGTCGGCGACTGAGATTGTTGCGGCTGTTGCAGCTAGGGTTGTTGCAATTGCGGGTGCAGAGGAGGATGAGTATATTGATAATATGCAGATGGGTTTCTTGGGTAATTGGATCTTTGGAAACCATTTCTAAAATTCCCTTGATTTTGATTATAGTTGCTTTGAAATCCAGGTGGTAGTCTGTTTGAAGATCCGCCTTGTGTTTGATGTTGTGGATTGGCAGTCCCGGTAGGATTTCCATATTGAAACCCAGGATGGTTTCTTGGTCTATCCGGATTGTAATACACTTGACCAAGTATGGAATGGATGGAATTGACTTATTCTGGCATCTGATCCTCAAGGTGTTCAATGATCGGCTCATACTATGGTTGTGGTGGTTGCATATCCATCATAACATTGTATAAGAGACCACATGACAATGTGGGATGATCAGATGCATGACAGGCCTCACAAGTCCCAGTAGTTGCTTTAACTTGTTGGACTGGGGAACTTTTCTTCTTATCATATTCTCCAAATGAGGTTTCGAGTGCCTGTTGTTTGTGAGCTATAGTTTTCAAGGCTTCAGCAATGGCTTTCATTTCCATTGATTCTTCAGCTTTATAAACCTTGAGGACTCCCCTGGTGGATGAACTTCTCCAATTGGATTGGTTCTCAGACCCAAGAGTAACTATTTTCCAGGCGTCCTCATAGTTCTTTCTCATGAAATTTCCTCCAGATGAGGAATCCAAAAATTTCATGATATCATCACACACTCCCCTATAGAATGTCTCTATTAATTGATTTTAGGAGATTCCGTAATGAGGGCACTTCCTTAGAAGTTAATTGAATCTTTCCCATGATTCTACGAGCGATTCTCTAGGTAGTTGGGAGAAATGGTTAATCTGCCCCCTAATCTTGTAGGTCAGTGAAGGAGGGAAAAACTTCTCTAGGAATTTTTCTTCCAAGGGAGCCCAGGTAGTGATTCGCTCCCCATCCAACGAGTTGTACCATCTCAAAGCCCTTCCAAACAAAGTGAAATGGAAGAGGTGTAGCATGATTGCGTCAAAAGCAACTCCATCTTGAGGTACTAGTCGGCAAAGTGACTTAAATATCTTTGAGTGATCCATGCAGTCATCTCCAGAGCCTCCATAGAATGCGATGCGCTGCATGATCTGGATCCATTGTGTTCGGATCTCAAAGTTAGGTACATTGATGATCGGTGGCCGAACTGGATGATTGCCTTCATATTTCTTGGGTACGAAATAGTCCCAAAGTTGTTTGTTTCTTAATACTAATTGGGCGGCTTCAATGGCTGCTTCACTTTCAACTCATATGAGGGCCTATTCTTCAACTCAAATTTCTGCTTGGACTTAAGCACGTGTATCAGCGATGAGTTGTGCCCGTTGAGCTGCTATGGCCGCATTGACCCTTTCCATCAGTTGGTGTTGTTCTTCAACCATTTGTCTGGCTCGTTGGCGGTTGAGTCAGATGCGTCTGTGGAAGCTTCGTTCTACCACAGAGTCAAACTCCGGTTCAGGGGAGAATCCGATGTTATGTGAAGGTTGCATACACGTTTTCTACCTGAGTAGAAGAAAAATCACACTTTAGATGGTGGAGAGAAGTGATGAAATCAAGAAGATATGATATATCTATCAAAGTAAAGTGTAAATCCTAATCAATTAAAAAGTTATCAAGTAAAATTAAAGTGTTTTGTTGTCCCCGGCAACAACGCCAATTTTTGATGGAGACTCCACTCGCGTGGAGTTGCATGCACCACTAAAAATCCTAAAGATAGTAAGTCTTTAGGTTTAGCCTTGCTTATGCTAGAATAAGAACTCCACCCACGTATGCTAGGATATGTGGAAGTCTTATCATAGTATAGTTAAGGGTCGAATCTACATGACAACAGTCTTGTTAAAGACTAACAAGATAGAATATGTTAGAATTTTACTTAACTACTTAACAATTGATATTTAGATCAAAGAGTTGATTTGGTTGATTAAACTAAGTGCAAGTAAGGTAAAAACAAGAAAGTAAATTTAAGGTTGTAAATAATGTTAAGAAACCACTAGGATGTGATCGGATTTTACCGCCACTACGCATGGATCACAACATACAACATAATAACATGGCCTGCAATAAGAGTCTAAATAGTTAGTATCTTTGTAGACTTAGTATCCTTTCAGAGAACTAAATACGAGAAGTGTGGGAATGTTGCAATGCCAGCCATCCATGAACGAATGGTCACTTACTTTGCATCATTCCCTTCGCAAAGTGTGTTCCTCGACTTATCAAGGTTTTACTTTCATATGTCAACTGATTCCATTTCATAGTATTGAAGTACAACGATGGAAGTGAGTTTACTCCACTCCTTGAAAACACTCCTAGATACCGAAACAGATATATGGTGACTACATACATCAAGAACCAATATTCAATCGATATTTGAATCTAAGAGTACAAACGTAGACAATTCATACTAGTAGATAATAAGTAACACAAGTTGGTGATCAAGCAACACGTATTCAGTAAACGATTGATGTTGAACTGAAAAGAAGGTATATCTCTATTGCAATCTCACGAATTACATTGCATGAAATGAAAACATAAGTAGAGGGGCTACTCCCCGCACCCTAGTGTATGGGACTACTCTCTCATAGAAAGAACAAAGAAGGAGGCGAGAAGAGAGAGAAAGAATGTCATCTCCACGAAGAAGAGAGGAAGGTCGACCCCTTGGAGGAGAGAGCAACAATCTTCACACTTCGTAGCTTACTTGACGATGGATCCTCCTCTTCTCACCTTCTTTGTTGATGAGAGAGAAATTAGCTTGGTGATGGAGTATGGATCTCAAACCAGCAGCCTCAGGGCAGTGGATGAAGGATGGAATGGCTCTGGAACAGTGGAGGTAGCCTTTGGGCATCTACGACTTGATACCTTTGTGAGGACCCTGTGGGTCTTATTTATAGGCTTTAGGTGGATCTCAAACGGTTTGGGTGATTTGGGTCCAAACAGTCATGAAGACCATTTGGACTGTCTCCCGATTTGGAAACCATTTAGACTCTCCCGGTTTGGAAACCATTTGAGTCCTCACGGTTTATAGACCGATTGCCATTGTATTGCTAGAGACCATTTGGACTATCCCGATTTGGAGACCGTTTGAGTCCTTACGGTTTGCAAACCATTTTCCTTTACATGGTCTTGGGACCGTGTGGCTTCATACGGTCTTGGGACCGATTGATCTCCATTCGGTCTTGGGACCGTTTGGCTTCATGCGGTCTCGGTACCGTTTGGCTTCACACGGTCTTGGGACCGTTTGACTTTATTCGGTCTTGGGACCGTTTGTTCTTATTCGGTCTTGGGACCGTTTGATCTCCATTCGGTCTTGGGACCGTTTGGCTTCATATGGTCTCAGGACCATTTGGCTTCACACGGTCTTGGGACCGTGTGACTTTATTCGGTCTTGGGATCGTTTGGTCTCCATTTGGTCTTGGGACCGTTTGGTCTCCATTCGGTCTTGGGACCGTTTGGTTTCCATTCGATCTTGGGACTGTTTGGTCTCCATTCGGTCTTGGGACCGTTTGGTTTCCATTCGGTCTTGGGACCATTTTGTTTCTATTCGTTCTTGGGACCGTTTAGAGCTTTTGTAATTTTTTTGTACTTTTCTGTAAGAACAGAAAGGAGAAAATTTAGTCTAATGGTATATTTATAATAAACTGGAAAGTTAAGGATTCTATCTAATTTATCTTAGAAAGAGTATGGAAAACTGAGAAAAACTAGTAAGATAACATCACAAAATGGGAGGTTATCACTGACATTGAGTGGATCTATGACATAGGGCAAACTACACTATTAGATTTCACTTGATTAATTAGATTAATTTAAACATCTTTAAGAATCAATAAAGTTACAACATATAATCTTTAAACAAGATCTACATAAATAAGAGCATTACTCATCACCAGAACAAATTGAAACATATTCGGTGTGATCTCATCACATCATCACCTTATTCCTGTCATTCATCATATGTCCATCACAAGGACCAAATGTTTGGGGTGGCAACCCCTCATCTCATCATTGAGGAGAAACATCTCATGTAAGGCATTATGCCATCATCAGGACATAAAACCACTTCCCTCCTCTTTTTGAGTCACCATCTCACCTGTGCCTTACAAGGCTTGTCAAACATATCAATATCACCATAGATCATACATGGCTATGTGCATCAACTGATATTAGATGCATGGTTAGAAACATATAACAAGGGAAGAAATACATCATTAACACTATCATATCATAAGATTCATGGAAGCAATACATCATTAACACTATCATATCATAAGATTCATACCATATATTCACATTATATCAATTAGGGTTTCTCTTTACCCAATTAGGGTTTACAATGTTGGATCAACGACCACCCTTAGATTATCATTTTCATTATGATTACGAGATGTGTTTACGAGGTATAGAAACATAGCTCTCAACATCATTATAAACATGTTATGATGTATAGAAACATAACTAAATACCTTTCATACAACTATTCCAAAGAGTATCACATCATTCCACGTGACCCTAACATCAACATGGTGCATCATAAAAACCACCACAAGAGATCAACTAAGGTTCCCATATAGGGCATCGGTTTATCCTTCAAAGGTATCATGCAACCATAGCAAGGTCGGGTATCGATTTACCTACCCAAGGTGTGTATCAATTTGGCATCATAGGGAATATCAGTTTTTCATCCCTAGGGAGTGTGATGGTCACCACTATTTAGCGTGTGACGGGAAACCAAACCATGTTGGGCAACACACAAAGGGTAAATCCGATAGATCAGCTTGAGGTATCGGTTGAACACTACAATGTGTCAGGCTACCTTCTTAGGGTAGTATCATCTTAAAATCCAAGGTTTGGGTATCGGGCCACCACACCTAAGGATAGGGTGTTGACCAACTTAGTCTGACGGGCAACGCCATCCCAAAAAAAAAATGAGGTGTCTCGATTTGTGGTGTATCAGGAAACGCCACACAAGATCATGTATCGACCTATTCTGAAGTAGAGCGTTAGGGTTAGGCTTTAAACTTATCAACTCCTCTAGGTACGCTTATAACCATAATAGGATAACATCCTACAATGCACACTAGTATCACCATCACACGTGTCAATCTAGAGGTACAAAGGCATGATGACCTAGACATTCACCAAGTCGTTATGATCTCTCTCTTTGTGTAACAGTCCATAAATTTTAGGTCATGACGGTTAGGTGACAGCACATGTCATGATGACCACCCAAACATATCATCCTACCCTACCTATTATTCGCTCAAGCTTTTCGACCACTTCATCTTCAACCTCAAGATGATGTTACTAACAAGGCAAGATAAATATGCAACACAAAGGCATCAACTATCAAGGTTCATTTCTCTAAAATAGAACACAAAGCTACCAAGGAAAAGTTACTAGCATGCAAGAAATAATGAGCCAAGATGAAAGAACAACATAGCAAGAAGAAGGTCATAATAAAAAACAGGGTTTAGAGTTATATAACCCACCTCAAGGATCACCACCAAGATCCAAGCTTCATGAGCTCAAGGTAGAAGAAGATCCTCCAAGCTTGATATCTACAACACATCCAATAAGAAGATAGGACCAAGGTTAAGAGAGTCATGAGAGGGAAAGAGAATCAACCAAGTCCCATGATTGAGAAGAAGAAAGGAAGAGAGAAGGAAGCTAAGTACCATGTCTTACCAAGGAAGAAGATGAAAGGAGATCACCACAAGCTGAGGCTTGTCTACCAAGCTCTAAGGGAGAGCACTCCTAAATCTCAAGATCAATCACAAAGAAAGAGGAAAGAAAATATGGCCAAAGGATTCTCTTGCATGGAGAGAAAGAAGTATATATACAAGGGAGATGAAAGAGAGAACAAAGGAAAGGTGTCACCACCAAAGAACTCTAGATGACACATGTCCAAGAAGAAAGGACACATGCAACACCATGCAACAAGGTGAAAAGATCTAAGCCTCTCCCACTAAGTCTCCTTCCTAGGTCATGGCCGATACACATCTCCTCCTCCCTTCACAAACCAATAGGGATGAAACCCTAGAGCCACAAACTAATATGGTGTATTTAGAGACACCACAAAACTGATAGGAGGTCTCCTAAAGACACCCACAACCAATACAAGGCCCCATCAAGGCTCTCAAACCCCAGACAACACTCTTAAGATACACCCCAAATGAGTGCAACACATCGCCAAGGATGTCACCACTTAACTAAGGCTCAATCAAGGTTCCCATCTCTTTATCACTCCTCTAGATGATGCCAAGAGAGAGAGGGAATGCTCTAGAGGTGGAACTCATGCTTCCAGCATGCCCTAATTACATATCAGAGATGATTAGAGCAAGGATAAAGCAACATACTTAAGCAAAACAAATAGGGTTATCCCAAAATGTGGGTTACGGTCCTTACATTCCATAAACCCCTTACAAGGATTTTTCCCCCAAAATCCTAAGAGAAAAGGGAAGTACTTCCTCCTCATCTCTTCTTTGAGCACTCACGTGACTTCTTCAAAACCACAGTGATGCCAAAGAACCTTCACAAGAACAAGGTCCTTCCTCTTCATCTTTTTCACTCTCTGATCAAGGATCAGCATTGGACCTTCTATGTAGGTCACATCCTCAGCAAGCTCTACCTTCATAGGCTATAACACTGATTTTGTATCTAGTTCCTCAACATACTGATATGGAACACGGGATGCAAATTGTGCAACTCAGGTGGTAACTCCAACTTGTAAGCCACCTTTCGAACTTGTGCCACCACTGGGTAAGCTCCCATATACTAGGGAGATAACTTACCCTTCTTTCTAAACCTCAAACACCCTTCCAAGGAGAGATCTTTAGATATGCCTTGTCTCCCACTTGGAATTCTAAGGGTCTATGACAATTATCTGCATACGATTTCTGTCTATCTTGTGCTCCTTTCAACTATTTTTGTATCACTTTGATTTTCTCTATCGTCTGCTACACAAGCTTAGGACCAAGAAGTTGATATTCACATGTCTCATACCAACACAATGGAGATGTTCAACGTCTCCCATATAATGCCTCATATGGTGCCATGTCAATACTACTCTGATAGTTGTTGTTGTTGGCGAACTCTATCAAATTGAGGTGTACATCCCAACTTCCTGATAACTAAAGAACACATTCCCTCAACAAATTCACCAAAGTTTGGATGTTTCTTTTCAGATTGACCATCTATCTGTAGGTGAAAAGTAGTATTGAAATTCAATTGTGTACCCATGATGGTTCTTTTCATATTGACCATTTGTCACTCCCAAAAGTGACTTGTAAACTGAGGACCTCTATCAAACATGATACTAGTTGGAACACCATGCAAACACACTATCTCATCCACATAGACTTGGGCAAGATTATCTGTTGTGGACATTATCTTCATGGAAATGAAATGCACTGACTTGGTCAACATGTCAACAGTGACCCATATGGAATCATATCCTTTAGTTGTCATAGGCAGACCAACCATAAAGTCAATAGTCACATGATCCCATTTCCACTGAGGTATTGAAAATGGTTTCTATGTTCCTATAGGCTTCTGTTGCTCAACTTTTACTTATTGACACACAACACATCTTGCAACGAACTCAGCCACATCTTTCTTCAAGCCTGACCACCAATACATACCTTCAAATTATGATACATCTTGCTACTACCTAGATGCATAGCATACATGGATGAATGAGCCTCCTCCAGCACCATCTTCCCCAGGTTATTCACATCAGGAACCACTATCTTGTTATGGTAACAAATTGTTCCATCATCTGACCCATGGAAACCATCACGCTTCTCACTGCCAAACTATGATCTAATATGTTGTATCACAGTATCTGTCTATTGAGTTTCCCTAATCTACTATCTCAATGTAGACTTCATTTGTAACTATGCCAAAAAATAGACTAACAAGGAGACTTCCAACTTAACATTCATCTAACATAAGGAGACCAACATGTCTCGCTTGTGACACATCAAAGAACTCAACTGGCCTTTATCCCTGGATGAGGATGAAGACTTCCTGCTCAATCAATCGTACAGTCATAATCTTTGATCAACTCCATCCAACGATGGTGTCTCATATTCAACTCCTATTGTAAAAAGATGTACTTTAGGTTCTTGTGATTTGTGAAGATCCAACACTTCTCCCCATATAGGTAGTGCCTCCAAATATTCAAAGCATAAACTACTATAACTAACTCCAAATTGTGGGTTTGGTAATTCTCCTCATGTTTCTTAAGCTGTCGAGAAGCAAACGAAACCACTTGCCTATCTTGCACCAACACACAACCTAGACCAGTCTTGGATGTGTCACAAAAGATGATGTATTCCTTTCCTTTCTTAGGAAAAACTAGAATCGGTGAACTTGTCAACTTATCCTTTAAAGTTTGAAAAGCATGTTGCATCTGTCATCCCAAATGAATGACACATCCTTCCTCATCAACTTTGTTGGGGGTAGGATGATAGCGATGAAGTCCTTGATGAACCTCTAGTAATAGCTTTCCAGACCAAGAAAACTACATACTTTTGTCGGCATCTTCGGTTGTTCCCACTCCATAACATACTCTACCTTCTTAGGGTTTATGCGTACTCCTTCTGTAGATATGACATTCCCCAAGAAAGCTACCTCCCTCAATCAAAAATCGCACTTGCTAAACTTGGCATAAAGCTGGTGCTGTCTCAACACTGTCAATGTCTGACGAAGATGTTGTTCATGTTTTTGACTATCACGACTATATATCAACATGCCATCTATAAAGAAAACCACAAACTGATCAAGGAACAGTCAGGATACCCTCTTCATCAAATCCATAAACACTATTGGGGCATTGGTCAGCCCAAACAACATAACCATGAACTCATAGTGGCAATACCTCATCCTAAAATCTGACTTTGGTATGTCATCATCCTTGATCCTCAACTAATGATATCCTAATCTCAGATCTAACTTTGATACTTTCATGCCACAAAACTATTCAGACAGATCATCTATCCTCGGAAAGGGATACTTATTCTTTATCGTGACCTTGTTCAATTGCCTATAGTCAATGCACAACTGCATAGACCCATCCTTCTTAACAAACAACACTGGAGGACCCTAAGGTGACGTACTTGGCCTAATGAAACCTTTGCCAAGTAGTTCTTGCAACTGCCTCTTCAACTCTGCCATATCTATCGGAGCCATCCTATACAATGTCTGAGCTATAGGTTGCGTTTTGGGGACCCGATTGATCTCAAAATCAATCTCTCGGGGTGGGGGAACAATTGGAAACTCTTCTAGAAACATGTCCTCAAACTCTCTAACCACCGACACCTGAGGAATTTGATTTTATTTGTTATTTTAGGCACATGTTTCCTTGATTTCATGTATATATTAGTCATTTATTTAATTTATTATGCATGAAATGACTTTGACAGCCTATTTCTATTAAATGCATCAAATTATATGATTTTTACTATTTTATGTAATATTTTATGCATCCCAATTGCTTATGACTATTTTATGTGTTTTCACGTACAAGTAAGAGACACATAGTTGGTGCTACCAACTTGGCAACAATCGCTGGTATCGACATAACATCGGAGACCCATTGGAAACTCGCCCAGAGTCAGTGCTACTGGTAGCTGATGTCAGTGCTACTGAGTCAGAATCAGCAAGCTCCGGCATGAATCGAGAAAACTCGGTACTACCGAGTGTCCAACTAAGTGCTACCAAGTTGACGTCAGAGAGGTAGCTTGAAAACCACAAAACTCAGTCCAATCAAGTCCAGTCGCTAGTACTGATGAGATTGGGATCACGGGACCAAACCTAAGTGAACTGGTACTACTGACTCACCTAGTCGATACTACCGAGTCTGCCCGAATAGGCCTGCCGCAAATTTTTCTCTAAAATAACAATGTACATTAATTCGAACCCTAAGTTCCTCCTATCACTTGGGGGGACGACGACCAAAGTAAGGGGGTTGTGATTTTCATTGCACGACAATCAAAAAGAGATAATAGGAGAACTAAAGATTGAATTCATTGACCAAGGAGATCCAAGAACCTCTGGAGGATGATTCTGCAGTCGGAAGATAGTAGAACATTTGCATGAGAGAGGGGATCTTCCAAACGGGCAGAGATTTAGGGGTTACTTTAGTCTCTTCATGTTTCCCACATTTTTCTTCTTTTCTCCCATGTATTTGTGGGTGAAAACCATGCAAGGCTAAAAACCTATATTCCTTAGGATCTGATAGTATCCTGGCTTTACACTGTGATTGATTTCCATGCATTAATATCATGTTTTATCTCTTTTTACTGGATATAAATATATGAAAGCTTTATATTTTACTTGTTCTTGATCACCACGAGTGGATTGATAGATGATTAGTCATCTCGAGAGAGAGCTTAAAAGTCAAAGAGTGTAATTTATCTGTCTACTTTGCCCTTTGGGAAAAGTGGAGTGTAAATAGGAGGAGAAACCTAAAGAATAACCATAAAGCATCTAGCTAATCAACCAATAACTATGGAAGTGGGATTGGAATTAGATTAGGTAGTGAACTACACTATGGGAGTAGGTAATTTTGTCTATAGGCTTCTTATCTAGGGATTGAGATAATAGATGTTACTGTGTGTGAGATCAGTTATTAGTGTTTTTTGTGGGGAAACCACTGTCCTAAGGAATTCACCCCATCTCTAATTACTTCCACCTCTAATTCATTTTATTTTAACTTTTATTCTTTCATTCAACCCAATTCAATTATTTACAACTGACTTAGATGATTTGATCGCAGTTAGTAGTAGTGTACTGGAGAAACTCTTCCCCGTGTTTGACTCAGGCCTCACAAGGCCTTATTACTTCAATATGTTTGCTTGCGTGCTACACACGGTAAACTAGTGTGAAGTTTTTGGCATCGTTGTTGAGGAAGAGGCAACATCCAACACTACGAGTGTTGTGGTCGGGCACTCTAGGCCAATTTTGTTTTATTTTATTCTTACTTCAAAATTTCTTTGAGTTGAACCATAAGATTTTTCTTGATACATTATACATTTCTTGCGCTAATACCTACTTTATACTATTTTAGGGAAACTAGTGCATGGTGTGTACCAGAGCCACAGAATACAGAGAATGGTCCTCACTAGGCTTTAGACAAGCAGAGCTCTTACAAGGAGAAAGGGATTTTGACATATCTGTGGGCATGTTTAATCGAATCCCTCCACTGACACCTCCACTAGAGAGACCTACTACGCCAGAAGAACTAGAGACAATAGAAATGGAGAGAGAGGAAGAAATGATAGTATGTGAAAGGATAAAGGCTTCGACAACTATGACCCAGAAAGGGACCATCAGAAGGTAATCCATCAATGTGGGCAGCTACAAAATATATCTTGAACTTGTGGCCTTAGTCAAATCTCAAGCATTCCATGGTCATCCCTCTGAAGATCCAATGATACATATCAGCAATTTTGTGGAGAATTGTGACATGGTCAAGATAGACAGGGACCCAATGACTACAATATACCTTAAGTAGTTCTCATTGTCACTGGCAGATAGTATAAAATCATGGTTCAACAATCTTGATGATGAGATCATTGAGACATGGGACCAAATGATAGATGTTTTCTTCAAGCACTATTTCCCTCCACAAAAGGCGAATGATCAAGTGAAGAATATTCACAACTTTAGACAGTAAGCAAATGAGTCATACTCAGAGGCATGAGAAAGGATTTAGAATTTTCTGTGAAAAGTGCCTCATCATGGCATTGATTTACTAGGGCAAGCCAAGATTTTCTATTATGGCCCACACCAAGGGGAGAGAACAACTCTTGAAAGTGCAGGAGGAGGCTTCTTCCACAACAACAAGCCCGCTCGTTGCCCTGAAATCCTCAAGAATATGTCTAAAAACCAATCACGAGGAGAAGAAAGAGAGCCACCGACAACCATCAAGAGTGTCGGGGAATCCAAGGTGATATTTGCGTTGAACGAGAAGTTAGATCTTATTGCTAAGAAGCTATGTGCTACTGACAGATTTTTGGCTGAGGAAGAAGAAGAAGAGTGCAAGTATGTGCGTCAGGGGAAATATAAGAACACTAATTATTCTTGGAGGAAGGACCTCAAATTTTCTTGGAATGATCCTAACAACTTCCAATAGGATCCATCATAGGCACAACAACAACATCCTAAGCCACAACAGCATGGCCAAGTGTAGTATCAACCAGAGCAATAGAAAATTGACAAGATTGAAGAAATGTTGGGTAATCTTTTGAGTCAGAATGAGTTGCAGATTGCACAAACTCAAAGGGATCTTCAAAATCAAGGGATACATATTTGTAGCATAGAGATACTGATCTCTTAGATAGCGGCAGATATTAGTGTATTAAAGCAACCAACCAAACATGGATTTCTAGAGAACACCAATGTACCTTCTTGTAAGTAACATGTGTATGTTGTGCTGCTCCACAGTGGTAATAAACTACTGAATGATGCATCACACGAGGTAGTTACTGAAGAACCTATGAATCAAACTATACCAATGGATGTAGAAGAACCAGACATGGAAGAGCAGGAGAAGATAGTAGAGGAGCAAGTTGATGAGGGTGGGGATAATAAAACTCAAGCTTATATTCCACCTCACCAGTGGGAACCAGTAGTTCTTGTGCCCTTTCCAAATTGTTTGAAAACAACTAATATGGACTGGCAGTTCAAGGAATTTCTAGATAATTTTTGAAAGTTATATATGAATATTCCCTTGATAGACGCTATTGAGAAGATACAATCCTATGGGAAATTTTTGAAGGAAATAATTATAAAGAAGAGAAAGATACCAGATTTAGATGATGTGGTTATGAAAGAGAAGGTTAGTTCCTTCATCTTGGGGATACTACCTCCTAAAAGATAGGATACAGGATGCATTAATATCACATGCTTCATAGGCAAGACAAAATTGGAGAGGATCTATGTGATTCAAGGGAAAGTATAAATTTGATGCCTCTATCTACCTTCAAGAAGCTCAGACTTAAGGAATCCAGGAAGAGTAGCATGACAAACTAGTTGGTAGACAATTCTGTAGTTAAGACATATGGTATATGCGAGGATGTCCTGGTGAAAGTGGATAAGTTCATCTTTCCTGTAGATTTTATTGTGATGGAAATGCATGATAACCATGGCAATGAGCTTCTACTTGGAAGATTGTTTCAAGCTACATCAGATATGATACTTGAAAAGGGAAGAGGACGTCTGACTATGGGAATCCAAGATGACATCTTCGAGATCAAGATGCCGGAGCACTCTAAAACCACAGGAGATAAGGAGCAATGCAACATGCTTTAGCACGTGGATGCCAAGTTTCCTCTATTTCTAGGGAAGTCGTTCTTGGATATGGCCAATGTTATGACTAAAGTAGAAAGAGGTACTCTAGTAGTGGATATCTTGGAAAATACAAAGGTAATCTCACTGACTCAAGCAATGCACTATCCAGACGATGAAGGAGATGACTATGACCCTGCTATTGAGGAAGAAGCCATAGTTGATTCTGTGATACAGTCATCACCCAAGTTACCCTTAAAATCATGCTTGATGAACAGAATGGTGAATAACATATGCAACAACCATATAGAGGAGTGCATTTTGATGTTGAAGGTAGTACCTTGCTACTATGCAAGGCACTTTGAGGACCTTAGACCACCGCCCCCACCATTGGTCCCATCTCTATTGAGCCCACTAGACTTGGAGCTAAAGCCATTACCACCACACCTGAAGTATGTCTTTCTATCTAATAGAGGAAAAGCTCCCAGTGATTATATCATCTTCTTTGAGTGGTGAGGAAGAAGGAAAGTTACTCACCGTGTTGAAAAACCACCGAGCTACATTCAGGTGGTCCATAGCTGACATTAAAGGGATCTCTCCAACTTTGTGTCAATAAAAGATCATGCTAAAAGAAGGAGCCAAGGCAATAGTCCAACCTCAGAGGTGTGTCAATCAAATTATGACTGAGGTGGTGAAGAAGGAAGTTGTCAAGATACTTTTGATAGGTTTAATCTAGGCAATCTCTGACTCATTGTAGGTTAGTCCTACTCAAGCAATTCCTAAGAAAGGGGGGATCATAGTCACTACTAAAGTAGCTAATGAATTGATTTCCACTAGGCTAGTGATGAGATGGTGAGTGTGCATAGATTATCATCATTTGAATGTGGCCACTCTTAAAAATTATTTCCCTTTATGCTTTATTGATCAGATCTTGGGACGATTAGCTTGTCGTTCACATTTTTAATTTCTTGATGGGTATTTCGAGTATAATCAAATTTCTATTGAGCCTAAGGATCAGGAGATATCCACTTTCACCGACCCTTATGGAATGTTCACATACCGACGAATTCCTTTTGGTCTTTGTAATGCCTCTGCTACATTTCAACGTTGTATACTCTCCATTTCTTCTGACATGGTAGAGTGGTGGTTAGAGGTTTCTATGGATGATTTTTCTGTGTATGGGAAATCTTTTAATGATTGTCTATATAACCTTGACAGGGTGCTACAGAGATGTGAAGACACTCACCTAGTTCTAAACTGGGAGAAGTATCACATGATGGTAAGTGAAAAAATCATTCTTGGACACAAGGTGTTCGACAAGGGCATGGAAATGGCTCCAGTAAAGATTGAAGTCATCTCTGCACTACCTCCACTGACATTAGTGAAAGGAGTGAGGAGCTTTTTAGGACTTGCTAGATTCTACCACCATTTTATCAAGGATTTCTCGAAAATTGCCAAACCTTTGTCGGAGCTTTTAGAAAAAGACAATGGGTTTTCCTTTGATGAGCGATGTTTAAAAGCTTTTGAAATTCTGAAAGAAAAACTAATCTCTGCACCTATTGTGCAGGCTCCTGACTGGAGCCTACCCTTTGAGATGATGTGTGACACATCAGATTATGTAGTAGGAGTTGTTTTGGGTCAATGTAGAGATAAGACTCCAGCTGTCATATATTATGCACCAAAGACGTTGAATAATGTGTCACTGAATTACACCACTATCAAAAAATAATTGTTGGCGGTAGTGTTTGCTTTAGAAAAATCCTGCCAATACCTAGTTGGGGCTAAAGTGATAGTTTGGTCCGACCATGCTTCTATGAAATACTTAATACACAAGAAATATTCCAAACCTAGATTGATTAGGTGGATTCTCTTGCTTTAGGAATTTTATATTGAGATTAGAGACAAGGCAGGGGTCGAGAATGTTGTAACCGATCATTTATCTAGGTTGGAAAGGGCATAAGAAAAAGATATAGCCATCCCCATTATTGAGGAATTCCCAAATGAGATTTTTTGCAATTAAAACTAATGATCCTTGGTTTCCAGATATTGTTAATTACCTAGATTGCAAGGAATTGCCTACAGATTGTGGGTATAAAGAGAAAAAATGTTTTTTCCACTCATTGAAGTTTTACATTTGGGATGACCCAATTCTTCTTAAGCAATGCAGGGATGGGCTATTAAGAAGATGTGTACCCGAATGTGAGGTAGAGAGAATCTTGTCACATTGTCATTCTCTACCCATAGGTGGACACCATGCGATCTCTAGGACTGCTGCTAAAGTCTTAGAGAGTGGGTTTTACTGGCCTACCTTGTTTACGGATGATCACAACTTTGTTCCTCATTGTGACACATGTTAACGTCCTGGTAATGTCTCTAAGAGACATGAGATGCCCTTGAATGTGTTTCAGGAAGTTGAAGTTTTTGATCTTTGGGGTATTGATTTCATGGGCCCATTTGTGTTGTCTAATTTCAATATATATATATATATTAATTAACAGTTGATTATGTGTCTAAGTGGGTGGAAGCAATTCTGACCCGCACCAATGATGCACATGTAGTGTGCAGGTTTGTGAAGGAATACATTTTCTATAGGTTTGGTGTCCCCTACCTAATTATTAGTGATGGTGGTTCGCATTTCACTAATAGGAAGTTTGGAGCCCTTTTGAGCAAATATTGTGTGAAGCATTGAGTGGGCACTCTGTAACATACTAAATCTCATATTCTTTTGCAATTTCACCCATTTTTAGTACTTTCATTTCCTACTTATCCTTTTGGACTTTTCTCTTAATTTTCCTATCTTTTCTATCCTCGTTGGCCTCAATATTGAATTTGTGCTACAGTTGATGGCTTGAATTATATTTACCCACGCTCATGACAATGAATGGGTGTTTGCACAAATATCTCAAATCAGAGTTTAATAATGAAAATTGAACAATTATGAGAGATAATGATTAGATCATGTTAATTTAGTGTAATAGTGGCTTTTTGGGATAAGAAATAAGAATTAATGTATAATTTAGTTAGTTAATGTGCTAATAAACCTATTCCATTTTATCTCTCCTCCAAATTATTATTAAAGCATTAAAAAGGAGACCAAGAGGTGGTACATGACTCTTGAATGACTTTATAATATTTATCTCAAATTTTATTAAAGGAATACCTAAGAAAATAGTTTTGTATTAATTCATCCTTTTAAAATGCACTAATATACACATTAATGGACAAGATGGTGGTTAATGGCCAGAAGATTAATAAAAATGATATTTAAAGAGATAGGAATATTCTAGACTTAATTTTGGATTCATGATTCAAATTTGGGATCATTTGACCATTGTTTGACCCCTCAATTCATTTTTACAAGATTTGACTAAAGTTTTATTAAGGAATTAACTCGATTTCATTAATTGAGGCATTTATACCTAAGTTTTGGTCTTGATAAATGTCACGTGTTATAGACTTAGGCGTGAGGTCTGTGAACCAACGATCTTTGATCCAACGATGGTCGAGTCATCATCTACCTTCAGCGGCGAGCTATAACAGACTCACAGCGACCCCAACATTCCCTCGACCCATTCTCACTCCTCAATCAACCAAATGAATTGATTCCTTTGCCATCATGGTTGCCGTTCACTTCAATTTGATTCAAGCCCTCACTGACCGACTATCTTCCCCAAACAACAAAATGCCACCTCAGTCGTCCTGAGCCCTCTCACCTCCAACTAGCCCAGACCAAACGACACCACCTCAATTCAGCCTAGACCAAACTCTGCCAAAGAACCAACAATCATCCTCCAATACCAATTCAGCCGAGGATCCTTCCCACCTCCACATACTACTCAAGTTTTCCTCTGACTTAGCGGTGGCTCCCTTGGGGTGTAGGCAAGACCAATAAGGAAATTGTGAGCCCAGGTCAGTCTGATACCACCTTGCCTTTGTTTCTAGATTATAACTTCGAGATTTAATTTCATTTTGTGCTTTCACCCAATTTCTATGCTTACTGCTTGAGTAGATCTCGGTGCCATGGCTGGCTCATGAGAGGGGATGGTCCCCTCATTTCCTTCTTCACTTGCTTTTCACCCTAGGGACATAACGGTACTTTTTGCCTATTTTTAGCCCTCGCTTTTGACTGAGACCGTGAGCATGGACCTGTAACCTGGAAGTGCATGATTAGCCTAGGTCAGCGTGGGGTCGACCTTCAGGTCGACTATTTTGCAAACCTTTGAGCCACGTGGCAATTTCCTATTTGTCGATTTTAGAAATTTCATAACGAATTAATCGATTATTAGAAAAATATAAATAAATAGGCTATGGATTTAGAAAAATAAATCATATCATATAAAAATGATTCTCAAGCTTGATTTCCAAGTTTTTAAGAATATTTTCTATGAACCAAAATGACTAATTAAGAAGTCGTAAAATGCATAAATGCTTCATTTCAACCTCAAATTAACTAAATGAATATTTTTTCTAATTAGAATAATATACCCCATCATTGACCTAGTTTTCATACCCTAATTCTTGTGATTCAACACTTGTATTTAGGATATAAGGATCTTGGACATCACTAATTAATGAAAAGTCTTCTTTAAGAATCTCAAGTGAGGTATGTATGTGCAACCCTATTTGTTTATGAGTTTGAACACTATCCTTCAGTTGGTCATTTGATATCCAACCCTAATTTCCAATGAGGCATTGCTTAGCCTTTATTCTCTTTATTGCCTTCTTGTGGCACTTTTAATTCAATTATTCTAAGGTCTTGGACCCCATTTTCATAGTTATTTAAATTCCTTATATCTTCCATTGAAATACTTTAGCATGATGATGAAAATGACTAATTAACTATTATAGTGTACATAAGTACAAACCACCCATAATTTTGGGCATGAGCCTAGGGGAATGTGACCACTCTCCCCAGGGGAATGTGATAATTCTCCCCACTTTATATATATTCAGGTGCATGGGAATGTGTTACTCTCCCTCACCCAGAGGTTGAGGTTGGTAGGTGCCTCATCCCTATATTAGTTTAACATAGTCAAATTTAATCATGCATGCAACTTATTATTGTTTAAATTGGCAGAAATTCATATTTGTTTTACCTGCCTCATATTCTTGACCCTCTTACCATAGTGAATCTTTATTATTTCCTACTTTAGTTTATAATTGTCCTTATTCTTTATTTGACACATATATTTTATCTCCTCTTTTTGGGTGATCCCAACCACCTAGGTAGGATCAGAGTGCACAACAGGAGCATGGTGAACCAGCCTAAGTCTAGGAGAAGGACTTCACCCTTCCATCATGAAATACTTTGTTAAGTTATTTTTTGGAGACATATTGTTGTAGTCTAGTTTCCCTATACTTAGATCCACTTTTTTGGGAAAATTTATGTACACTTTATTTATAACTGAATATAGTCAAAGTTTTTAACTTTCACACCTATTCATTGGATTTTGTTTATCATTGCCATATTTAGTAGAGAGGTGATCTCACACTTCTTTACAACATGGTATCATAGAAAATGCTATTCGAATCCTTGACTATTTCAATTGTCTCCTTAGTTAGAAAACCTTACCTCATATAGTATCCCTTTAGTTCACCTTAGAACTAACATATGATAAAAGGTTGATCTAGAACTATAATAGTTTCATATTTGATCATCTTTAATCAACTTTTAGGTGATTAACCTATTAGGTAGCTACTAGGGCACGATGTTGAAAGTGATGGTGTCTAGAAAGGGTAAAAACTTGGGGGCTGGCAATATTTTCATCCGTGCCACTATCTTGGTTTACGGGGACTCCCGAGTTCATATGACACCGGCCTGACCTGATCTGATACAGAATGTCTGAAATAACATTCCTTTAGGTAAATAACCTCAATGTTGAGTATCCTTAGAAAACCTAATATGATAATTTGACTACCCAAACAAAATCATCTTTTAATCCTTAAGTTCCTTATATGATACTTAGATTTCCATGTTTAAGGTTAGTGTACCCTATACTAGACTTTGAAGTTTGGTAATAGTGATTTGTAAGACAATTAAGTTTATACGTGTTTAGACTCACTCTTTTACCTCAAGTTTAGTTTGGCTTAGTTAACCCTTTTAAGTGGAGTAGTAGTAGTGGTACCTTGATAGATTTTGGAATTTATAATTTTGAGGACGAAATCCTTTTAAGGGGATGGAGTCCTACAAGACATTGAAATCTAGCTACTCTGAAATTTGGAAACCCTAACTCCATAGACAAGAGATCAGTGAGCTTATACGATTAGTATTGACCAAACAAATTATAATTATATTTTTACTTGTCTATTTATATACAAATGAATATGTTAAGTCACCTAATGAATATTTCATATGCTTGAACCCCAACAAATACATAATAGTGAGTTACTCATCACTAATTGTGAATACACATAATGTTGACCATGTCACCCTAATTCTATTATAAATTGATCCAATGAATGCTAAGAATGAATAACATGTAATGGTAATGTTGACCTAAACCCTAAGATGTAAATCATCTAACCTTAACATGCACACACACACACACACACATATATATATATATATATTTATAGATATATATATATATATATATATATCCTTAACGCCTTCATAATACATAAGTGACATTATGTGTCAATGTCATAACCTAATAATATACTTGACACACATAAGGGGTATATAATCACCTCATCATAGTTAAATCAAGTTATCAATATATGTAAGGAATATCACCTTGTTCTCTAATACACATCTCATTAATCACGCCATCTTAATTTGGCATATGCATCAATTTATTAACAAAGTGTTTTACCTTATTCCACTCAATTACATATAATGACTCAAATATGAAAAGGAATAATTGGAATTACATAAGCATGATTATTAAGTCTACAATAATTCCAAATGCCTAATGTGATGTTAAATGTATAATTTTTAGTATGAAGTGTAAAAAGGAGAATATAATTAGTGATGACATTAATGTGAGTATAAAAGGTGATGTGACAATGTGTAGTATAGGTGCAAGAAATTAATGTGGCATTATTTAGACTTAATAACTAGTTGGAAAATATTACTTATACCTTACAAAATAATTTGTGATAAAAGATGGTAATATAAGAATAATGGATAATAACTCAAGTTATTAATGATTTGTGATATATCATATTAATAAATATTGAGATGACTTAGTAAGCCCTATGTGTGCTTAAAATTAACTCAAGTTATTAATGATTTGTGATCTATCATATTAATAAATATTGAGATGACTTAGTAAGCCCTATGTGTGCTTAAAACTCTTAATTAGTAAACGAGAAGTGCATATGATTGAGATATAATTCTTCTTACAAACAATGTGAATATAACATGACACAAGCGATTGAATATTAAAGATAATTTGGTTTAAGTATCTCATTCATTGATCATATCAAGAATTAATATTTTTTACCAAGTTTGTTCTTCATTTAGATATTCTTGAACATTTCAAGATATCCATATTTGAAGTATTAGCATTTACTCCAATAGGTATGTATATACATCAATATATATATTATGCCTAATACAATAGTCATTCTCTCACTACATCTACTGAATATTGACTTGTCATCATTCCTCATAAACAAGACATTCGTATCTCTTAATGGTTCATTAACCAAGAGAGTCTAGTTTATCCATTAACATGGAACCTAGAGATGAATTTCTCATTCATTTGTTTAGATGATAATTCTAATTTATGGTTTGAGTCATCAATAACTTTTAGGTATTATTATTTTATCTCATGCATACCAAGTACCACAAGATAAATAAGGCATTCCATAAAAGACCATATCTTTGAAATTAAAACATGAACTTTATTGATAGACATCCTTGTCATTACAAGATGTAGAAATAAAATGTTTTTATTTATTGGAAAAATGAAATAGTAGTCCATAACTCTATTACATGCCCTTTGGGCTGAAACAAACTAAAAGGTACTACTATCAATGGCAGCAACACTTGCTCCAATGTTCAATGAGTGTTCCTTCTTGGTCCTTTCATAAATGCCATCACTTCTTTTCAGATCCTACACATCATATATGTCAGGTCTATATCTTAGTATCATATACCTAAGATAAAGAAGCATTTTAAGTTTATTTCATGATACCTGAGGTGGAGATTCCATCCCCTCCTTCTTATTCTTTAGTTCATCCATGTAGAGAGGGAAATTTCTCTTCCAATGTCCTGGCTCATGACAACTGTGACATTTGCCTCCCTTGTTCACCCCTCCCTTGGCTTTGAGAGTTGAAGATGACTTGGTCTATTGGCTTGCATTGGAACCTTTCTTTGTGTTGCCCTTGCCCTTGGCCTTTCCTTTAGACTTTCCCTTCTTTGTGCTAATCATTGCCACATATTTGGGTTTGTCTTTCTTCATATGTGCCTCAGCTGTCCTCAACATGCCCAACAACTCTATCAGTGGCATGTCAAAGTTGTTCATGTTGTACTTCATCACAAATTGATTGTTGGATTCTAGCAATAATTGCATTATCACATCAGTATCCAACTCTTGGCTCCGAGGGAATCCAAGTCCAATTAGGTTCTCTACATACCCAATCATCTTGAGTGTGTGAGGGGCTACTGGATCTCCTTCTGTCATGACACACTTGAACAATGCCTTGGTGACATCATATCTCTCTTATCGTGCTTGGTCTTGATACATGTTCTTGAGATGTTGAACCATCTCAATGACATCCATGTTCTCATGTTGTCTCTGAAACACATAGTTCATTGAGCACAACATCAAGCACTTCACATCAATGGCATCCTCCGTATGATTCTTGTAAGCATCCCTTTCAGCCTTTGATGCGGTGGGAGTGGGTTCATCTGGTTCTGGTGTATCTAGGACATAGACCTTTCACTCTTGAGTGAGAACAATTCTCAACATCCTAAACCAGTCGTGGAAGTTGTTCTCAAGGACCTATCTCAATGAAAATTGATTATTGTTGGTAGCCATTTATTCTACAAAAGGAAATTTGCAATTTTAGTCCAAAACTCTTTTGATTTGATTTGATTTGAAAATTGATTATATTAATTAAGTATTTAATTAATTATCACTCTCACTATTTTGATCAAATTGATAACCCTCATGTATCAATTCAGAAGATTGCAATGTATAACCTTCTAGTGAGCAAGATCCTAACTTCCTCTAAGTTATGGACCAGTGAGGGATGTCACCACAACTAGATTCTTTAAGGTAGGCAACTTTTGTCAATTGCATCATATACAACTCGTGATAGATGTTATGTACAACTCTTTGTCATGAACATATGCATGCCCCAAGGTGCTTAATCCTATTAAGATTGCCTTGTTAAGTCCGACCCAAAACCCAACACAATGAATAGCACTCTACGAAGGCAGACCCACATATTCACCATCACACTTCCATGAGATAGACAGTGCACCACACGAAGGCATGCTCACACTTGGTCGATCAAGATTTTGATGTGTGTTTCTTTTGTAAGGCATCTTAAACTTAATATTTGTATTTGAAGGGTTTTAATATGCTTATATATGCATATACGTATTCAATCACCACATATATAGTACGTATCATATATATGCTATATCCCACAAATGAAAACATGCAATAATGATAAAGCAATGATTTTGGCCATCCTATTGAAGTTCCTTAGAGCCACAAGGAACTGCGGTCATCTAAGGTCTACATCACATGCAATCGGTTACTGATGAAGATTTGTGCTTAGGTTGTTCCGAGTTCATCAACTCATCCTATGACTGATCGACTCACCTCCTGGATGTTCGGTTGGTTTTCACCAACCGATCGTCTGGCTCCTCCAGATGGTCAGTTTGTTGGGTCTTTGGGCTCCTCGTTAGGCCACCAATTTCTCGTCATTTGGTCATCTCAGTCCATCAAGTGGTCATCTTCAGTCTTCGTCATAACAAGAAATAAATCTAATCCTATTTTACATAATCTAAACCTTGAGTTACATTCGAGGGGAGAAAAGGTAGAAGATAATATTGAGTTATCTCAAGTTACATTAAGAATAGAAGAAGAGGGCTTAGTGCACAAACTAAGATGCAAACAACCATAACCAACCACACCCATGCACATAGGTTTTATAGGCTATAACCATGCTACACATCCACCATCAAAACCATTTTAGAGCAATGCATATTGATTGCATATATACCATATCATATATGTATACATTAGTTTGGGTTCATGTGGTATTAATTGAATATTCACATTAGTCATTTAAATATTTGCATCACATGCAATAAATAAAAGATGATAAAACCAAAATTTGAATATATCAATTATCCCAAAACATAGAATATTGACGTGGCTCTAATACCACTGTTGGGTTTTATGTGGTTGGAGTAGGTAGGAGAAACAAAAATTTTACTTGACCATATACCCATAACCAACAGATTGCATCAATATCTATGTAATGGGAAGAATGGTTTTAGAATGTCATACTTGGTCCTGAGGCTTTCTCAGTGACAATGTCTCACAATAAGTGTGGTCTTCAACCACCTGATTTGACAACGTCTGTGCAACTCATGGTCTTGACCCGGACTGTGGTTGACTGTCGTCCTTCTGAGTGGCAGAAGTCTCCTGCCTCTATAGATAGTCCACACGGACTACCGGGAACTCTAGTCGTCCTGAAGAATGAACTAGAAGGAGTTGTCCCCTTCTGTCAGTGTACTAGTTACTGAAACACTCTCCCACAACTAGATGCTTTTCTATAGTTGTCTTTCCCTCATTATTCCTCCCTGGATGGGTAGAACTTGCTTGGGCTCTCTCGGTTACCACAACCAGAGAGGACAACAACTTTGAGAGTAACTGATGTTTTGAGTTGTGTCTCTAGAGAAGCCCCATGTACCCCTCTATTTATAGTAGAGGGCAGGGTCAGGGTTCCCAGTCTGTGTGGGAGTAGAAGGGGCCAGAATTTCTATGAATAATTTGCATTGCGACAAGTGAAATGGTTGTTTCATAATTGAAACGGTCATTTGGCAAGTTGAACCGATCAGTTCATTAGTGAACTAGTCAGTTGGGAGTGTGAACCGGTCGTTTCACTTTCCAGACTTGCCCACAATTGACTTTCCTTGTTCATTTCTAATTAAAACAAATATTAATTCTTGTCCCAATTGAATTGAACAAGTGAAATGAAAAAAAACCTTTTCTCACAAACTGGGAAAATCCAACACTACTCGTTTGGACAAATGAACCGATCGGTTCACCAGAGTGAATCAGTCGTCTCACTAGCCATGAGCCGATTGGTTCACCCAGTGAATCGGTCGGTTGGCAGTCCAGGTTGTGCAGAACACAGTCAATTTGGTTCTCAATCAATATGACACTCTAATCAGTTGGTTCACCACTTGAACATGATGATTCTGAGTTTAGTCTATTGATTGAATGTTTGATTGAGTACCTAAACACTATAGTAATCAATCCAAACATCATTCATGGATAAATTTCTCTTCCAGGTTAATCCTTTATGTGTGACCCTATAGGTCCCATTTCTCATTGGCAATGAATGTCCATAACAAACTTATGACATCACAAGCAAAGAGTGGTTCCTAGTTGCACATCGGTGCTACCCAAGTAAAAAGGAAAGTTGGAGAACAACTTTCAATACTATAGTCTGTGATTGGTGTTCTAGTGAATGTCTAATTCCTTTGTCTCTGATATCCTGAATGAACTCAAGCCATGGAGTTGTCATCCTTTCAACGTTCATTCATGTTTCTTGAACTAGAGCAGACTGTATGAGATCTGCGTGACATCAATATCATATATTGATTCACATGTACATGCACATGTCTTTCTCAGTCTTTCTTATCAAGTGGCTTTGACATCATACTCCCTTAGGAGGGACAAATCCCATATCTATCACTCATAGTCTATGTCATGCATCGAAGACACCCAATCATCACCATTATAACATCCCATATTTAGGACTACGTTTGATGATGTCAAAGTGTACCCAATCACATTCGACAAGTATAGTGACATCCGGTCTAAGAATCACAATCACCACCATCACTATGAGAGATGATTCTAACTACAAATTTCACGGTTCCATGTATCACTCTCATATTGGGTTTGTCCGACACACTGTTCTCCAACATGTATCTATGTGCTTGGTTTGATATCATACATCAGGACTAATGAGACACTATCATCAACCAACACACACTCTAGTCTTGATGTGTCATTGTTGTCTATCAACCTTCCACAATGACATCTGACTAGGGACATAACAAGAATGTACATACTCTTAGCATCCGTATGATCTCATTGTTCAGGTCCTCAACCCGAAGACATATGTCATTGAGTATTGTCATTCCTTAACAATTTATTATGTTCCATCATTTATCTCATAATCAATTGAGCTAGAATAAATTGGAAGCTTGCCTTTGATATTTATCAAATCAATCATGACGTATGCCAATCCAATCATCATATGATTGGCTCTTAGGGCATACATATTGACAAATATGACTTTTCAGTTGGGATGGATGGTGTTGTCCGCTTCTGACATAGGTTGTGGATACATGAAGTTAGTAACCTACGACAAAGAGCTGTGAGAAAAGCCCATGGGTCTAAGTACCCTATACACCCTGGCACGACCAAGATGTACAAGGACCTACAATGAAGTTTCTGGTGGAAGAATATGAAGAAGGATATCACTTTGTTTGTTGTGAAGTGTTTGACTTTCCAGCAAGTCAAGATAGATCATCAACAACCCGGTGGTCTTCTTCATCCACTTGAGATTCTAGAATGGAAATGGGAGAAGATTACTATGAACTTTGTCACTATATTCCCTAAGACCAGGAAAGGTTATGGTGAAGAGTGGGTAGTGATTGATCGACTTACAAAGTTTGCCCACTTCTTGCCTTTCAAGTCCACTTACACGTTTGATGAGATGGCCTAGTTTATGTGTATTGGACCATTCGTCTGCATGGTGTACCCAAACTGGTAGTATCTGATTATAACCTAAAGTTTACCTCTCATTTGTATAGTCAGAATCAAGAAGAAATGGGGACTGACTTACATTTCATTACATCTTATCATCCACAGACAGATGGTCAGTTTGAAAGGACAATGCAAATTTTGAAAAATTTGCTTCATTCTTGTATTATGGACTGGGGAGGTGCATGGAATAAATATCTTCCAATGGCTGAGTTTGCTTACAACAATAGCAACCAAGTTGGTATTGGTATGCCACCTTATGAAGCTTTATATGGAATACCTTGTCATTCTCCATTGCACTACGATGATGTGGGTGAACATGCTTTGGTGAAGGCTGATGACATTATCCAAGTTAGCAATTTAACACTATTCGACGTACGGTTTCACTGATGGATTTGGATTATTAGGGTTTCACCTAACATGAATCATTAAACCCTAATTGATGGATAAAAAATTATATGTAGGTTGAGTTGACTTTAACTTGGAGGATTAGGACTTGATCTCTGACTTAACACTCAAGTTAAGGTATGTTTGTATCTCATATTATATACTAGCTTACAAAATCTCTCTCTTTTTTGAGAATATATTCCATGTAAAACATTGTACTTGATTTAGATCTAATGATCATCCTACTTTTTTGGACTTTCTTTTTATTCTAACTTGAACTTTTATTCTTGGTGAAACCTTAATTTGCCACTTTTGTGGTTAATGCTTATTTATTCCATTTTTGTGATGGAATCTTTATTCATTCTATAAAAGACTACACTTTATACTTGCCTCCACATGTATTGCATGCTTTGTAATTAAGTAGCCCTACATTAGTGTAATTACATTGGTTTTAGGGTTGTGCACATAGTATGTTTTTGGGATGGATGTTGTGTTCCCCATACCCTAGTTTTGTGCCCACTTCTATATATATCGTGGAGATGGTTGTGTGCCATACTCTATCAAGTTTCAAGCTTGTGAGCCTTGGCAACCATTGTTATTTATATTGTTTTAGTGCTATGACTATCTCACATGCAGGTAGATGATAATTCTTGTGATGGGTTTTATTCCTAAAAATTTATGTATTCTTGTGTAGCACAACCTTTATTTTATTTCATGGCAAATATTCCTCTTATTTATTGCCTTTTCAAATTCATACTCTTTTATGCCTGATTGGGTAGTCTGTTCCTTTTCCTTTGGGAAGATTTTCTTATTTGACATCCTATACTTCTGAATATTTCTCAATACTCGATTTAGTATGCACATACCAACATTTTGCTGATGTATCTACTTTTATCCTCTTATTGGGGTACACTTCCAACCCCCTGTGTAGGTCAAGGAGAAGATAATTAGGTTGGAGCAGGACTCATCAAGTACAACTAAAACCTTTTGGGAGATTTTCATGAGGTGGTTAGATGGCCCTTAGTTGTTTCTTTAGTTTTGTTAGTTTTCATATGTATTGCCCTACGTTGTGAAGGTTCGAGACAATATCAAGTTCTATAATAGTTAGATATTTTGTTTTCGCTGCTACATTTGATTAATTGAAATCATACTTTTGAATAAAATGGATTACCATTCCTTTGCAAAAAAATTAGTGGTGTTTGTTATGGGATGTTTCCTTTTTATTTGAAATAGTAGGGAGTGGATCCCCTCTCGTGTCCCACTCCTTACATGAATGATATCAGAGTGTGTTTGTGCTCGGTAATCTAACTATTTCAGAAGTTCTTACTTAGTATGTATGCCTTACCTGTTTAACATATATTTTAGGAGGCCCAACTTGTTTGGCGACATCGGTACTACCCCTCACTCCGGAACTATGGACGGATTCACCACACCGGAGAACCCTCATTTTTGCATGGATACCCCTTTTAGGAAAAAATCAAACTCTACTCATGGGTTCATTGACACCACCACCTCTGCTTTGAATGGCTTCACCCCTGAGAAGGAGCTAGCTTACCTATGGTAATTTCTCACCACGACCATGGTGGGGAAGTTGAACATCACTCTAGTGTAGGATAAACCAAAGGAGTACACTCTGACTGACTTCATGAAGATGCAACCACCCTCCTTCAAGGTGAAGGGGAACTGGAGATGGTCAATAAGGTCGATGACTGGGTTCTAGCAATCGAGCATACTTTTGAGGGTATGGCATGCCCTCCTCAACAGAAGGTCAAGTTCACTTTGTACGGAGCTGAGTGGACTAGCATGTGTTTGGTGGAATGGAATCATGAGGACTCATGATATCTCTATTGTGTCTCGGGAGTAGTTCCTGGCATTGTTCCATGGAAAGTACATTTGCACTACCGCTTAGAAGAAGAATGAAGAGGAGTTTTATAGACTAAACAAGGATTGCTCTCTATCCCTCCATATGTTCATAGATTTTTATAACTCAACTGATACACAGTTGGGTTGATAGAAGAGATTCAGGTGGATCTGTTCTTACAAGGTCTCAACTATCATGTGGGACATGCCTTAATCCCTCAGATTCCTCTGACCTTTAAGAAAATGGTGGACAAAGTCCCAGTAATGGAGTCTTACCCTGGATTTCAAGCCCCAACATAGAATAATAAGAGAAAGTACTTGGATCATGATAAACATAGGGATAAGTTCTAGCACTATTCTCACCACCACCCTCTAGGGAGGTGTCCTGGAGCATCTACAATGGAAGGCAAATCATCTTTCATGAGTGTGGATAGGCTTCAGACCCTAGTGCCCTCGACTGCAACAACATCATGTTCCTGCCCGACAGCCTGGCCAACAACCCACCAAGCAGCCTCATCCCCTCCTTAATAAGCCTCCCATAAACAACAATAACAATTCACAGGGTCAACGTCCTCTGGTAGAGTGTCATGATGAACATGTTTTTTTTATGGATGTTGCTGACAATAGTGATGACAATGAAGTAATAGAAGGTATTGTACATCTTCATCTACATCCTATAAAACCTCTTTTTGATTTTGATTCTTCAAATACCTTTATATCTTCTAAGCTTTATAAGATGTTAGACATAGAGACTGCATGTATGAGCTATATTCTTGACGTACAAACCTCTAGTAGTAAGATTTACTCTTCTTATATGAAAACCCCACCCCGATATTTATGTATATCTAGAAAGATGTTTACTACTAAGTTCATCTTGTTATACATGATGGCATTCAACGTCATCTTGGGTATGGATTGGTTGAAAAAGTTTAAGATGGCCTTTTTTTGTGATGAGAAGAAGGTTTGTCTACTTTACTTTGATGAAAGACACTTCTGCATCTTTTCGCTTGTCTTGCAGACTCTTCCAGAAAACTAGCTATATACAAAGTTTTCTAAGTGTGAATTCTGCATAAATGAAGTGATGTTGTTACTCCAGGTAATATCAGCAAGTCACATAGCTGTGGATCCAGCAAAATTTGAAGATGTGACCCAGTGGCAACCTCCTAAGAATCCTTCTGAGATACAGATATTCTTGGGTCTTGCAGGCTATTATAGACGATTTATCAAGAATTCAAAAGCTTCTTGACCTCTCTTCTTTCTTTTCCTTCTTTCTATTTCTCAAATTGTTGATCGATCGTGTTTTTCCAAAATATCGGTCAAATTGCTTCCCGAGCATTGGTCATGTCATGAGTCGAGTGAAGGGGATGATTCCCCTGTGTGAATTTATGAGGTTGTCCCTCTCATTTTCTATTTTTCTATCTTTTCTCTCCCAGTGTCATAAACAACTTTTCGCATGTGTTTTCTTTTCTCTTAGCTAGTCAAAGCCAAGCCTTTGACTTTTGACTTAGTTGATCCTGATTAGGCAAAGTCAAGGGGTCAGCCTCACTCCTATCCTTTTCTCCCGAGTTTCTTTGCTTACATGTATTTTCCTAATTTTCTGATTGGTCCAATTTGCAAAAGAGTATTTTTTTCAATCCACTTGTCCAAAATTAACAAATAAATATATTTTAGAATTGTAAAAGTGTTATCTTTCAAGTAAAAATGGCATGCACGCTTGATTTCCATGGTTTTGCAAAGGATGAATTTTGAAGGATGAATTTAATGCTTCAAAACCATAAAAAATTGTAAATTTAACACATTAACTCCAAAATTTACATAATAATATGTTTTCTTGATCTGAAAACCTAATAAATCTATTGGTGAGATTTTCATAGTCTCCAATCCTAATATGTTTCTCTTAGGCATGTTGATTTTACTAGACTATTTAGCTAATGTAGTGGTACTTTTGTACAACCACCCATAGATAGGGCATGTGTTATTTCGCCTAGGGGAATGTGTTACTCTCCCCATTATAAAATATTGTGTAGGTGACAAGAATGTGTTACTGTCCCTTACATATTTGGTTGAGATCCAGTAGGTGTCTTAAGCCTACTTAGTTATGGTAATCAATATTTATCATGCATGCAAATCCTTTACTATTTTCTTATTTTGGCAAGCATCTATTTCATTATGCCTCATACTCTTGATCTCTTCATCTTATGATGAAATATTAGCCTTTATTTCCATGTTATTTATTTATCTTCTCTCATTGTTCATTATTTTGACACATACCATGTTTTTCTCTCTCTTACTGGGTGCTTTCCCAACCACCCAGGTTTGGAACAAGGTAATGAACAAGGTCAAGGAAACCAAAATCAGGAGTAGATCAAAGTTTTTCCTTTGTAGTGAACAAAGTTAAAAAGAAATGTAATAACTTAATTTTTTCTGCTTCTATTGACATTTTACATGTATCTGAATCATGCTTACTTACTTGGAATATTATACATGCATCCCTCAATCTCTATTATTTTATAAAAAGGTGGATGTTTTGTATTTCCTTTAAATTTTAGTAAGGAGGTGATCTCTCCTCTTTACAACACCATCATCACCGATAGAGAAATCAGATTGTGGTCTTTCCATCATGGTATTCAAATCCTCAAGATCGGGATTAACTGCTTGTGTTGTGATATTCTCAAAGATTCAAGATAGAGTAACTGAGAGACTTGCCATGTGCACACAAAATTTATCAATGACATCATCATCTACATCATCTTTTAACTCAGGTCTTCAGCTAGAAATGTTTTCCATACTTCTCCATACAAAACTACAAAGAGATGCACAAATGACATCCTTCTTACGACTAAGAACATCAACAACTGCATTGGCTTTTCTAGGAGGATATATGATCGTAAAATCACAATACTTCAAAAGTTCCATACAACGTCTTTGTCTCAAATTCAAATCCTTTTGTGTCATCAGGTAGCAAAGACTTTTATGATCCGTTAAAACTTCAAAATGCACACCCTACAGATAGTGCCTCCAATTCTTGAGAGCATGAATAGTGGTTGCAAGTTCAAGGTCATGGGTCAGCCAATTTTCTTCATTCGACTTCAATTGGAGGGAGGCATAGGCTATAACTCGTCCTTATTGAATAAGAACACATCTTAAGCCTAGTATAGATAAATCGTCGAAGATAACATAATGCTTTCCTTCCACGAGTAAGCCAAAATAGGAGCAAATGTCAAATAATGCTTCATCTCTAGAAAACTCTTTTCATATTCTGGGGACCATATAAACTTTGCATTATTTCTAGTCATCTTAGTTAGAGGGTTATCCAATGAAAGATATTTCTCATCTACTCTAGAACGATGGACGAATATTGGGAACATGTGCGGATTTTCTTGCAAACTCTTCCAAAAAACTAGTTATATGTCAAATTTTGTAAGTGTGAATTATGGATAAAGGAAGTGATGTTCTTAGGCCAAGGCATACCACTAGGTAACATAGTAGTGGATCCAGCAAAATTTTAAGTTGTGACCAAGCGGAAACGTCCAAAGAATCCTTCTGAGATATGAAGATTCTTGGGTCTTGCATGATATTATAGATGGTTTATCAAGAACTTTTGTCAGTGTGAAAAAATAAAAATAAAAGGAAAACAGCACGTGGCACATTGATTGTATTCCAAACCATATTCTGACTAAAGTGGCATATTTATTTATTAATTTAATATTTTCTCACTCCTCAATTGAGGGTGAAAATGAAAAAAAACTTAACTGAAATTTTATATCTGAGCTAATTCAAGTATGTAGAAGACAAATATGCAATTAGATTTCCCTTTTTAAGACTTTTGATTCTTTAAATTCACAAATCTTATTTTCAATTTGCTCATGCATTAATGACTTATAGATTCTCCAAATTTGATGAAACTTCATGCACAAGTCACATTAAGTATGTTGGATATGAATGTGCCACTAATTTTTCATGTTAAAGTTGTTTGTACATTTATTTAATATTTTGACAGTTCTACACGCTTTCTCACTCCTAACTTCACTATTTTCATCAAACATTTTCCAAATTGAATGAAAATTCACCTGAAGGCATATTTTAATCAGTAGATCATGAATTCGGCATTAGTTGTCTCTTTTGGAGTCATTAAGTGATTTATTTTATATTTTTGAGATATCTCATTTTTCCCATTTAACTAATGCAATTATAATTACCAATTTCCAGAAATCTATGAAACTTGTCTCTTTAGTAAAATTTAACTAAAAGAAAACGAATTTGGGCTTGGAATTATCTTTTGAGTTTCCCTTTTATGATTTTTAGGCAATTTACTCACATTTCCACTATTTCATATGTTAATTCATTTAATATCACATTTTCCTTGTTTTAGGATTTTCTTTTCTTTTTCTTATTCCAAAAAGCCATAGAAACTTCTAGTACAAATTTATGTCTCCATTATCCCACTTAAGTGGATATTTTGCAAATTAGACCCTTATATAAACTTTCACTGAGGTATTTGTGCATCAACCCTTTTGTGGGCATAAATAATGAACAAATGTACACCAAACCTCTATCAATTCCACTAATTTAACATCAAGGACATAAAGGATAAAAATGAAAGGAAAACTTAGGAAAAAGGGCTAGATTATTCCATATATAGATTACAATTTGTTATATGTAGAATATGTTTTTGTTACCTATAGTGGATATTGAATGTGGATGACCTAAGATAGAAGGTGCTGAGTGAGGCTCATGGCTCAAAATATATGATTCACTCTAGCACAAAAAATATATACAAAGATCTACGAAGAAGTTTTTGGTGGAAAAATATGAATAATGACATCGCTGCTTTCGTTACAAAGTGTTTGACCTATAAAGTAAAAATCATCTAAAGCCTGGTGGACTTTTGCAACCTCTACAAATACCTGAATGTAAGTGGGAAGATATTACGATGGATTTTTTGTTAGGATTTCCAAAGTTTAGAAGTGGTTATGATGCTATCTGGGTTGTGATTGATCAACTCACTAAGTCTTCTAACTTCTTTCCTTTCAAGACTACATATAAGGTTCCAGACATAGCACATATTTATGTGGATTAGATAGTACAAATGCATGGTGTGCCAAAATCTATTATGTCAGATAGAGAGCCTAAATTTACCTCTCACTTATAGAGGTAGATTCAAGAAGATATGGCTTCAAATTTACGTTTCAGTACTTCTTACCATCCCCAGACCGATGGTCAATCTAAAAGGATAGTCCAGATTCTAGATCTCTTCTGAGCTTGTGTGATGGAATGGGGACAAGTTTGGGATAAGTATCTCCCTCTAGCTGAGTTTTCTTACAATAATAGTTACCAAGAAAGCATAGGTATGCCACCCTTTGAAGCTTTGTGTGGATGACATTATCATTCACCCTTGCACTCGGATGATGTGTTGACGACATGTAATTGATGAATAATAATATTGTTCTAATAAAGAAGTGAATGAAAGTAACTTAGGGTTGTCAGAAGACGTATGCTGATAAAAAGAGGATGGATGTAAACTAACCCTTTGTGACTATGTTTTCTTGAAAATAAAGCCTATTTGGTCTATTGCAAGATCTAAGGTGAAAGGAAACCTTAATCCTTGTTTTGTGGGACCCTTTGAAATTCTAGATAAGATGGAGGAGTGTGCTTAACATTTGGATTTACCACCTTCTTACAATAAGATACATACTATTTCCATGTGTCGATACTGAAGAAATATGTGAGGGATACATCCCACGTGTTATCTATCAAGCCTAAAGCGATTTGTTGAGACTTGACTTATAAAGACTATCATGTGAAGATTCTTGACTCCTGAGTGAATCAATTGAAGCATAAGGGGTTAAGTTAGTGATTTTTTTATGGAAGTATCATTGTCTAGAGGAAACAAATTGGGAGCTCAGAGAAGAAATATTACTAACTCATCCTTCCCACTTTGCTTGAGATTTTAGGGAAGAAATCCTTTTCGGGGAGGAGACTTGTAACATCCCCAAATTGAGGTAATTATCACCTTTTTACTCTTTTTTATTTTAATATTTTGAATCCTCTTGTTAGATTTATAGGTAGTAGGATGTTAGTAACCTTTGATTATGGGAGTTTAATGCAAAAATACATAGAATTGGAGCCTTAATATAAGAAATTGGGATTATGCATTAGTTTTGGGTTTGCTTGTGAAAAATGATCAAAATAAGGCATTTAAGATTAAAATTTGTCTTTAAGATTTTTCCTATGAATAGGTTGGGTTAAGAGAGAAGTACATACGAAATTTGGTTAATAAATAGTAAAAGAATATATTTATACAAAGAAAATATACTTTTAATAAAATGGAAGTTTCACACACTAAAGTTTTCCACAAGGCAAATTTAATTCCAAAATCAGATTATTTGGATCCGTACTACCTTATCCACCAATTTTCCAGTTATTTGGAAGTCATTTACTCGTCCAAATTGAAAGAGAGAGAAAAAATTAGTTTGATATCACTTTATTCAAAATTTAATGAAAATTTCATGCTTATAGGGCAACTTGGTTGATTCAAATAGATTCTAGACCATCGGATCGTGATCGAACAAATCATGATTCATCATCTACCTCGCTCAGAGGAACGAAACATGTCACCAACTTAGGGTTCAGTAAAATCAGGATTTCTCCCTATATGATACATCTTTGCTCAAAATTTTTGTCCCTTTAGTTTCCTAATCAAAATCCACACGTATCTATACCTAACTCAAGACCTATAATTGAGTATTCGACAAACACCAAAAAATCCTTCTCCAAGTTCCTATAGCTCCACACCCATTGGCTAGATGATCGAACCGTACACATATATATACCCACCTAGGGTTTTGCCTCAACACGAGCAACCCTCCTCTCAAGCCATTTTCTCAATTCATTATGTTTTGTTCCACCGCCAAGTCAAATTTTCTCTCTGCCTTATGGGATCTATCATGGGTGGCTTGTTTCTCCGATCGTCGGTCATCTTAGGTAAGTTTGTGGTAGCATTCTCTTCTTTTTCACATCTTCAAATTGTTAAATTGTTGTCGCATGTAGATTTGCCCAAACTGAGCTCAACCTGCTGCTTCTCAATGGCAGCAATGGTGAACATGAGGTAAGGGATGAAATCCCTGATGATTTTCCACTTCTACCCTTGCCTATCTTCTTTTCTTATTTTCTCGCCTAGGGGTATTTAGGTCTTTTCTCCACTCATTCTTAGTTTCACACCTTGGCAAGTTGGTTCCTAGTTAGCGGTGGGCCTGGTTGGTTGGCTGCCCAAGATTGGTCCAACTCGACAAGTGTTGACCATTGACCAAGTCTATTATGGTGACTTGGCTTATTGGCAATTTATAATTGGTTAAAACTTCAAAATATCATAACTTTGTTTTTGTTTATCCAAAAATTACAAAAAATATGTTTTAGGATCCTTAGAATTTCTCTACATTTTGATATAGATTCCATTGCCTAAATCACAAGTTCTAAAGATTTGATTGTTCTGGTTACGTAAATACTTAAAGATATTTTTAAAAAAATAAAATAGAGATCTTGAAATCACATCCATGATCAATAACCTTGAACATACTCTTTGAGATCTAATCATGTGCCAATCTTGGATTTTTTTCAAATATTTGAGTTTTACAATTTTATTTTCACTTATGATCATGAAAGAAAATATAGCAACTAATGAAGTTGTAATTTTGAGTCAATATTTATCTTCAAGAAACCTTGAAGTCAGTGTTGGGTCAATCTCAAAAATTGAATTAGGATTTTACCGATCGATTTTGATTTCTAGGTTTTTCACAATACCTACATATTTTAGAACATAAACCCTAACTAATGGACTCAAACATATATGTAGGTTGAGTTGACCTTAGAATTGGAGGGTTAGGATTCAATCCCTTATTTAAAAACTCAAGCTAAGATATGTGCATCTTTTCTATTAATCTAGGCACTACTAATTATGAACAAGCATCATTTCCCATATGAGGCATCAATAGCTATTTTCTTTTTCATCATTTCGAAATTCTTATTTCTTGGATAATACTTATGGGTCCTCTGACCCCATATGGTTTATTTTGGATGTTCTCATCCTATTATTTTACATGGACTAAACTTATACTTACCTTTACTTGTTTATGTGCATTCTTAGACTATCCTTATATCTTGTAGTGGTACGTCTGTATAACCATTTTTACAGGGGCACGCTTTTCGTCCAAGGTGTGCCTTTCCACCCATTATTTACAGAGACTTGCTTTTTTACCTAGGGTGTGCTTTTCCACCAATTATTTTAGGTTGAGATCCAATGGTGTGTCAACCCTTCTTGAAATAACTTTAGACTTTGTTTATTGCATGCATAATTTATTGATGTTATTATTAATGGAAAATTTTAAAGGCAAGATTTCCTACCTCACATTCTTTAGTTAGACATGCCTTATCTCTTGGTCTCATATATTTCTCTTGGCACTTAATTCCCTTGACTAACCTTTAATTTCATGTTATTCTTTTGATCTTCCAAATGTAGTGCCTAGTTGTTAATTATTGCACATACTCAGAGGTCGCTGACATCCCTTTTTCTTTTGTTTTCTCCTACCCTGGGTGTTGTTTTCAACCCACCTAGAGGTTTCTTAGCCTTTAGACCAGGAGATAGGTGGTGACGCCCAGAACTAGCTCATGAGGATTTCTGAGATGGAAAGGTTATCCACCACAAACAGATCTGAGTAGTTAGTCTTACTTTTTTCAATGAGAACTCGTGTATGGTGCTTTAGTTGAACTCTATTGAGAATATCATGTAATAGATAGATTTAAATTTCCATTGCAACAAAATTTTGTTCATGTTATAATTCCATTTAAATAATATTGTGAAACCCAATTACTTGAGTGTCTTATATTTTGTGGGATTTGATCTATTGGGTTATCTTGCAATTATTTACTTAGATTAAAGTAACGAGTGGTCCCTCCCAGGTCCCACTCCTTAAATTAGGCTTCTTGATGGCCATGCGAATGTGATCAATATGTAAGTATGAATCATAATGTTCATAAAGATTTTGAGGATAAAGAAGATCAATGGATGCATCATGCCTAGACTTCTTCACTTCCTTGAAACTAGATTCACAAAAATAATGATAGATGCTTTCCTTAGAAACTTCAAACTGAACTCTCTGATCATAGATTTTCAATAGGATGATTTATGGGAGGGAGATATTTGGAGTAGTTGCATGATAGGTTTGCGTACATTTCATAAAATACTTGCTTCCTTGAATCAAAATCTTAAAAAAGACAATAATAGACAAGCATGTTGTAATATGATTGAAATGAAACAAAGAGGAAATGACATATTGTTTCAAATGAATTCCAATATTAGGTTTGAAAGAGAAAGGATTGCATGAAATCAAGGACTTGTACCTCTTTACAACTTGAAGGCGTATGAGGTGGATGTGAATGAAGCAAACTATTTTGTTCGAAGCAGGAGTGGGATTTACCAATCTATCAGCCCTCAGATCAATGGGATTCTTGCATTTTCTTGTAAAAAAAATACTAATAGTAGAGATGCTAGAAAGGATAGAAAAATTAGGGTAAGAGGTGAAATAGATGGAGAATATGAGATACAAAGAGAGAGGAGGATTGAAATTCGGTTAGGATGTTCAAAGGTGTAGAGGGTAATGTAGAGAGGGAGGTTGGTCAAAATGAGCTAGTTCATAGGGTCTCTTCTTGGCTTAAACATCCTTATTAGTAAATGTGACACAGTGTCATTGACCAAGATGAGTAAGGGAGGAACTCGGTCGAAGGCCCATTTTAAACAACCCTATATACCTCTTCAATCGAGATTTGTAAGAGGACAATCTCGACTGATGAATGACCCTATAAAAAGAGTGTAAATTCATCAAAACTAGGTATAAACTATCCCATAAACTTTAATTTGTAATATTAAAATGTATTTTAGTGATATATGGACATATTTGAATCACCAAAGACCATCTTAAGGCATTAAAATGTTCAAAAAAAACCACTTTTCTTAGAATACATGTAAAAAGGCATTCAATCCATGGAAATTTCTATTAAGAGAAAGTTGATGGTAACCGAGTTCCAAACATAAGATAGGCATGATAAAATCACTTAACTAGGAGACATACTAAAGTGATCAATTAGAAATGGTATGCAATTTATATCTAATAAAACTTGATTTCTCCCTAGCTAGAGGTTTAGTGAAATATTTGCAAGTTGATTTTTTGTTTCCGCATGAGTAATGTAAATGCCTTTCTTTGAAATGTGATCAAAGAGGAAATGATGGTGGACCTCTATATATTTGGTTCTACTATGCAACTTAGTAATGTTAGAAAAGTTAATCGTAGAAGTATTATCACACTAGATAGGAGAATGACGTGGTTTTTACTGCACTAACAAACTCACTTAGGGCTGAAATCCCTAAGTTTTTACCAAAACCTTATACAATAGTACCACCCACAAGCGTATAGATCTTATCATAGTATAGTTAAGGATCGAATCCCAAGGGACAACATTTTTAAGAATCTTGCTAGTCAGACCCAGTCCAAGTAAGACCAATATTTAGAACAAAAGTGGATTGGGTTTAGTTAAACTAATTATAAGGAAAGTAAAGAGAGATATTAAAATTGGATCTAGATTAATGATGAAAATCACTGGGGCGGTATCGGGTTTCACCGCCACTACACATGCAAACACATCCAAAACACATCTAGGCCAGAAACAACTATCCAAATGGAGTATTAAACCCCCGTTAGGGCGTCAAGTTCGTGTAAGCATCGCCTATAGGCATCAGATGTCTCGTCACCTACCGTATCACACACTTACTACACTGAAGGTATCCTTAAGAAGTTCTCATCAAGGCATCAACCATGTTAAATGATATAAATAAACCAAAGTATTTAAGTTCTCACAACAAAGGGTTATAATAGATCATGCAAGGAAGGTTGTCAATTCACAGGCACACATTAAACGATTAACACGAGATGAAAAGTTGTATACAAGCCATGGAATGTTTTAAGATGAACACATAAGCATGGGAAGTGGGGCTAGTCCCCTTACCCCAACGAAGAGGACTATTATCTCCTCATGATTGAAATGAGTAAAATAAGAGAGAGGAAAGATTCCACCATGGCCATGGTGAAGAATTTGGCTGGAGCTCAGTGGAGAAAAGGTCTTCTACACGATTTCGGGGCAGATATGGAACGAGGAGTGAGAGAACACCAAGGTAGGAGTGGCATATCTTCTCTCTCCTTGTTCCTTCTCATCTCATGCTCTCGCTCGTAGGGGATGGAGCAGCGGATGGTTGACGATAGAGTAGATCTGCGGATCTAAAGTCCAACCATTTTCGTGGCTAGAAGATAGATCTGGATGGAGTGGAGATGGAGGAGAGGTAAGAACTCCACATAGGTAGTCCTTGGTGGTAAAGATAATCTTCCTGAGGGCTGGGCACAGAGCGGAAGCCTCCTAACATTGTGGAAGAGATGGTTTGACAAGACGGGTGGGTGATCTATTTATAGGAACACTCCACTGACTTAGTTCCGCGGTCAAGTTAGTGGTCGTGGTCGAGGTCGTATACCATGGTCACAGTGGTGTTCTGGAGTTGCACTGGTGTGCCGCGGTCGCAGTGTGGTTTCGATCACAGTCGAAGTCAGGTTGTGGAGGAGCACTAATTACAGTCGCATTTAGCATTGATCACGTTAGTGGTCCTCTTTAGGTCGTGGTCCTCAGGTCGAGGTCTCCCATGCAGGTCGCGGTGATCACTTCTTTGTCTGCAGTCGCGGCTATATGCCGCGGTCGCAGTTGTATGTCATCCCCTACACCTCGTACACTGGCACACATAGCGCGATGTTCAATCCTGCAATGGAGGAAAATAGATTTGATCAAAACTCTAAATAATGAAACTGAGGAAAATTGTATATAAGCATATTCAAGGGGTGAATATAGGCATTCAGAGCAAAATAGGACCAAGAATGGTGACTAAAAGTAAGATGAATTTGCATTCATCAGAAAATCATCATATTAAACATTAATGGCTTGGAGAATTTTCTCCATACATAGGAATTAGACACATCAACTACTAGTATTGTTGTATTCAGCCTTGTTCATTGAAACAACCAATGTGTTTTGTTTCTTAGAGAACAAAAAAAATGAATGTTTGAGGAGGAAGCAAGTGTCACTTGTGAACTTTTTATCAACTAAGAACCCGACATAACCAACATCACTATAGCGGTTAGAGTAACATCCCTTAACTTGTGATACCATAATCCAAAATTTGGGATTGTCGCTCGGTATCTTAATATCCTCTTACGAACTACAACATGAGATTTTGTAAGGCTTGATTGGAATATAGCACAGAAGATAACACTAAACATTATATCTTGTCTAGAGCCAGTAAGATATAATAAGTTATCAATCATGTCTCTATAAAACTTCTCATCTACCTTTTTACCTTCTTGATATTTATCAAGCAAGGCAATGTTGGGCATGGGAGTATCTAATTGCTTTATACTCTCCATCCCAAAGCATGTCATGAATTCATTTGTATACTATATATGGTTGATGCAGTTCCCATCTCTTGTTCTTGATTTGAAATCCAAGGATGAAGGTAATCTCCCCCATCTTGTTCATCTCAACTTCAATCTGCTTGAGGGAATTAAGATCCTTGAAAAGACCAATATTAGTACTACCAAATTTAATATCATCAACATTTATTTGGATAATCAAGAAATTGTTATAATTGTGGTTCAAAAAAACTGTAGAGTAAACTTTTCCCATGGCATATCCATTATCACTGAAAAAGGTCTTTATCTTTATTACCAAGTTCTTGGGACTTGTTTGACTCCATAAAATCCTTTTGTAATAAATAGACATGATTAACATGTTTAAAATTCCTTATTACTTTTTTTTAGAAAGCCACTTTTAACATCCATTTGATAAAGAAAGATTTTTGTATGACTAGAAAAGGCATGTTTCTTATAATCGATTCTAATCTAAAAATAGATGCATAACTTTTGTCAAAGTCAATTCCTATTTATTGATTGTAACCTTGTGATACAAATCATGTCTTGTTTCTTACCACTTTTCTATTTTCATATAACTTGTTATTGTAGACCCACTTGGTTCCAATGATCTTTTTATCCTTTAGTCTTGGAACTAGAGTTCACACCTTGTTATTTTTAAACTTCTTAAGTTCTTGGATGTATGGGATCCAATCTTCATTCTCATGAGATTCATTGACATTTTTTTGTCTCAATTGTGAGATTAATGTGTTATTTTGTTGTTCTTTGTTGAATGAAGCCTGCATGTTCACTCCTTCAAAAGGATTTCCTATTATGCTCTCTTTTGGAGGGTCTTTTGAAAAGTGTGGAGTGGGGTTCTTCTTTTCTTCTTCTTGTGAGAATTCTTCCTCAACCACCTCTTTACCTTTGTTGTCGATGCCAATATCTTTTAATGAAGGAATCACCTCATCTAGAACATCATCATAAACAACATTCTTTGAAAGTAGAGGGGTTAGTATCAACAAATTTAACATTGGTGAATTCTTCTACTTTATATCGTTCAATGTTAAAGATTCTATATTCTCCACTAATGGTGTTATAACCAAGAAATGAAGACTGCAATGACTTTAGAAATAATTTTATACAGCACATTACAGCAGGCTATTGGCCTGTAATCCACAATGCTCTCAATCTCCTTCTTCTTAGGAATCAGTTTAATAAACCCATGGTTGACCTCCCTCACCATACTATGACCCCCCAAGATCCACCTAACTTCTTTGACTATGTCATTCTTCACAAACTGCCACATGTGTTGAAAGAACTTCGCATTCATCCCGTCGGGTCCTGGAGCTTTGCTGGGATTGATGGAGAAAACAACATTCTTGACTTCCTCTTCAGTGGCTTGAGCACAAAGCATCTCATTAGTTATGTCATCCACCCTTTTATCAGGAAGCAACTCCTCAAAGTTATGATTATAGTTCACTTCTTTGTTATACAAACCTTTGAAATAGTTAATAGCATTAACAGCCACCTCTTCCCTGTTATTCACCACTTGCCTTTGTTCATTGATTAGCTCATGTATGGACTCAGCCATTTCTTTCTTCTTTATAGCTCTATGGTAGACTTTGGTATTACGGTCCCCATCTTTTATCCACTCCATACGACTTCTCTGCCAACTAAACACTTCCTCTGCTTTTTTCAAATTCAGCAGTCTCATTTCGGTTCTTCTCTCTTCTTCAATGAGCTCATCATTCAAAGGATCACTCTGAATCCTATGTATAACAGTTTGGTATTCTTGTTCAGCTTTATAAAGCATATTCTTAAGATTAACTTTTTCTTTACTCCATTTCTTCATAGCCCTCTTAGTATTTTGTATCTTCTTAAGCGTTCTGAACAAGTCATTTCCTTCAAGATCAGTCCTCCAGCTTGCTTCAACCTCCTCTTTGAACCCAGGCCAATCGCACCACCAATTACAGAATCTGAAAGGTTTTTTAATGTACGGTTTATCCACCAACTCGATCTTCAACCAAGCATGGTCACTAAGGGAGTTAGAGCCCACCTTAATGTACGACGAAGGCCAAACATTCAGCCAGGCCTCATTCACCAGTCCCTTATCAATGGAACTGGCGATTCTATTCCCCTTACCTTGTTTGTTAGACCAAGTGGTTTTTCCCCCAATTTTATTGAGTTCAATCAGGTTGGTATCCTCCACCATGTTATTAAACGGTGCAAGGACTCTCTCTGGAACTCGATTACCACCGAACTTCTCATCTGATCTTCTGATGTTGTTAAAATCGCCTATCACAAGCCAAGGGACCTCAGCTTGAGCGCAATCACTGATATTCTTCCACATGCGAGTTCTATCCCCCTCCAGTCTTTCACCATATACAACAGACAGTATAAAATGCACCCCTCCCATATTACAGCAAGAAACAGTGACCACTTGATTAGAGGCATTAATCGTATCAACCACCCAGATATCACTACGCCACCCAACAGCTATGCGTCCACCTTCCCTCTGTTCAATGTTTGTCACAGCACTCCACCCACCAGGGAACAGAGTATCAAACCTCTCCTTTGCTGCTCTTCTAATCCTTGTTTCCAAGCAAATGACTAACGAAGCACCAATCTTCGTAATGGCTTTCTTCAGCTCCTTCTGGCTGTTCGCCAATGATGCCCCTCGCACATTCCAAGCGAGGATGGTCATTACTTATCTCTGTTTGACCCACCTCCTTCTTCAAGGTGGTTGTTCTTCCTTCCTTTCTTAGCGGTGCTTTGGGTCTGTTTAGGACTCCTTCTCCTTCTTGCTTCCGTTCCTTCAGGTAAATCCTCAGGCATATGCTCGAGCACAGAGAAGGCATTGAGTGACAAAGTCACAGCAGCACTCGTCACCAGCACCTCCTGACCCGAGCTTCCCCTGACTTCACCTTCTTCAACTGGTACTGCATCACTTGTATCTTTATCCTCTGCCATGGCCACCAAGACATCACTGGTTGTAGCTGATACAGCCCCCACCGCACCATCAAGGGCAGCCTCGGCAGCAACCACAGAGCCAGTGACATCAATCCCCACACCAGCATCACCAACGGTTTCTGCAACCTTCTCTTTTCCCCTACGAGTTCCGGTCGGGGGCCTAGACTTGCCACCCCGCCTGGGTATGCCCCGTGGAGCCTCAGGGACAATCAGTGGTGAGTGAAGGACCACCTTGCTTCTCTCACCAGGGCATTCTCCCAACACATGGCCGAAAACCTTACAGGTGCTGCAACGGTCAGGCAAAGCTTCAAACTTCAACCTGACCTCCCACTCGTCACCATTTGGGAGTTCAACCATAATTTCAGGAGGCGGCTCAGTGTCAGCAGAGATGTCAACACACACTCTAGCACACCCTTGGACAGAGCCATTGGACCGTCGGTCGATAGCTCTGGGGGTGCCTATTGCGTGGGCAATAACAGCAATAGCTCTAGAGGTCCAATGCTTCCCGACGTCAGGGAGGGAAACCCACACTGGCGCCGTTGTGAAGGCAGCATGCCTCGTATCATCTTGTGGAGTCCATTTCCGGACCAACACCAACTGATCGTCAAAGAACCACGGACCCCTCAGCATAGCTCCATTCCTGTCTGCTTCACTGGCAAACCTAGTGAGAAACAGGCCCCCATCCAATGTGAATACTTTGATCTCCCCCTTCGGATGCCAATGTCTGATCATCCATCCCTTCAGCTGAAGCGGATGGCATTTCTTGCCTAGAATCTGCACAATGGCGGAGAATTTGTGATAATCCTCCATCTCTTCCATTATGGGCTCATTGAATCGAGTCCATGTCCTTCTGTCCCCTTCCTTATGAAAGTGGGTCTTCGGATCAGTAGCCACCGCACCTCTTAGTTTGGGCGGAGGGCCGGCCACCGATCTGACCCATTCTCTCCCGATGGTGACATCGGCGTCCACAGAGAACCAAACATCCGATCTACTACTACTGGACCCGGGAGGGGCGGCAACAGAGGTCGGAGCACCCACGGCCGCCACAGAGGTCGGAGCACCCTCGGCCGCCACAGCGCTCATAAGAGATTGATTTGAGCACCCACGGTCGACTGAAGAACATCCTACCGAATATCATATCCAAAGAACAAAGTGCTTTTATAAAAGGGAGAAGGATAGCAGACAACACTCTGCTTGCTGCTGAATTCCTTACGGGGTTCAAGAACAGAAGAATTGGTGCAAAAGCTTGCCTGAAGGTTGATTTGACTAAGGCCTACGATCATGTTAGATGGGAAGCCCTTTGGTCCATTATGAAAGCTCTTGGTTTTTGTGAGAGGTGGGTTCGCATAATTGAACAATGTGTGACCACCACTTCCTTCGCTATTTTGCTGAATGGTGGCCCGGTGGGTCTGTTTACTGCTGCGAATGGTCTAAGACAAGGCGACCCCTTATCCCCTATGCTATTCACCATTGTGATGGAAGGACTTACCAGAATGATGAAGGCTGCTGAAGAGGTAGGAAAGGTTAGGCCTTTCAAAATAAAGAATGTCAAAGTCTATTCCCATCTCATCTTTGCCGACGATGTTATGCTTTTCTCTACCGGCCATGCCAAGAGAGTTCGGGAGCTTAAAGCTATGATGATGAAGTTTGGACACCTGATGGGCCTTTACATAAATACTATTAAGTCTAGGTTGTACCTATCCAGGTCGTGTGATGCTAGGAGAGGAAGGATGCGAAATGCTATTCAAATCAAGGTGGGGAAGCTTCCCACTCGGTACCTGGGTGCCCCAGTGGCGGGAGGTAAAGGGTCTACTACAGATTTCATTCAATGCCTGGATATGCTGAGAACAAAGATTGATGGCTGGGCAGCCTGTAGGATTTCTTTTGCAGGGAAGTTGGTGCTGGTCCGAGCAGTCCTCCAGGCGATGATTAGCTTTTGGTGCGATGTCTGTGAGTTGCCCCTCCCTTTGGCGGATAAATGCAGACAACTTATAGCAAGCTTCATTTGGGGCAGTAAAGGCCATGGAGTGGCATGGCTTACAATTTCCAAACCATTCAGTAGTGGTGGGCTGAATGTCACCGATCCCAAGTGGATGGTGAATCGGAGTCAATGTAAAAGAGTTGATAGGTTCCTTAGACAAAAGGAAAATATTTGGAGTAGCTGGATGACGGAAAGGTATGGAGACCTGCAGAATGGGTTTGACAGTAACTCTTCTAGGATATGGAGGAGTATGTGTAAGCAGTGGCAGGATATGCAGCAATGGTATAGTGTTGATAGTCATGGTTTGGTCAGCTCTACCAGGACTAGACCATGGATCAACATCAATACTAATGAAGAGGTATCTTGGCATAAGCTGCTGTGGAACCAATTCCATATGCCAAAGTGGAGCACAACTACGTATAGGGCTATTCTATCTAAACTCCCTACTACTGACAGACTTAGAAGATGGGGACTGCCGATTGAAGCAAAGTGCAGCCTTTGTAACACCGAGGAGGAAAGCCACCAGCATATTTTTGGCGGATGCAGGTTCTTTAGAAGAATATGGACTTTAATTGGCCTGAAGTGTGAGTGGGGGCAAATGGTGGAAGAGGATCTCATGAGTTTGGTTATGAAACTCAACGAGAAGCTTAAGAATAGAAGCAGCGCAGTAGTGGGAGGTTTTCTCCTGACGGGCGCCTGCTACTTAGTGTGGGAGGAGAGAAACAGTAGGAATCATGGTGGGTTGGCTAGTGACGAGGATAAAATCGTTGCTAAGCTAGCAGTGGATTTAGGCCGCGCTTTTAAATGTAAAGAAGGCTTCGCTTCAGGCCTGTCTGAGCAAGCTAAAAGATACTGGGGTTTTTGTAGATAACATCCCCACGTATACGTCTTGTAGAAAGAAGGTTTTGGGCTTTTAGTCCCTTTTGGCAATATTTTTACCTATTTCCAAAAAAATATATGAAGACTTGAAATATTTTGCATCAAACCTGTAGAGAGAACCTTTGGTGTGCAGAATAGAAATGAGATAATCAACAACATGAAAGAACTCAGTAGTTGACTTTTTATTCACCATAGATCATAGTGGATTTTCTTAAGCAAAGGATGTGTGAAAATCCAATCTTGCACAAAGAAAGCAGTCCTAACGGCTTTGTCCCAAAATTTCTTGGAATGGTCACACTCTAAGATAATTGTCCTATCCATATATTGCATGAGCTATTCTTCCTCTCTACAATCCTATTTTGTTTATGTGTAGGGGGGAGAAAAGTTACACAAGTAACTTGATTCATAACAAAATTTTCAAACCAAATCATTTTAAAACTCTCTCCATGGTCACTATAGATAGAATCAATGTTGCAATACTCTTCACTTTAGATTGATTTTTAAAATGTTGATAAAACATCTAGTGTATCACTTTTTTCAAACAAAAATGGAGTCCAAGTGAAATGAGAGAAATCATCAATAATCACCAAACAATACTTGCTAACACAAATTGTTTGTGTTTTACTGGGTACAAATAAATCAATGTGAAAAAATTTAAGAACTCATTTAATGCTAAAGATCCTTTGGACTTTATGGAATACTTGGGTTGTTTTCCTTATGTACAAGTTTGGCAGTATTCATCCTTCAAAAAGTCCAATTTAGCAAGTTCTTTGATTAATTCCTTTTTTTCAAAAAATTTAGTTGATTCATATTTATATGAACAAGCATACGGTGCCACAATTATACATCATTCTTATCAACTACAACTCACTTGCCAACAATCATCTTAAGAGAGGTAAGAGAAATAGTACAAAGATGACCAATTCTAGTTCCCTTGATCTGTCATTGTAAGTTAGGGAATCTAGAAACTAGCACATAAGAGAGGTAAAAAGAACTAGATAAATGTTATCTTGAACTTGTGTAACACTAACCAAATTGTTATGTAGGCCATCCAAAAGAAGTACATTCTTTATGTATACCTTTCTTGTTGTCCCAAAATGTTAAGGGTAAAACCTTTCCTCCGTGTGAAAGTGTTGAAGTGGATCTTTTCTCCATTCGTTTGCTTGGAGCATCCACTATCAACTAATAGCCTACAAGGAATGGAAAGTCAAGTTCCTAATTCAAACTTTGGGACCCAGGGTTAGATGGGGAATACAAAACATCTTAGACTGGGTCCATTTCTTCTTGTAAGGATAAAAAGTAGAATAGTGATCATTACTCTTACAATGAAAACAAACCATATTGACCTTTGAGCCAAAAATCTTCATGGAATGTTGGAGGTCTCTTACCCTTTTTCTTGATCTTTACCTTTTGGCCAACTTAAAATCACAAATCACTTCTACTCACTTTTTGATTAGAGTTCTATGAATTCATTGATGGACTTATTATGTTTGAATTTTTTTTCGCAAAGGATATCAAAGAATATGGTTGTCATCACCAAATGTAATAATGATAGAAGGAAGACTATAAAGCTCATCTTGAGCATGTAAAAGATCAACCTCTTTGTAGGAGGTTTTAGTCAAGTAAGAATCCTTCTCAAGTATATTACTAGAAAATTTTATCATAGACAAGATTGGTCTAGATTCTAGATCATTAATGCTGGAAAGAAATCTAGCATTATTTGTTCTAAGCAATGTGAGTTCATCAAGGTAAGTTTGGTTTTCAGTTTTAAGCAAATTAACTTGCTTGAGATAAACTCTATTTTCAATGTACACTCCATTGTATTGAAGCTCAAGAATAAGATTTAGTTCTAGACAAGTATCTATCCTACCCATAATAGTACTTTCATTTTATAAAGAACGTTGATTCTAGCATAAAAGTCATCAATGATTTTACTTTATATTTTCTTTTTTAACTTTCATTCATAGTTATAAGTACAAGAAGCATAGAAAATGTCAACCAGACCATCTTTGAAGAGTTCCTGGAATTACATCACTTACCTCAACCACTTCCTCACTTATGTTTTCCATGATTTCCATGTATGCATTCAACTTCATTGGATCTCAAGTAAGTTGAGGACTATTTCTTTTCCCTCCTTATCTTATCCCTCTTCTTGTGTCTACCCTCCTTGTGGAAGTCATCCTTCTTCCTATGTCTACTCTTATGGTGATGCTTCTTTTATTTTGAACATTCATTCTTGTATTGCCCCTTTTGTCCACCTCATATCACCTAAGAGTACATAAGAGGAGGGTTTACCCTTAAATTTTTTCATTTGGAGTAGTGGGATTCAAGGTCACTAGGGGACTCATCTTCACTTGAGGAAGGAGGAGATTGGATCATGTATTGTGTTTGCATAAGTGCTTCAACTTGGGATTTAAAGGAAGACTCCTTCTTTAAGTCTTTTTCTTCTTCCTTCTTGCTCATGTGAGTTAAGTATTTTTTTAGGTCGTCAAAACTCCTTTTCCGCTTTTCTTTCTTTCTGTAGAAGTGTATGCACAAGTTATGTCTCTAAAAAAAAAGAATAGAGTGGAGAAGAAGGCACACAAGCCAGGAATATATGTAATCCCTAAGTAAAAAAACAAAAAAGGGTGTAATAAACATCCATCAGAACACTCCCAAAGGAAAAAGGAAATCAGAGGAGAAAATTGGAGAGCATGTGGGCCCAAAAAAATCAGAAATTGAGGGGAAAAACTCAGTACATAATTAGTAGGTGATAGAAGTTGTATATCTAAGATTGGAAAATATTAAACATAGAATCATCAGACCTAAAATAGAAATAATCTTTTTCCAAGACAAAGCATGAGAAGAAGAAATGATAGACCTTAGAGACCTTGATCAAGAAAAGATACTAAGATAATAAATTAGATATGATATAGTGAACATAAAAGAATTATCTTTGTTAACATAGAAGAAATTCTATAGATATTAGTCCAGGATTCAAAACCAATAAGAAGATTTAGATCCTTTTTGGCATAAGACCAGAGAATCTTGGTAAAGGGGAAAGAAAACATAATATCTAAAAAACTCTCACAATCATTCTTACAAAGAAATCACATGGAAGGGATATGAATCCCTCTTATTCTGCTATAGTCCAAAGTAGGGAGCTTATCATGAGAAATTTTCCAAATTTTGAATTAAAATCTTCTAGGGAATCCATCTTTCCAAATCCAGTGAAGTTGTTATTACCAGGAAGGGATCCTAACAATAATATAGACACACTTTAGTTTATGATTAGGAATATCTTCAAAATTCAAGAAAATCATTTCCCATAATCCGAGAAGGAAGCGAAGAGAGATAAGGCCATAATTTCTTATTGTTCCTATTGTCCAGAATGGACCAAGTTCCATCAATAATAACATCACTAACTTTGCAATTGATAGGAAGGCCAAGCTTGAAGATCCTTACCAACAAGATTATAGAGAAAAGTCTTATCAATAGGCCAAGGGTCAAGCCAAAAGTAAGTGTTATGTCTATTTCAAACATGAAAATTGATAAGGTCCATGATAATCACTTTACATTTCAAAACTTTAGTAAAAAATATGATGAAGAAGAACTAGGCTCAGAGGACCAAAGAGAGTTCTTGGATAAGTATCTTTCATTGATCCATTTTACCCATAGGGTATCTTTCTTGCAAGATATATCCCAACAGTTCATCATCAAGTAAGCAAGAGAAACATCCATAATTTTCCTGATGCCTAAACCAGCTTCCTTCATAGGGATGGTAGCATGTTTTCACTTTACTGAGTGAAGGACACATCTATCTTCTTTGATACCCTAGAGAAAGTCACGACATAACTTCTCAATCAAATTCATGGTAGAGGTAGGGATAGGAAAGGACTTATATCAAAAGAGATAGATGGCACTAACGATATATTGGATAATATCCAACCTACCTTCCATTTAGAGCATCTTGGATTTCCAACCTTTCAATCTCGACTTGACTTATCCACCAAGGCTGCACAAGCTAAACTAGAAACTCTTCCAGCAACCAGGGGAGTGTCCAAGTAAGTTGAGGGAAACTTGCATCCTTTGAACTTTAAGATATCAGACATCCTTGTCTTAAAACATTTTTACTGAAGATGACCTCACTTCTTAAAGGTTTAGTTCTCAAACCTGATAAATTTCAAAAATCATTTAGGATATCCAAAATAGCCAAAGAATTCTTTGTACCAGCTTTAAGAAAGATCATAAGATTGTCTGCAAATATCAAGTAGGAGACAAAAAAGACTTTGAAGAAGAAATAGCATTAATACAATTCTCCACAAGGGCCTTGTTCATAAATATAGTAAAGGCTTACATGATCAACAAAAAAAAAAGATAGGGCGCTAGAGGAACACCCCGACAAATTCCATCAGAAGGCTTGAAACCAAAAGATGGGTCTTCATTGACAAGAACCTGGTAAGAAGAAGCATTGCAGATGTTTTATATCCAACCAATCAAGATTGGAGGAAATCCCATCTTGAAAATCAAATGTCTATTTTTAAACACATCTTGCTTGAAGAGGCGTCTCTGTTGAAATCTTGAAGAATTCTAGTAGATAAAGGAATTGCATCTGTAATATTACTCACCTTAATGAAGGTTGACTAATTAGAAATAATGATTGATGGAAGGAGAGGTTGGAGCATGTTAGCCAAGATCCTAGAAATGATATTATAAACCACATTACATAGAACAATTGGACTCCAACCCTTAATTTTAGAAGAATCCAGACCTTTAGCAGTGAGGGTGAGAAAACTTTTGTTTGCTTCTTCCTAAAGTTTTTTCATTGGAAAAGAAGTCCTTCATTGCTAAGGAAACATCTGGACTAATAGTATGCCATGCTTTTTTGATGAACAAAGCATTATAGTCATCTTGGTATGGTGCTTTATCATAGTTCAAACCAACAACTATATCATCTATTTCCTTCTGAGAAGCATTTGATGTTAAATAGATATTTTGGTTCTTGGTTATGCTTAGACCCTATCCAACAGAAGTTTTTGAGGCCAACACAATTAGTACCATTGTTCAACAAGGTAGAATAGTAGTAAAAAAATATAATCCCTTATTGTTATCCAACATCTATATGCTTTCCCCTTTCTTATGCATAGGCATAAGTCACCCTAAGTTATACTAGAGGATAAATCATCACATCCCCATAATTATTTCATTTCATAAATTATCAGCAATCTATATTGTGAACTAAGAAATTTTCCAAGACCACTTATATCACTGAAGGACACTAAATTGAAAACACTTATTGCACTGAATGCCCAATCCTTAGGGTCTCATTCACCTCATTCACATATCAAAAAAATCACATAAGGACTTTATGCATCATAATGTTTCACCGATAAAAGACTTCTTTCAACAATTGGCATACAATCAACATATATATGAAACCTTAAAATTGAGTTAAATTAGGGTTTACACACCATTCACTAAAATATCATACATCAAGAATAACCTTAAACAAATGAATTTATGATGATAAAAGAATCATATCAATTGAATTTCATAATGTCTATTTGCAAACTTCCAACTTTCCATTCATTTAGGGTTTCACCCTCTTTACTGATAGATCAAAAAAACATTGATAACATCAAACAAAATCCAAGATAATATCTGACATACATGTACTACACATTTAGATAAAATAATCATTCATAACAAATAGATTCAAATGGGCAAACTTTTTTTCCAGTTATACAACAAATCTCAAACATAGTCGAAATCCCTGGATTTTAGTATATTCTCATAACCTCTGCAATTACTTTAGAAATTCTCATTTATATGGATTGTATACATTTCTAATATGGTTTTATCATCTAAAATTCGTTACTACAAAAAAATAATCCATTTCATATCGTCTTGCAAAAGCTAGATCAAACAGGCAGTTTAGGGTTTATAGTCGTATACAAAGCAATTAAATATTATTGATGATATAACTCATTTTCATTCTATATATTGTTTAAAGGAAGTACTCACTCAGCCTAAGGTGTGAAAACACCTGAAAAATGCATCATATCTCTAAAATTCTCAAATCCATATCAAAACCCTAGAAGATCATTGGTTTCTTCTTTCTTTCAACATTGAAACCCTAGGAATGACAATTTATGGAGAAAGAGTGAGAAAAGGGGAAGATTTAATATAGTTTCTAATCAAATTATAGGAGGAAAATCTTGAAATATGAGAGAATAATCACCATGAAAGTCTATGAAAAGAAAACTAAACTTACGTGTTTCATCATATCTCAGATAGTGAAACCCTAGGTCAACATGTCCACCACTTTCTTCTCTCAAAAACCCTAGCTCTCCTCTCTCTCTAGAATTTCATTTATCTGGAATGGATCATGAAATCTGAGATATACTTGGGTGCTATCTTGGTCATATAGATCAATTGAGGTGCTTGGGTAATTTTCACACTGACCCCTCACTATACTTTCTCTAATTTCAGTAGATTTTTTATCATTATAATGTTAGTGTAACACATTTATTTCAGAGGTCAAACGTCCTCCAAAAAATTATGAAATTTAGCATGATGTCTAATATGTAATTCAAAGCTTTAATAAAAAATTTATATCATTTAGATATACCAATAAATAGATAAAAATCAAACACTAACTGCTAAATAGGACGCTGTCAGCATGGTTGGTCAAAGTATAGTTCCACCAAGAACCATATTAAAAAAAATCCAAATATTCTGAAATGTTACACTAGCATGAATGATTGAGTTTCCCATATCATATACAAATTTCAATTAAATCCAAGTATCATATAAAATAAGAAAAATTATCTACCACATTGCTATCTTGATCAAAGTCCATATTCATATACTATCAAAACACTAATTTTTTCTGACTAGGGTTTACATTTCTCAAACTCTGATTCTTAAAATTATAAGAATTCTTAGAGTTCCTTCTTAGGTTTGAAACAACACAATTGAGCTAACATCATTAATTTGGTTAAAACTATGTTCAATCTAATTAAACATGTAATCATTTAGGTAAACCCTAGTTTACCAATTAAGCACAAATGTGGCCATAATAGGTGCACTCAAACCTTTTCAATTCACAAACCCTAACTTTTAAAATCAATCTATCTTCTATCCTCTTCAAACCTTTGAGTCTCATACCTAAGAAAGTTCATATTCCTTCGGTTCGGTCAACCATCTTTGGTCTCAGACTCTTCAGATTTGTCTTATGGTATAGAGAATTTCTCTTTACTGGTTTTCGACATGAAGTTACTCCCCTTTCAAGAAATGGGGTGGGATCAAAACTCCAAATCCCAATTATCCCACTCCACTGGCATCTGATCTAGTAATTGTTCTACTCTCTTCACAAGTCAATATAGCACAAAATCAAGAATTGAATAATACATAGAAATTTCACTTTTTTTTTTGTAAAACATATAATGACTTTCTGACGTGTAATTAAGATTAGATGATAATTATGTTTTTTATTGATTATTTCACTACTTATACAAAATGATCAATTGCATCACAACGCTTCTCATCAGCCCAAACTATTCAGACCACATCGCGATGATTTGAATGCTTGATCAAGCATGACTATAGGCTGAGATTCTAACTACTATAGTATCCTGATTGACATTAAAAGACTTGTCTTTTAGTGTCATCGGCTGAGATACCCTTCTTGCATCTCGACCAATGACACTATATATGTAGTGTTGAATAGTCATTAGATAGATACAAAATGACCTACATCTTTTGGAAAAGTAATTAACCTTTTGAAATGGATAAATATCAAAGTTGAATAGTCTATTTGCTAGTGGGAATCCTCAACTATAAATATAGATATTTAGACAATGTTCAAGGTTTCATTACATGCTTATATGCTATATTTTAGTGAAAAACCTCTAGAGGCTCCTAATAATTCTTAAACTTGATTACCTTCAATTTGTCATTATGAGTGATCTAGGATTTTTATAGAGCAACTTCATTGTAATCTTTTCATGCTCTCCAATTCTCTTTCCCCCAATCTCATTCTCTCAAATTTTGTGAATTTAATATTGCTTCCTTGAAGAAGTTCTTGAAGGATTCAAGGCCACAGATCCTCTTCAAGAGTGTGTAAGACATTGTCAAGGTTTAAGACACTTGGCAGGTGGAAAGGCAGGTCCTTGGTATGCTTGATGTCTCCCTTGTCCTAAAGGGAAATTAGTATATTCCTTGGTCTTGAAAATGTGGTCTTGTAGTGTATCTCTTATAATTGAAAATAAGGTGTGCTCATAACTAAAAATCCTAGAGATTAACCTCTCTATGTAGTGGAGTGAATATCTATGTTTAGAGGTTGGAACCACTATAATTAACTGTGTTCCTTTATGCAGGTCCATCTCTATTATCCTTGATATGCTTTTTTAATTGAACCTAAATTTAAATATACCTTAAAGGTCCAATAAGTTTTTTTCAAGTGTTTTTAACTCTATTCAACCGCACTCTATAGCCCATTGATCCAACAAGTAATATCAGAGCAAGATCTTCTTCAACACAGTACTCCCCAGAGTAAGTGTATATTGGTGATAATAGGCTTGCTTGTCTTGAACTAGAGGGTTTCTTCTTCATTTGTCCCCCCATCTTTGATGAAAGTGACATCCTTCATTGGAAGATAAGGATGTAATTCTACATATAAGATATGAGATTTGACATGTGGAAGGTGGTAGGTCTCCCCTAAACACATGTAGAAGAAAAGATGAGCACATGGAGTTGAGGAAGCTTGAAGAAAGCTCAAATCTATGTTAGAGTAATTGGCATCCTCTACCTTATAGTCACTCCAACCAAGTTCAACCACATATATTCTTGGGACAAAGCTTATGTGATTTGGGAGAAGCTACACATAACCTAGTAAGGGACAGAGCAAGTCAACAAATCAAGGTCTACATGCTCAACCAACTCTTTGAGTCTTTCAAGATGGTAAACAAAGAAATTGTCGTCAAAATGTATGCTTGGCTTAATGCTCTTATCAATGACCTTACATCATTGGGTTATGTAATGGACCAAGGGAAGGAAAACTTCAATATCGTCCACTCTCTTCCTCACCATTGGGATAAGAAGGCTACATCTTTAGAAGAGACCAAGACTCTCTCGATCATCCCAATTGAAGAACTCATTGGAAACCTTCAAGCCTATAAGGTGATAACTCACATATTAGAAGCATAATGACTACTAATCAAATTGGTACTAATGTTATGGTTCTTTTTTTTGTTGTTCCACTAGTCTAGTGTGACCTTGATTCTTTTTCTTAAACTCAATCTATAAACTTATTTGAAGAATTTATTTCTTTCCATAATCTTGTATGTAGATCTGGTGGCCTCCCAACTTTCTTCTATGCTAAAGGATCATTTATTATATAATCATGTCTAGATTTTGAAAATAGACATGCATCGGTAAATATGTTTGATGAAAATTACAATTTATGGAGGGTTGAAACATGATATTATTGTTCGAATACATCTTACTCACATAGACTAAAAATTATATTTAAGACTACCATAGAGTTGTAGCATTATTTAATTAAACAAACATGTATTACAAAGAATAAATGGTTATATCATGGCTATTTTAGTGGAACACATATCCAAGTTTTGTATAAACATGAATGAGTACCATGGTTGTGCTTTATTAATTGAATGTCGCACACCATAGTAATATATGGAAATGAAATATGCTATTTGACAAACTTAGATGTTTAAGATGACTGATTTATTGTAACTTGGTATTCAATATATCACTTTCTTCACATTGATATGTTTTTTCCAAGTCTCCACTACATCATTAAGTACACCCCTAATAATTTATCTGAAATCTTTGACATCTCAGTGAAACATTGACATATATTTGAAATATGTTGATCTCTCTCTGGATATGATACATATAACCTTGTCATTCATGGATAGTACTCCATTAAGTCTTTTGATGTCTTTCCTCCATCTATCTAACACGTATTTCATTAGCATCTTGTCTACCCTACAATGCATTTAAGGGCGCACAATGAATGCCTACACATTATGCCCTTGTACTCAAAGGAATGGTAGTTGTATAATACATTATTCTGAAAGGAATCATACAACACAATAAATTATTTCTCAATCAATACTAGATTCTATGCCTATGTAGAGTACTCTACGTTAGTCATTGACACAAAAGGTAGATAATGTGACTAATTTGTTTAGTATGAATGCAGCACAATACATCATATGTTTCATTTCAATTTAAAATTTCTTAAATATGTTCGACGCATATAGTTTTTTCATAAATCTCTACGTGGAAGTTGGTCCTTAACTAAACTACCTTATCCAGGTCAAAATAAACCTATTTCTCTTTCTCGCACTATGCTTATTGGTACAAGTTGGTACTGGTTAATGTACTATTCCAAATATGTTTTGTTATAAACATATCCATCAAATAAGGCATTGATTGACTCACTCCTCTAAGTTGTCATTTTTACCTTGATCAATTCAACAATGTATACATGTACCCACATATGTGATGTTTGATAGATTAGTGATAGACAAATGTATTCATGTACTTTGCACTTTTGTACCGCGGCCGCCCATTTCCTCTCAAATACATCAATTGATGAGCTTTTATGTATAACATGTTTGATGAGATGAGATGTAATTGAGTTTTTTTTCTTACTCATGATGTGCCACTAACATAGTCGGTTCCTAGCTTCCAGAAACACAATACTTATACTATTTATTATTGATGGAGCTTGATTAGCTACAATTTCCTTTGATGCTTGATTAGTTACAATTTTCTTTGATGTCTGATTAAGTTGAAAAATAGAAAGAATTAATTTCAATGCTTTATATTGTGATTATATGTCTGATATTGAGGGATTATATAGATGCATAACAATAAACTGACTATCTTCTTTTGGAATTGGACAACACCTACTGAAACATCAATATTGGGTATTATTTGTGATACCATTTTAACTACTCCTTAAGAAGAACTGTGGAACAAAATATGTTGAGTTGTGTATGCATAACCTTAACTGTATCTTGTAACAAAAAAATGGTGAACAAACACATTTGAAATAGTCTATCAGATTGTATATATGACAATATTGTTAACAAAACAAAAAATGTAGTATGCGAAAAGTACCCATGTATTACAGTCACGTTTGGAATATCCATGTACAAAATTCTTTTGTATCATTACATAATTTTCCACAACATGTTAGGATTGACTGTCGATGATGATTGACTTTGAATAATGATGCAATCAATATTAATATATGTTTGTCACATATGTAGTATCAAATGTTACAACATCATTGAAAACTTTATATGCTATGTTCGATATACAGTCTTCCTAGAATGCATTCCTCACAACAACTTCATCATTCAACTCTATTGTGGAAAAGAAGTTGGGGGTTTTATTTTTCATAGATATGAAATATGATTGTATCACCTCCGCGTCAACTTCTCTAATTTCTAGTTTTCTTTAATGAAGTCAGGAGTTGTTCATGTCTTTTTGGGTGAATGTGATTCTATCCCTCGGGTTCAATTAATATCAATGTTGTTGTTTTGGTTGCACCACTCCCTGCTATGTTGTTCAGGTTAACATGGAATTGTATTTAATATGAAATTATACTCTTATATGGCAAAAACCTAAGAATTTCCTATTGTAGCATTTGGTGATTGTGATTAAGGTCGATATTAAAACTTGATATTCATTTGAACTTTTTTCCCAACTTAATATGACTGGGAAATTCTATATATGGGTTGTCGCCTTATATTTGTGTAAAGTATTGTTGCATTAGTTTGGTGGTCTGCCTTATTCATGCAAATCAAGTTGATCTTTAAAATGGTTTTGTCCTTTGCGTCCCTATAGTAGTTGAATATTTTGATGCTAAATCTAGTTAGTCTGCATGTAACTCATAGAATTGTCTTACTTTTTTATAGAAATGAACTTCACCCCCAACAAATGATGTTACAACAATTGATGGAGTAATGGTGACATGAGCATAATAATGCAGGGAAATATGCATCAGAGAAGGCAGAGAAAACAAAAAACCTTTTCCATATTCCCCATAACCATCGGATCATGTCAACAACTACAAAATGAGAAGGAAGGTGCAAGGCATATACCTGGTCATGGAGCAAGTCTGACACTAATCCTTATAAAGTTGTGCTTATTTCTCAAGAAACATGCAGATAACAGTAAGTGGTGGCCTCCTGGTGTAGAACTATGAACAGTGGTTGATAGTGTCCTTCTATCATAGTTGCAACGACCTCCACACCTCTATGTAGTCCATGCGGACCACTAGGAACTCCTTGTCATGCTTCTAGACTCAGAATGAATGATTTGTCCCTTCGTGTTGTCAACAAGATAACATTGACTTTTATCCCTTTGGCTATATCTCTCATTTACAGGTAAGATGCCTCTGGCTCATATTACCAAAAATATGAGATGAGAGTCTTGTCATACAAGAGTGTTGAGATCCATGGTCACCCCCCTTTTACATAGGACTGGATGGGATAGGGTTTCCAAAAATTGTGGGGATACAAATGGTCAAATATCATGTTTTGATGACTAATGGAAATCACCAGATGGTCTACTGAACTCCCACTTGGTCGAATGGAGCATACAGGCAGTCAATTGGGTTGTTTTTCAATTTTCAAATATGCTAGATTTTAATGAGATGATTAATGCACATCATTATGTCAACAATAATCATTTGATTTATTCCTACTAGTCATACAATCGATTGAGTGGATACTCCAGTTGGTTAACTGACACTCCCAATTGATCAACTAGACACTCATGTAATTCAACTGACAACTAGTGTTGTAAGGCCCTTAAACTTAATGAGTTGAATAGGCTTAATTATCATAATTGAATTCTTATAACCCTAATATAACCTTTTTATATACTTATAATTCATAATACAAGCTTAAGTTTCAAATTTGGTCCAATTTGGATACTGTTTAAGCAAGTTATGCAATTTTATGCACATTTTTGAATTTTCTACAATTTACCCAATTGAGAGGTTTTCTTTGCAATTTATCACTTGAATTATGTTTCTTAGATATTATATCATCATTCTTGAGCTTTTTGAGCCATGAGGCACCCATTTAGACCTTTGTTTGAAGGTGTTTTCTCTAAGGGTATTTTAGGGTTTACCCCTTCATGGATGGGCTACCTTTAGTAGCTATCAACTAATGAATTATTTTTTTTGCTTAGAAATTCAAGGTACGAGGGATAAGTATGTCTCTATGGATGGTGGGGGATCTTCTTGTGTGTGTGATTGTATATTTTTAATAGTTTACGACCATGGACACATGGAAAGATACTAGAACTTCAACTTTTTCTTTTTCTTTATCTTAAAGTTTCATATACTTACCCCTAAGAACCAAACGAACCATTTTATCTCCACCTCTTCCCTCCTTCAACAAACCTCGTCCTCCTCTATGCTTCTATGAATTTCATGTCCAAGGAAGAAGAAAGAGGGGATCTTCTTGGAAAAAGAATATAGGGTTGCAATAGTTTTCCTTTTAGGGTTTAAAAAGCTTCCTTCTAGTGATCTTGACCTAAACGAGTAATAATCCCCTTCTTTCCTCCATTTATTTCTTTTTTATCCTTCCTCCTATCTTTCTCCAGGTCTAAACCTTGTTGTTCCTTGGTATAAATAGCTCTAAAGCTCTAAAACCCTACCTTTCTTGCTCCTTATGCTTAGGGTTTGCTCATTTGATGAAGAAAGGTGCTAGATGGATGAGTTCACAACTTATGCTTGTATTTACTACCATACTTGCTCATGTTTTCTTCTGTTTGGGATTTCATCTTCTCATTAGAGTCAAGTTTTATAACTCTCTCCACATTTATTGCTTGCCATAAGCTTGCCAGCTCATGTTCTTGCTTGAAAATGATGATCCATGCACTAAAAAGCTATGCTTGACTTGGATTTCGATTTTTATAATTTTCCCTATTCGGATTTCAGTTCAAGATGAACCTGTGATCATGTGTACATTATTCCTAAGGTATAATATGACTTGTATAAGGTTGGTTTGGCAACTTATGGTGCTAAGAACCTATCAACCAATGGTCAATTTTAGGGTTTAACGTTGATTTCTTCTATAAACCCATGACCCGATGATGGTACCATTCCAACAATCCTATGGTGATGTCTTCATGACAACTGATGGTCAGGGTCAAAGGTGTCAGATGATGGTGACAGCCTATGATCACCCCCTTTGGTTAGGTTTTGGATCAATTAGAAGTTTAATGATCAACCATTAAGTACCCTACTGATGTTATCAATCAATGATGACATTAGCTTAATATTTGATGTTTATTAATGAATATAGTGTTGATCTAACAACCTATGGTGACTTAATGGTCACTAATGATGGTGGATCAGGTCTCTACAACCTATGGTGAGTTAATCATTATAGTTGTAGCATCAATTAAGCCTTAGACCAATGGTTTCTTGGGTCACTTGATGCAATAGTTGGACCTATATTCTAATTGATGGTTTTAACATATGAATTTGACCCAATGGTCAAGATCTAATGTTTATTCCTCTAATAAAGTGGAATGATGTCTAATGTAATATGTTGGTCCTAATAATGTGATTTATATGGTTTCGTTTATATGATCAACTTAAGGAGCTTACTTGTTGACAATGGATGGCTTGTTTTAAATGAATAGTCGATTGTGGGTTTTACCCTACTCTCAATGGTACTTTTTGTGTTGTTAATAAAGGGATGTATATGGTTAATGGTGACTCTTTCTAGAGAACAAATCAAGACTCCATAGGTGGTTTATCCAAGGTATTTACTTATGTAAACAACCAATGGTCTTACCTTTTAAACATCCAATGGTTCTGGGTGACATTTTGGTATGGTGATATGCGTTGAATGATGATGGAACAAATGGATGGTTACCCTTAATAAGGCAGTATTACCTAATCACTCATATGAATAGAAGGTATGATAATCATATTGTGTTGATATGTAACCCTAATAAGGTATAGCTTGTTATACCTAGCTTTAATATAATTAAATGATGGTAATTGGGAATGAATAGTCCTTGAGTGACTAATACGATCATGGAGTACTCTGTTACTGTTGTTGAAACCCTAGTATTATATAACCTGATGGTTACACCTTGATTTATGTGTGGGTTCATACTTAAGAATAGTATGGAATGTGATGGTGATGCTTCACCTTATGCATCCATGATCCAATGGGGATGTCGTAAGTTAGGGTTTGGGTATAAGTGCTGACTAGTAACATTGATATAATTTATCATGTTGAACCTAAATCTAATGCAAATAGATAAAGATGAGTATTTATGTTTAACATTCTTATATGATGGAATGATGGTGTAATAACCTCCTTAACATGATCATAACCTTAATGTGTTAACTGGTGGTTATCTATCCACATGATTAGAACTTTCTTATGCTAAACATATGCATTATGAATATGATGATTGTTAATCATATCAAGATTCCTTGCATGCTGATGTAATAAAGGAATGTTCTTAATGTTAGTATAACCCTGCTATGATTGTTTATGAATATATCCTAGCTCGTTAATGCAATATTGTGTTGATCTGGTATATTATATGTAAGTGATGTTGTTGAGCCTTGTTATAAGGCATGGAACATGATGATCTTGCAGGGAATAGTATGATGGTCTTAATGACCTTTGGGCATGGTTGAGCCCTTAATGAGGTGTAATCCTCTTTTGTTGATAAGGTTTGATACCCTGTGATATTGTGAAAATGATTTATATCCTTCGATAGTATGATGATCTTAATTACCTTTGGACATGTTTGAGCCCTGAATGAGGTGTAATCCTCTTGTGTTGATAAGGGTTGATACACTATGATATTGTAAAAAGGATTTACATCCTGTGATAGTATGATGGTCTTAATGACCTTTGGGCATGGTTGTGCCCTGAATGAGGTGTAATCCTCTTATGTTGTACCTTGTGATATTGTGAAAAGGATTTATACCTTGTGATAGTATGATGACTAGTGTGGTCTCATGAATCGCAAGTGAATAGTACCATGTAATGATGAGATGAGAAATTTTTTTTCACACATTTTATATCTTATAAAAGTTGTGATATTTATATGCTTGCTAGAAGTGAATTAGGGTTTGTATGTCCACTTGTTTCCTTAATTCACTTAATTGGCATAACTAATCAAGTGAAACTCTAATCATGTAGTGCCCTGTGTCGTAGACCCATCTCCAGTGTCAGAACTTGTTGGATGGTGAAATGAGAATTCCTAAGGGAAACTCAGAGACATACTATTGAGTATGTGGGGGTGGTAGGTTGAGGATATATCCTTGTCATCCATAATGTAGATTGTGGAGGATGGCTATGGCCATGCCTCATACATCTAATGTAATTGAGAATGGCTGCGGTAGTATCTCAGTAATTATAACATGATGTGATTAGAGGACAACTGTGATTGTACCTCAGTGATTGGGTTTGAATACTGTAGATGCTAGCGTCATGACCTATATCAAGGTGGGCTAGTTACAAGACTATATGTCATTGTGGTGGAAGCTTTGACTGATAGATCACTGCCTTTTTACTCGTCTGAATGAGGGGAAGAGATATTAGGATACCGACACTCCTAGATCTTGTACGGAACCAAATAGCCCTTGGAAGGGGTTGATTGGACTTTGAATGATGCGATTCAAATTCCCCAGGGCATAATAAAAGATGTAATACAGTCGTGTAGCATATTTGTTGAGGCTTATACACAACGTTTCACATTGGATGATAACCCTTGTTTGTTATCTTTACATAAAGATGATGCTTAGTACAATTAAGAGATAGTAGATATACTTATGTTGTGTATATGATTAAGATTATAGATGCATACATACAGTAGCCATGCTTATGTTGTTAGTTATGTTTAGCATGCTAGCCATGCCTTTGTTATTAGAGATGCATATACTGCTAATCATGCTTGTGCAGATAGTTGTGCTTATGCTGTTAGCTCTTCTTATGATGTTGATATGTTCAACCAATTAGACATGCTCATGTTGTTAGTTATGCTATGTTACTAGACTTGCTCATGATGCTAGATATGCATATGCTACTGAATTTCTTATATTATCAACAATATAAAGGATGATAGTCTGGCTAATGCTGATAGTTATTATCTACTCCTTTATGTATTTTGTTAATCATCAGTACTACTGATCTTATTTGTAATATCTGATTAAACTACTTAACTATTTAATTACATAAAAATATTTTAATCAATAAACGTTGTTGGAGGTTATATCTCTTGTTGGGACATGGGTCTCACCCTTGTGGTTTGCCACATCATTTTAGGTAATCGAAAGTGAAGAAAAAAAACCTTTGGCAGCAAAGAGGAGCTATAGTAATGAATTTTTGAGAAAGTTGATTAGATGTATAGTGTGTGCTAGAGTCATCCTTGTAATCTCAGGTCCGGGCATGAAAAGTTTGTATATGGCATTTCAAACGAATCATAATTTTGTTAGCAGGTTAATGCTTGTTCGTGTGACACATAAAAATATTGCTCTCCTGTGTCTATATATTGAAGCTAAGGCAATAAAACAATTTGTATCAAATTCTTGTCATAGTATGGATACAATAAATATGTTTCTCTCTTATGCAAATGTTTATGAACGGGTGTTGATATTGAAATTGGTTTTAATTTACCCATATTTTTGGGTATGTGGTTAATAGGTGATTGATTGTGTTTTATGTTTTGAGTAATCTCATTTAGTGTAACGGGTTCTCACAAGTTGATATCAGAGCTTTAGGTTCACCGAGTCTACAGGGATACTACGACTTAAAATTAGGAATATGCCATAAAAATATGGTGCATATTGCCTAATCTTAGTATTTGGGTGCCTTGGCCAGGTATTCAATTATTGAAAAAAGGTAAATATGGAACTCTTAGATTGTTATCTTTCTAATTACTCTGATCAAGTAGTCATTTTAGGACAATCTAAGGAGCATAATGAATAAGAAATCATGGTGTGAATATCTCAATCCTACCTTAAAGCAGATGAGAATTTCATCATTATCTGTCAAAACTTGAATGTTTGGTAACTATAAGAGAAAGATACAAAACCAAGAAATTGAAATCTGAATACAAATAAGGAAAAGAGGAGTTCTTGAATATGTTATTCAAGAAGATAATTAAGTAAAAGACGGATAAGTCTATGCTTATAAAATGATTCAAGGTATGAAATCCACATAAGATGGAGAGAACTCCAATGATAAGTATAAAATGAGAAGATAAATGAGAACAATGACAAAGGTATAAGGTGGAACCTGAGTTAATCTCAGACCAACCTATGTGTATAAGAAAGTGTTAATGTAAATTAAGCATGGCATTTGATAAATGTGTTTTCATCACTTTTATTTGCATCTTTTAGATATCTTTTTATAATTGTTTTGTTATTTATTTGCTTAGTTTTATAATTAATTATATTATATTATATTTTTTTCTTCAAGAAGAATTTTAATTATATTTTCTTGGATTTTGTAGGAAATGAGATAAATATTCGTGGAGTAAAATTGCACAATTTGCAGCAGTCCTGTAATTATTGTATATCTATCACCAAAAGTACCATAACTCTTGCATCCAAAGTCCAAATTGAGTGTACAAGTATTCATTGGAAAGGAAATTTAATTTCCTAAAAGAATATCCTATTATTTTGACCGCTTTTGTGCTTTCTACGGGAACGAAATACGTTCGAAATCTCTGCTGCGGGAATCTGCATTGAAGAGAGTTACATGTTCAAGACAATTAAAGTCTATCAAATTCCTATTGACCGAATCATAAAAATTCAAAAGGATAGCTCCCTCTCTTTTTTCTCCCTCTTTTTTGGGATAGCCTACCCCTCCTTCTCCTATAAAAGGAAGGACACTTCCTCCTCCCAAGCATCATCTTTTGTATTGAATTCTGAGCATTTGTTCTCCTATTATTCAAGCAACATAATTTCTTCTTAGTGTTCTTTAATGCTTGCAATTTACATTCTTGCAATAGATCTAGTTGTTCTTCCTTTCTTCTTCTTTCTCTTCCATGGATTAGAGCAAGGGTTGAAGAGATTGGACATTTAATTGTCTCTAGCCTAAGGATTTTCCTTTAGTAAGACTAGACTATGGCCATTTCGCTTCTCCCCTCCGCCTCTATATTTTCCACAAGCATGTGTGAGTAGACTTCTATCGAGGCAAGGGGAATAACCCCTTAGCTATAATTTTAACAACTTTTTCTTAAATGACTAGATGGTAATCGATTTTAATTAACGGTTGATCTTCGGATCCCACGTTAATCCGGATGGAAATGACCATGGAAATTCGGATTTAGAACAATAAAATCGATTGCATAGAGATTTTGATATGACCATGGATTTTCATCTTTTAGGATGATAAACTAGGAAGCATGAGCACCAAGACCAATGGGCTCATGTGGAGTTTATCTCTTGTGAGTTTTTAAATTTGCAAACCTTTATCGAATCGTCGCTTAAGAATTAGTTGTTATCGCCTAGGCTAAGGTGGTGAAAACCCCTATGAGCCTCGATTCTCTCTCTTTGATTTGAACCTCTGTTAATTTGCTTTCTTTACTTCTAGTCTTTTTCCATTCACAATAGTCTACATGTGCTAATAATTGTTTCTTTTCCTTGTGACAGGGGCAAAATAAATTCTTGTTATTACATTGTTACTTTATGTTTATTTCTTATTTTAGTGTAATCAATCAAACCCCCAACCCGACTTTTACTTTTCGTTCTAAATTTAAAAATACAAAAAAATAATAAAATAGTTTTTCAAAATAATTGGGATAAAAGAAACAATCTTAAAAAAATTTCATGTGGGATCGACCCTTTCTATACTAGCCTTAATCGAAAAGTTGGAAATGGATTAAACTCTAGGATAATTATCTTAGTGATTGTAAGTGCTAAGCGACACATTAACAATTTGGCGCCGTTGCCGGGGACAACGGATTTGTTTCTTTCGAACCCCAAAATTTTTGAAAAAACTTTTTTTCCTTTTTTTTATGCCTTCCGAGTAACATTCCGGAAGTGCTACTCCTCTTTCTGTCGAGTTTCCATTCCGGCAGTCCGTTTTTTATGCAAATACGCTAGTTTGTAAAAAAATTGTAATTTTAGTCAGTTTTGTAAATTTTAACCTTGAGTCATAATCCCTTAGTTTTTTTTTGTAATTTACGGTCTTGTAAAAAGCTTTAGCTCTTTTTTGAATTGTAAAAAAAACCTTTCAAATGGAGTGGGCATTGCAATATCCCCCACAATGTTATTATTGTGGTCATTGCCACCACACATCTCTTGCCTGTCCAACTTTATCGCATAGCACCCATCTTTATGAGCCCTTTCATCCTGGTGGGTACAATGTAAATCCTTATTTTTCTGAGAACCATTATGGGGAACCTTGCTATCGATATTCTGAGAGAGGGTATGACCAACAAAACTTTGGGGGAAATGGACCTATTTATGATACCCAATATAATCCTCAACAAGAAGAGAAACTTAGGTCTGTAGAGAAGATGGCAGCAAAACTCATAACTAGCCAAACCTTGTTGGCTACCTTGCTGAAAGCCCAATCCCAAAACCCAGATGTTCCAAATATGTTCCCCCATGACTCGGTGACACCTTGTAATATTGTATCTTCCCACCATGATGAGAGCAATGGAAATAACAATCCACCATCTTTAGAAGATTATTATGAGGAGCAACACTACAACCAACATACTGGGTACCATGACCAAGATCCTTATGGGGGGAATGGTGAGGATGGTATTTTTTTGGGATGTATGAATCTAATAATGAAAATCAACTAAAAGAGAGACTTGGGGCTTTAGAAAAAATGGTAGTAGAAGGACAGAAAAAACTAGAAACCAGCCAAGCCCTTTTAGTAACCTTACTAGAGGCCCAAGCACAAGAATATGTGGAGGACTTAGAGCAACCTAAGATGGTTCTTCCCGAAGATGATGATGATGATCTAATTTTTATGTCATATACGTCGGGTTCTAAAGAAACAATACATACCATTGGGTCATATTTCTTGTGTGATGAGGACGTTGGCATTCCTACCCTTCCCTTGGAGACTTTATTACTCGAGTATGAAAAGTCAATCTCAGAGAGTCGTCCTAAAGACCCAACAACCTTTCCCATCATTTGCAAAAGTACAATTGTTATCAACGACCAATCCCCTCTGGTAGGATCTATTCTGGATAATGAGCAGCCCACCTCCATTGATGAAACGATTCCTCCCATTCTGCCACAACCAGTTCCCATTCTACATAAGGATGATATAGAAGGGGAGAACTCCTTACAAGAAATCTATATACCCCCTTCTACTGGCTGTAAGGAATATATTCCCATTTTTATCCTCCAAGAACCCTTGGGAAATCCTTGCATAGAGGAACTACAGTCACCTGCAATATGAACCATGGAATCCATCTATCCCAAGGTTGATTGCATGAATTTTGAGGAGAGCCAAAATATGTATGATGCTGATTTAAATTCGTGTGTCCCTTTCATATTACCACCAATTTTACTATATGTAGATCAAAATTACAGAGGGAAACCAAAGCATGATCCCCCACCCGATGTTGCAGAGTTGACACCATATGTGCCACCCACTGAACACCCGCCAATCCCCCTCAAGGCACTCACATTTATGACATTTCCTTTACTACTAAAGGAATATGTGTGCATCCTTTTGGAAGGAGTGTGAGGCAAAAGAAATTATGAAATCCTCTTTCAGCCTCTACGATCACCTATCAATTGGGTGTACCATGAAGCTCCTTTGTTCAAAGCTACAACCACCATCAACATCCCCTTCAGCTGGACATTTTTTGAGCTACCAGGAACTCCTGGTGATCTCAGTGATTTTCTTCACTCCATCCTGGATTTGTGTTTTGCTCGGGACGAGCAAAATTCAAAGTCCGAGGTGGAGGTGGGTGGTACGTACTCTTTCCACCTACACTATCTTATTTTTCTGAAATTTTTCATTATGTTATATAATTTAGTTTTAATTTTCTTAAAAAAAATCACAAATTTTCAAAAATTTTAGTTTGGCCCTTATCTAGTCGGCCATGTTTTATTTGTTTTGTTGCAAAATGGCCTTTATCTAGTCGGCCATTGAGTAGACATATATCATTGTACCCCAAATTGAATTTTGTAAACTTTTTACAAAGACTATTACAAATTGCCATGTCTGAAACCACCATTTCACCTAGGATCCTTAATAACATCACTCCTCGGAATAGTTGGCAAGTCATAAGGAATCGATCAGAACCAAACATAATTTTCCCTATATTTAAACAATGGATTATCTTGTTATAAAATTTGTATGATGTGATTTGTAGGAATACTCTAACTAGAGCAATGACACTCTCTGACAAAAATATATGAAAAAAAATTTGAAAGTTATAAGCACAAGAACATCTCTTCCTTTCCTCTATTTTTCTTCTAAAAAAGAGAAGCAAAGAATCACCACCAGACAAAAATCAAGTCCGGGGTGGCATGCTTCCCAAAATGAAAACTCCATACCCCACAAAGGGACGTACCATCAAAAGATGCCAAAAGTACACATGAAAAAAAATTGTGACCAATGTAGTCACAACTCCATAAATTCATATCCCGAGTCGAATAGAGGAGGGATCAATATATTTTTATCACTTCTTTCTTTGTTTCCACAACCTCAAATTCATCCTATTCTTATGCAATAACTTTTAAAAAAAAGGAGATAAAAAATTGAGAGTGTCAAAGCGAAAGTAAGAGATGCCTATTTTTCTAAGAATTCTTATTTTAGAAGCTAGATTTGATAATTGTTTTGATAGGGAATATAGAATTTTATGCTATGTGGTTCTAGGAGATCGGGTCACTTGGCCAAAATTTAGAAGTGAGGATTGTAGTGATGTTATTAAGGTGAGGATGGCATATTGGGAGTATAAATTGGACTTTATTTGTGATTTTACTTGCTTGAGGACAAGCAAAGATTCAAGTCTGGGGTATTTTGATAAAGGTATTTTCATCATTTTTATTTGCATCTTTTAGATATCTTTTTATGATTGTTTTGTTGTTTATTTTCTTAGTTTTATAATTAATTACATTATATTATATTTTTTTTCTTCAAGAAGCATTTTAATTATATTTTCTTGGATTTTGTAGGAAATGGGATAAGTATTCTTGGAGTATAATTGCACAATTTGCAGCAGTCCTGTAATTATTGTATATCTGTCACCAAAAGTGCCATAACTCTTGCATCTAAAGTCCAAATTGAGTGTAACACTATTCATTGGAAAGGAAATTTAATTTCCCAAAAGAATATCCTATTATTTAGACCGCTTTTGTGCTTTTTACGAGAGCTAAATACGTTCAAAATCTCTGCTGCGAGAACATGCATTGAAAAGAGTTACATGGTCAAGATAATTAAAGTCTATCAAATTCTTATTGACCAAATCATAAAAATTCAAAAGGATAGCTCCCTCTCTCTTTTTTTCCCTCTTTTTTTGGATAGACTACCCCTCCTTCTCCTATAAAAGGAAGGGCACTTCCTCCTCCAAGCATCATCTTTTGTATCATCTTTTGTATTGGAATTCTGAGCATTTGTTCTCCTATTATTCAAGCAACATAATTTCTTCTTAGTGTTCTTTAATTCTTGCAATTTACATTCTTGCAATAGATCTAGTTGTTCTTCCTTTCTTCTTCTTTCTCTTCCGTGGATTGGAGCAAGGGTTGAAGAGATTGGCCATTTAATTGTCTCTAGCCTAAAGATTTTCCTTTAGTAAGACTAGACTATGGCCATTTCGCTTCTCCCCTCCGCCTCCATGTTTTCCACAAGCATGTGTGAGTAGAATTCTATCGAAGCAAGGGGAATAACCCCTTAGCCATAGTTTTAACGACTTTTTCTTAAACGACTAGATGGTAATCAATTTTAATTAACGGTTGATCTTCGGATCCCACGTTAATCCGGATGGAAATGACCATGGAAATCCGGATTTAGAACAATAAAATCGATTGCATAGACGTTTTGATATGACCGTGGATTTTCGTCTTTTAGGATGATAAACTTCGAAGCATGAGCACCAAGACCAATGGGCTCATGTGGATTTTATCTCTTGTGAGTTTTTAAATTCGCAAACCTTCATCGAATCGTCGCTTAAGAATCAGTTGTTATCGCCTAGGCTAAGGTGGTGAAAACCCCCACGAGCCTCGATTCTCTCTCTTTGATTTCAACCTCTGTTGATTTGCTTTCTTTACTTCTAGTCTTTTTCCATTCACAATAGTCTACTTGTGCTAACAATTGTTTCTTTTCCTTGTGACAGGGGAAAAATAAATTCTTGTTATTACATTGTTACTTTATGTTTATTTCTTATTTTAGTGTAATCAATCAAACTCCCAATCCGACTTTTACTTTTCTTTCTAAATTTAAAAATACAAAAAATAATAAAATAGTTTTTCAAAATAATTGGGATAAAAGAAACAATCTTAAAAAGTTGTCCTGTGGGATCATCCCTTTCTATACTAGCCTTAATCGGAAAGTTGAAAAAGGATTAAACTCTAGGATAATTATCTTAGTGATTGTAAGTGCTAAGCGACGCATTAACAGTATTTGAAAGAAATTAAGGCAGATGATCCATGTTTAATGAAGAAAATGTTCAATATGATGATTTACCTATTGATAAGTGGTTGAAAAACGTAATAAAGTAAGAGAACATACCCAAGTGTGATAAATAGTCATCAAGGAAGGAGTAATGAGATATCTTAATCATGATGATTCTTGTGCTAATGGCAAGGAATCCAAAATGAAAAGGTAAAATGATACATAAGAAGTTGTAACTTGCCTAATGAAAATAGAATTGGTTACCTTTTTGCTAGTGACCCTTGAACAATGTTTCTATGATGTGGGAAGTGTGTTTCTCTTTGTGTCTTTCCATTCTAGGTCACAAATTTCAAGTCTATCATTGCCACTTGGTATGTGTGGATTCGTTGTAAACATGAGGGTGAATAGCTTATTATAGCATAAGGTTGCTTGGAATATGGTTTCAAGATCATAAGGTTTGTGATGATTTTTCTTTTGAGCCTTCCAATAATTAGGAAGACTTATCTTATATGTATTGATATTTGTTATGTTGGTAAAAGTGGATGAGATAATGATGTGAGTTCCTTATAAAACATGAGGTGGATACCAAGGTAATGAATCCTAGTATCCAAGATGTGTCAACAGTATGATAAATATGTGAAGGTTGGAGATGTTTATTAAATGAACAGTCCAAGTGTTCCTCTCCCTTAGAGAGAGAAAGATAGTTAATGATGACCCTTTAAATGTTGTTTGGAATGAAAAAAGTGATTCTATAATGTTGTGTATGGTTCAGTGATAGATGGGCAAGATGACTATCAAGGATAGATGGTTTGTTGGTCAATAGATATGTGATATTATGTTCCTTTAAGATAAACCTATGATCAAATATCAATGCATAAGAGTTAGATTGGATGACATAATTTGCATGACCATGTTGAGTTTCGAGTTATGCCCTTTAGACTAACCAATGTACATATAGAATTTATGATTAGGAGGAATAGTGTGTTCCAGTCATGTCATACAAGCTATATCAAGCTTTGAATGATGACATGTCAAAGTATTTCAAATATGGTAAAAAATATGATCAATATATCTTCAAAAACCTTCGGGTTGTTGAAGCAGCAATAGCTATGAGACAAGTTGAACAAGAGTGAGATGGGGTTGATTAAATGTCTTTATGGAATCATGATTTGTCATGTAAGTAGGTTGTATAAATCCTAGTAAGGTGAATATAGTGTTGTTGTTTCACCCCTAACAAGGTTGACTAGGAATGATGTTTCCTTGTATGGAATGACAGGTTCTAGCGTCAACATTTCTTTTGATGCTGAAAAAGAACTAACAAGTGTTCTAGTGTCAATGTATCTAGAAAAAAAAAGGATAGATACATCACCTTTTTTATGCTTTAAGGAATGGTATGGGACACATGCCATGATTGGTAAAAAGCTAGCAAATATGACTTTTGAGTAATGTGTTAATACAATAGATATAATTTTAGGATGATATCTAGAATTTAAAGTTGAACATTACTACTAGAGTTGTACATATGACACAACAAGTTTCTACATTCTGTATGGAGAATGTCTTCTTAGGTTGGGGTTTTTGTGCTGACCAAAGAGGATATGTTTATGAATGATGTAACATCACCATGATATGAAAGTAACCATGTTAAGGTAATAGGATGAGGTGCAAATGAAGTAGCCATCTTTTCTTACCTTGGATTTCGGGGGCGAAATCCCTATTAGGGGTTTATAGTTGTAAGGCCCCAAAACTTGCTTAATGAGTTGAATAAGCTTAATTACCATAATTTAATTCTTATAATCCTAATCTAACCTTGTGATATTATTTGAATTCATAAAAAAAACTTAAGTTTCAAATTTGGTCCAATTTGGACATTGTTTGAGCAAGTTATGCAATTTTATGCACATTTGGACTTTTCTACAATTTACCTAATTGAGAGGTTTTCTTTCCAATTTATCACTTGTATTATGTTCCTTGGATATTCTATCATCATTATTGATCCTTTTGATCCATGGAGCACCTCTTTAAACCTTGGTTTGAAGGTGTTTTCTCTAAGGGTATTTTAGGGTTTACCCCTTCATGGATGAGCTACCTTTAGTAGCTATCAACTAATGAATTATTTGTTTTTCTTAGAAATTTAAGAAATGGGGTATAAGGATGTCTCGCTGAATGGTGGGGGAGATTCTTGTGTGCTTGTATATTATTAATAGTTTAAGGCCATGAACATTTGGAAATATACTAGAACTTCAACTTTTTTTTCTTTATCTTAAAGTTTCATATACTTATCCCTAAGAACCAAAAGGAGCCATTTTCTCTCCACCACTTCTCTCCTTATACAAACCTCATCCTCCATATATGCTTCTACAAATTTTCTATGCAAGGAAGAATAAATAGGGGATCTTCTTGGAAAAAGAATCTAGGGTTGCAATTGACTTTCTTTTAGGGTTTAAAAAGCTTCCTTCTAGTGATCTTGACCTAAAAGAGTAAGAATCCCCTTTTTCCTCCATTTATTTCTTTTTTATCCTTCCTCCTATATTTATCCAGGTCTAAACCTTGTTGTTCCTTGGTAGAAGTTTCTCTAAAGCTCTAAAACCCTACCTTTCTTGCTCCTTATGCTTAGGGTTTTCTCATTTGATGAAGAAAGGTGCTAGATGGACGAGTTCACAGCTTATGCTTGTATTTCCTACCATACCTGCTCATGTTTTCTTCTATTTGGGATTTCATCTTCTCATTAGAGGCAAGTTTTATAACTCTCTCTACATTTATTGCTTACCATAAGCTTGCTAGCTCATGTTCTTTCTTGAAAATGATGATCCATGCACTAAAAAGCTATGCTTCACTTGGATTTTGATTTTTATAATGTTCCCTATTCTGATAGATGAACCTATGATCATGTGTATGTTATTCCTTAGGTAAAATATTACTTGGATAAGTTTGGTTTGACAACTTATGGTGCTAAGCACCTTTCAACCAATGGTCAATTTTAGGGTTTAAAGTTGATTTCTTCTATAAATCCATGACCCGATGATGGTACCATTGCAACAACCCTATGGTGTTGTCTTCATGACAACTGATGGTCAGGATCAAATGTGTCATATGATGGTGACAACCTATGGTCACCCCCTTAGGTCAGGTTTTGGATCAATTAGAAGTTTAATGATCAACAATTAGGTACCCTATAGATGTTATCAATCAATGATGACATTAGCTTAATATTTGATGTTGATTAATGAATATAGTGTTGATCTAACAACCTATGGTGACTTAATGGTCACTAATGATGGTGTATCAGGTCTCCACAACCTATGGTGAGTGAAGCATTGTAGTTTTAGCATCAATTAAGCCTTAGACCAATGGTTTCTTGGGTCACTTGATCCAATGGTCGGACCTATACTGTAATTGATGGTTTTAACATATGAACTTGACCCAATGGTCAAGATCTAATGTTTATTCCTCCAATAAAGTGGAATCATGGATAAATTAATATGTTGGTCCTAATAATGTGATTTATATGGTTTCCTTTATACGGCCAACATAAGGATCTTACTTGTTGACAATGGATTGCGTGTTTTAAATGAACAGTCAATTGTGGGTTTTACCCTACTCCCAATGGAACTTTTTGTGTTGTTAATCAAGGGATGTATAGGGTTAAATGGTGACACTTTATAGAGAACAAATCAATGACTTCATATATGGTTTATCCAAGGTGTTTACTTATGTAAACAACCAATGGTCTTACCTTTTAAACATCCAATGGTTCTGGGTGACATTGTGCACTAGTACAGAAATGGTCTGTAGCGTCAGTTTTTTAAAGCCTGCAGCGTCACTTTTTAACCAACGCCTAGGTGGGCGTCGCTACAGAATTTGGTCTATAGCGTCGGATTATTAAATCAAATAAAACCGACCTTACAGAGTAAACACCGACGCAAGAGGTTGTAAAAATTCTGACCTAGGCGAGAAAAAAGGAGCCTGCAAGGTCGGTTATTTCATAAAAACCGACCATGTAAACGTTCTCGGTCGAGAAAATTGTTGACCGAGAACGTTTACAGGGTCGGTTTTTATGAAATAACCGACTCTAAAGATTGAATACCATTTCATTGGTAACTCTCGGTCGAGAAAATTGTCGACCGAAAACTCTCTATAAGGTCGGTTTTATGAGAAAACTGACCCTAAAGATTGAATAAAACATTTCAGTGTAAGACTCGGTCGACAAACTTCTCGACCGATAGTATTTCGGTCGAGAAGTTTGTCGACCGAGTCTTACACTGAAATGTTTTATTCAATCTTTAGGGTCGGTTTTTTCAAAAAAAAGACCTTATAGAGGACATGTAGACTCGGTTATTTACAAAAACCGACGTTAGAAGTTCTATTTCGGTCGAAAATTTTTCGACCGAAGAGTGTACAATGAATTCAATCTTTAGGGTCGGTTATTTACAAAACCGACGCTAGAAGTTACGATTTTTTTAAAAAAAATTCTACAGAAATTGATATAGAACAGAAGAACAAGAAGATTCATATATTCTGGGAGAGGGGAGCATTGATGCTCAACTGTCACCATTCAAAACCACACATTCATAACAAAAATGATAATAAATATCATAATTTACAAAATGATAGAGTGCAAGTCTGAGATGACATATTACAAAAGTAAAAATATGAAACAGTATGTACTCAAACCACATACATAAATGGAGCCGACATATTTAATCCAATGCTATTTCGACTTCACTTATAAAATACTCTGACCACTCTTCTCGGAATTCATTCAAGTCCACATGTGTGTAAGGCTGAGTTGTAAAGATCTGTAACAGAAAATGCACATGTTAATATTTTATAAAAATGACTACAATCACTTGTAAATTTATGATGTTATTCTTTATTACCTGACTTATAGTCTGAATGTCATGTGATGCTTGTTTGACAATAGCTTGCATGTATTTCATTACATAGTAGCCACAAGCCCAATCATTATTTTTCATAGGACACTACAAATAATGAATTATACTTAATGTTAGTAAACTACTATAAACAACAATTGAGATAAGAGTATAAGAGTTGACATATTAGAATTGAAAAATTAATACATATAAGACTAAGCAGTTGTCAAAGTAGCTACCTTGACATTTTTCAAAGTCAATGTCTTTAATTTTGTGGGTATTTGTCCTCCAACTTCACGAAAAGCCTTTATACCCCTATCAATTAAACGATAGTTGGTAAAATAGAAATTCTAAATAAAATATCATGTTGAAGCAATTGATTAAATTTATGCTTACTCCATAGCTGACAATTTCAGTTTGTGACTCCTTGTTGTTTTACCCATTGGGTCAAGATAATAAAGAGTCATCAATTTTGGGACAATCACCAGTAATTCCCAATGTCTAGCTCTGAGTAAGAATAAAACAAACATTAAAATAAATAGTTTCATTCATTATTAAAATTATATTGAATAATAATACTTACTGGACGTTAAAAGGAATTAGGATAATTTCCTTCCCCTCACTAGCAAAATATTTGAATGCATCAGAGAAGTAATCATTCACATCCTCAATATTTGTCTCCACCTGACTAGTGATCGAAGGAACTAAGAATGCAATATTCTTTATATCAAAGTTGGTGACCTCGGTATATAAATGGCTATTAAACATTTGTAATTATTTTCATATGTAGAAATAAGCTAAAAATTTGTATTGGAATTTTCTATATATATTGATAGATCCTTACCTTATCCATACTTCTATTATCGAAGTGTTCAGCCAATCATACCGGAACAACTCTATAATATCGTCAAGAAAAATAAAATTCTCAAAGTCCCTCCCAACTGCATCTTCTGTTAACTTGACCATCATATTTGATCCCGATCTTTGGTTAGCTAAGTATCGACACAAACATTTAGATTTGCTTCCCAATTCGTCGAATGTAGTTTCGAGAATGAAAGATGGCTTGGGCATAGGAGGACGACTAGCAGAAGTTTTACTTTTTGGTTTACAAACCTGTTAATTAAATTACATACTTATATTACATGAGCTCATATATGCAGTCAAATATGAAAAATATGGTAGAAATAAGGTATACCTTGTCATTGATAACCAAGTGTCTAGGCCAACCCACCATAGCACCCTCAGCTTCTTCAACTGTACTATATTCAAGATTAGGTATGGGTAGTGGTTTGTCCCCCATTCTGTCATACACAAGATGGATGGATACACGGCAGATGTCATCAGTAATTTGTTGGCAATGCAATGTACCACCAAGGTTGTACACTTTGCCCGCTACCACAACATTATATTATGGAACCTCCACGGCAAGTTTACAGTTCATACCAACCTAGATTGAAATAATATAAGTTATATAAGAAACAGTAGAACATAACTATATATATTATCATATATTTATCATACTAATAACACAACATATAGAACAAAAACTTACTACAGATTGTTGTGGTGGTTCATCGGGAGTGCTCCCATGACCTTCTACAACTGTAGCATGGGCTTGTACCTCATCACTTGAGAGACGTGTAGTATGAATAGGTTGAGAAGGTTGAGTAGGCTAAAATGAAGACATTATTTCTTTTACTTTCTGCGCTACTAATGCTTCAAGATCCTCTTGTGTAAGACCTCCTACACGACCTCTTTTAGATTGCGAAGGGCCAAAATAAGACTTGAACCCTATGCCAGCTCCTAATCCCCTAACACGTCCAGGATGCTCCTTCGTACCAAGAGCAACTGCTAGTTCATCCATGTAGCAAGTTGGGATGAACTTTCCTTCCTTCCTTTGCTCGTGGAGATCAATCTATTCATAGTTAATAAAAATATTAAATCACAATATCAATTAGATATAAATAAATCTAAGTTTGTGGAAGTTACTCTTTACTTAGTTGGGATAAACCTACCATCTTTTGTGCCACCTCCTTAGTTGCAGGGTTGACAATTTCACCGGCTCGATTCTTTCTAGCATCAATCCATGTCATGTGTCGAGGATGAGTTGTACAAGATTCTTCTCCAGAAGATGATTGCTTCTCTTGTAGTTGGCGGCAGAAGGCATAACCACCAGGCCCCAAGCGATGGTCATGCACATTTTTATCCCATCTTTCCTTTTGAGCCTGGTGAATAGCCTGATCATTTAAAACGAGGTATTGCAATTCAGACTTGGCAAACATGAATAAAAAGACTCACCTCCTTAATTGTATAAAATATTCATACAATACATCACAATCTTTATTACCTGAAACTCTTCCGATCTCCTAGTTGCAACAAATCTTTCCCACACCTCAGGATCAATAAAAATATATACATCTGTAGCTTTCTTCTTTTGTTTAGGATTATTTATAAATTCCCTTATAAGATATGTCTTAAAACCCCTCCATCGTACACCACAACGTTGTAGCACTCTTTTCTTGTGATCTTTTTCATTTAGATGAAAAACACCCTATACATACAAAAGAAGCAATTAATAATGTTGTTTTGAAAAGGAATTAATTCCAAGAAAACTAAATTAGAATCAATATATAAAAAACATATTAAAATGATATCACTTCCACTCACAGAGATATCTTTCCATATGAGGTTTTTTTTTGCATTAGGAACATCATGCCAATTTTCTATATCTATTGGCACCTTACTGCGTGCGGTCGCCCCTATGTAATGCTTGAAAGCACTAGCATGTTCCCCAACAGGTGCTCCTGTCATATCAAACTGGACTGGCAATTTATCCCCTTTAGGCCTGAGCTCCTGCAGCCTATGCATCAATGTAGGACCTCTACTGTTCTTAGCATCATCACTACCATCCTCATGGTGCTCATGCTCAGAATGTTCATCTTCATGGTGGTCATGCTCAAAATGTTCATCTTCACTCGCCATTTTAGAACCTGCAAGTATACATGATAAAAAAAATAAGTGATAATAAAAGCACAAGTGATAAGGTATGCATGATAATAAAACAAATAATTCAAAGAATACACGCCTTTAGTATTGGTTGAGTTGTTAGTCAAGGAAAATTCCTTCAGCATGGTCTTGACGTTTATAATATTCATCGGTGTTATCTTCAACATTTACACTTGGCAAACCAACTGAGAATGGACTGGAATCATCATACTTTTCGTAGTATTCTTCTTCATTTATAGGATCTACAGTAAACTGTCTTTTTCCATTAAGAACGACAGACCAATTTTTATTTGCCGGTTCATCAATATAGAATACTTGTTTTGCTTGGTTTGCCATGATGAATGGCCCATCTTTGAAACCAATATTTTCAAAATTCACCAATTTGAAACCCAACTCATCCACTAAAACTCATTTATTGTTGTCAACCCAATTACACCTAAATATAGGAACTCGAAAATTTGTATAGTCCATTTCCCATATGTCCTCAATGACGCCGTAATATGACATCTCATCTTCACGTGGTCTTTTATCTTTGGCACTAGCAAAATACAAGAACAAGCTTTAACAGTGACCCCACTATTTTGAACTACACTACTTTCATCTTGACGCTTTGTGTAGTATGAAAATCCGTTAATGTCATAACCTTCATATGACATGACATCCATTTTTGGCTTAAAGGCGAGCCATTTTATGTTCTCAACAACATTATTTGGTGATTCAGATAGTTGATTAAATACTTTCTCTTCAAACCACCTAATAAATGTTCGATTATGCTCTCTTGCAAGCCACATTGAACTGGATCGCGGATGATTTCTCTTGATAAGATCATTGTGTTCTGTGATGTAGCTACTAACTTCATCGATGTTGTGTAAAATATACAAATGTGCTTGTTCCCACAACTCACGACTGATTCCATTCACTCGTCCTCCCAGAGTTCCTTTGCCACAATAAGATCCAGTGTGATGTGAATTTTTTTGATCACTAGAAGTTTCATTGCAATTCAAAAAATCATTACAAAAATCCATCCCCTCCCTAGCCACGTAACCCTCAACAATACTCCCTTCAGGACAATAACGATTCCGAACATCACCTTTAAAAACACTCATGTAGCGTTCAAATGGATACATCCAGTGTAAGAAAATTGGACCCAACATCTTCACCTCCCTTGTAATATGTACTACAAGATGAACCATGATATCAAAAAATGAAGGAGGAAAGTACATTTCAGGCTGACACATGGTAACAATTACATCTTTTTGTAATTTATTGAGAGTATCAGGATGTATCACTTTGTTGCATATTTCATTGAAGAAGAAACATAGTCTTGTGATTGCAAACCTTACATGCTTCGGCAATATAGATCGAATAGCCACAGGTAAAATTTGTTGCATTGAGGTGTGACAATCGTGAGATTTGAGACCTATCAGTTTCAGATCCTTCATTGATACCAATCTACGAATATTAGAAGAGTATCCTTGTGGAACCTTAATATTATACAAGCACTCACAGAAAGTCTTTTTCTCTTTCTTTGACAAAGTGTAACAAGCCGGTGGAAAATATGTGCGGCGACCCCTGATCTCCACTGATAATTCTTTTCTAATACCCATTAATTCTAAATCTTTTCTAGATTTGATGCCATGTTTAGTCTTTCCTGGTATGTTCAATAGTGTACTGATGATGCTATCACAAATATTTTTTTCAACATGCATGACGTCAATGCAGTGTCTAATTGCCAAAGATCTCCAATAAGGAAGATCCCAGAATATTGACCTCTTCTTGTATAGAGATGTGTCACATGCGAGTGTATGACTACTTGAACTCTTTCCAAATTCATTAACAATATGTTTCACCCTATCATATACAACATGTCCTGTTATAGGTTTAGGAGCACTTCATTCCTCAGTTGACCCATTAAAGGTTTTGCGTTGCCTTCGGTAAGGATGCACTGGTGGGAGAAATCTCCGATGACCAAGATATACGATTTTACCACCATGTTTCAGTTTGATTGAATCAATATTTTCCTCACAAACAGGACATGCTTTGTATCCTTTTATGCTATATCCAGACAAATTTCCATAAGCTGAAAAGTCATTAATCGTGCAAAATAACATAGCATGCAAACTGAAGATCTCTTTACGTGAAGCATCATATGTCATAATACCTTCTTCCCATAGTTTCATTAGGTCATCAATTAGAGGTTGAAGGTAAACATCAATATCATTTCCAGGTTGCTTGGGCCCTGATATCAATGTTGACAACATCACATAATTATTTTTCATACACAACCAAGGAGGAAGATTGTATATAACAATCATAACAGGCCACGTGCTATGTTGGTTGCTTAATGTACCATAGGGATTCATTCCATCTGTACAAAGTCCAAGTCTTAGGTTTCTTGGTTCTTTACCAAATTGAGGGTATAATAAATCAATTTTCTTCCATTGTGGTGAATCAGATGCATGTTGTAGGACGCCATCATCATTGACCTTTAACTCTCCATGCCAAGACAAATTTTGTGCATCTTCTGTATTAGCAAATAAGCGTTGAAATCGTGGTATTATTGGTAGATACCACATCACCTTGGCAGGAGAGCCATTTTTAGCCTTAGCTGAATTTGTAGTCTTATACCTTGACGCACCACATTTTAGACAATTTATCAAATTACTATAGTCTTTCTGAAATAACACACAATCATTTGGACATGCATGAATCTTCTTAGCCTCCATTCCCATTGGGCACATTATTTTCTTTGTTTGATATGTTGAAATTGGAAGCTCATTGCCTTTAGGAAGAATTTCCTTTAACAAAGACAATAGTGAAGTGAAACTCTTATCGCTCCACCGGTATTGAGCTTTAAGAGTTTATAATCGCATCACAACACTCAACCTCGTGAACTTAGTACAACCCTTATATAATGGTTTTTCAGCATCATGGACAATGTTTGCAAATAAAGAAGGTGGATCGATGACATTGTCCCGACAACTACGTTGCATATCATCAATCATATCATCATGAATCTGGTCATCTTGAATCGGTTCATCATTAACATTATCATCATTATCAATATCTTCTATGCCACAACTATTAGTATCGACATTTTCTGCTCCATAATTCAATTTCTCTCCATGCCAATACCATTCATTATAACCTTCTATGATCCCATTGCATATGACATGATTCTTAATTTCCTCACCAGTATCAACTTTCAAATTGTTACAACAATTTCTACATGGACAATATAGCCTATCTGTAGGTAGTTTCCTATGTTCCTCAGCAAATCTGATAAATTCATCAAGACCTTTGGCAAACTCTGGACTGCAACGGTTCTTGATAGACATCCAACTTCGATCCATTTTCTATATCACATTAAAATTAATTATAAAACTAACAGTTTAATATTGATACTATAATAATATGTAAGTTTTTATTGATAGAAAGTTAATTTTATATACTAAAGTGTACCACCTATCCCATTTTTGAATATTTAATCTCACTAGTAACTGTATAATGTATGTTTAGTTTTGAAGAAAATTTCAGCAGCATTTCCCCTAAGTTCTCCAAGTACACCGATGTAAATGGCAAATAACCACTCACATATGTACCCAGAGAACAAATGGAGAAATCCTACTGAAATAATCTACAACACTAAACATACATTATACAGGTACATCCTAAGTGAGATGAAAATATCCAAAAATAGTCCCAAACCGGGGACTATCCAAAGTTTACTCCTAATGAGTAAATTTTGAACGGGTTTCTAAGTTAATATATAAATGCATTATTTTCATATTTATATATTAAGTTAAACATCATGCATCAACCCTGAAGTGTCAATCTAGGAGTACACATGTCTAATCTAGTATTAATTTCTAAAATTTATATTATGATTACATATGAAAAAAGACATGCATGTTTTTATTATTGGGTTATCAAATCATATAAAATGGAAAATACTTGTACAAATTAGCAAAGTAAGGTCGTTTCCAACAGTCCAAAGATTGAAATCATTATAATATTCAGAACTATTTGTGAACATTACAACAAATATGATTAAAACATTTATAGATCCAACATAAATAAGTTCCAGGTCCATCTCGGTCGACTAATTGTCGACCGAGAGTGGACCTGGACGCTGCGCGCAGGTGGGCTCTCGGTCGACTAATTGTCGACCGAGATGGACTTGGAAGCAGCAATGGCGATAGGTGGGAATGAAGGGGAACAAGGAAAGAAGGAAGCTCGAACTTACTTGGAAATGGCAGCGAGTTTCATGGAGGAAGAGAAGAACTTCACGGAGAGGCGGTGACCTTCGTGGAAGAGTGGAAGGCGGCGACCGCGAGCTTCACAGAAATGAAGAGCTTCACGGCAACGACGGGCTTCGTGGAGGAAGAGGGGAAGGCGGCGACGACGAGCTTCACGATCCTCTTCGCGGCGACAACGAGATTCACGATTCTCTTGGCGGCGTGGAGAGGCGGCAACGGCTTCACGGAGAAGCGTTCGTGGCAACGGCGGAATGACAAAGTGAAAAGGGGTTTCGCGGCGCCGCGGGAGAGAGATTAGAAAAGAGAAAAGGGTTTTGCGGGAGGAAGAAAGACTAAAATTTCGGCTTTTTGCACGGAGCGAAAAACTGTAGTGTCGGTTAACAAACAAAACCCGACTCTACAGATAAAAGGTGCCCATGTTGGGTTGTTTAATAACAATCAAACGCAAACTCGGTCGATGAATTTGTTGACCGAAATGACCTCTAGGGTCGGTTAATAGGTAAATCCGACGCGACAAGTGCTAATACGAAGAAATCTGAATCGTTTCGGTCGACGATTTGTCGACCGAGAAGGAGCAAGATTTCCTTCGTACAAGCACCTCTAGGGTCGGTTTTTTCGTATAACCGACCCTAGAGGTGCTTATACATGTGTGAATAACTAAACTGGACATTGTCGGTCGACAATATTGTCGATTGAGACCCCCTATAGGGTCGGTTATTAGAAAAACCGACCCTAGAGGTGTTTCTAAGAAAGAATTCTGGCTTCATTCGATCGACAAATTCGTCGACCGAATGTGTCGGTCGACAAATTTGTCGACTGAATGAAGCCAGATTTCTTTCTTAGAAGCACCTCTAGGGTCGGTTTTTCTAATAACCAACCCTGTAAGGGGTCTCGATCGACAAATTCGTCGACCGAGGAGCTCTAAAGTTCTTCCACAACCCTGATAATGATGTTATGTGAAACTTTAATATATGATGATGTCGTATGAAACCCTAATATGGGATAATGTTATGTGAAACCCTTATATGGAATGATGTTATGTGAAACCCTAATATGGAAATGTTATGTGAAACCTTAATATAGGGTGGTGTTGTGTAAAACCCTAATATGGGATAATGTTATGTGAAATTTCAATATGGGATGATGATATGTGAACCCTAATTGATAAAGATGGGAAACTCTAACCCTAATGAGGGAATAAAGATGTTATTTTTGTATTGCATGATGTTGATATGAAATTGATATGGTTGATATGAAATTGAGATGATTGTGTAACAAATATCCTGAATACCTTGGTCAGATGACCTGAAGGTAATAGTTACCTAATAAGTGATAACCATGTTTAGTGATGAACTAAGGGTTTGAATACCCAGAATCAGCAAATGTGATGATGGTGGTATTGAGGGATGTGAATTCCCAACAATGAGACAAAAGATTGAGATCCCAGTGCTTTATAACGTTTTGAAAAGTACTAAACTCTATTCAAAAATTCAATCGGTCGACTATTTGTCGAACGAAAGAGCTCTAGGGTCGGTTATAAGGAAAAAACCGGCCCTAAAGTCATCCTCGGTCGACAATATTGTCGACCGAATTTGTCTCGGTCGATAATATTTTCGACCGAGATTAACCCTGTTTCAATGTTTTAAATTAAGTACCAAGTGTGTGTGTATGAGATTAACCAAGTGATGCTTTGTCAAATTTATCCATAATTTATTTTTCAATCATTTGAAATAACAATATTCTTATATAACATGTATATGTCCAAATGAAGCCATGGAAAACACTTTTATTCATAACAATTTAATGCCCATACACTTTATAAGATGAAACATGACATACTTGCTTTATAAAAAGATATACATTACATCATTACAAAGATATCTCATAATCTCACTGGAAAGACCGAAGGATTACATCAATGTTTGGGTCTTTTCCAAGAAAGGGCTCAGCTCCATAATATTTGACCAGTGTCTGCCACTCCAAGGCACCTGTCATGGTTAAGGCATAAGCCTCCAAGAAGGTGGGAACACGATCAAAGCGAAAGTTGGCAGCAATGTCTTGAAGTTGAATTGGGGAAAACTGAGTATGTGTGAGATCACGAGATGGTGGAGGTGGAGTTTGATAGTAGTTGTAGGAAGGATTGTAGGGATTTATCATGCCAGGATTAAGGGAATATGGATATTCATCAGGCTGGTTAGGAGAGAGAGTTTGCATCCTTTGGTTTAAATAAGTCATGGCATGGTGATTATAATCCAATTGCCTACTTAGGTGATATTGGGAGCCAGCAATGTATGTCAAGGTATTTGTAATAGGATCATGGGGTAGGTTGGTAGGAGGAGGTGGTGGAGGTATGTCTTGGGTGGATGTATCCCCTTCAGTCCTAGCCCTTTTGTGGCCAAAGTCAATTCCCATCTTTTCCACCGTATTTTTACTTATTTTTTGGGGTTTTCTATCCCATGTGTAACCTAAGTCATCCTCAATATTCTTCTTAAGAAAATGTTGAGTGATTTGGCATACAAAGTCAACATAAGGTGGATTGCCAGAAAACTCAAACATATTCTTAATAATGATACGAATAAAGTTTATGGGAATACTTTTGAGAATGGCATAGATAAGGTACATATGAAAGGTGGGTACTTCAGATTTGTTTGCTCTAGGATGGATATTGGTGGCAACAATGAGATTTATGACCCTAGCTTCAGGTTTTAAATTTATGGCATAATAGGTACCCCTATCTTCATGACAAGTCGTATTTGATTGAAAGATGGCTCTTTTGACATCACTAAGGCTAATTGTAGTGTTATCTTGGGAGAGTTTGTTGAGTGGAGTTCCTCTAGTGAGATCAATAAATTTTTTATATTCTTCTATATCTATGTCAAGCATATCAAGAATACCCTCCTCAGTAAAATGGAATCCATACCCACCAACCATAGAGGAGAAGGAATCATGTCCAGGATGTTTGACTAAATTGGCATAGAATTCATTAACTAGTTTGGAGGAGTAGGATTGGAAGGAGGGATTTAGAAAATCAGTCAAATGTTGCACCTCGAAAAGTTCCTCCAAATCGACAATGCTTTGGAAGTCCATGACGTCGACAGGTCATCGTGGAAGAGGAGTTTTTGAGGAGAGCCTGAGGTAGCGGTCGCCTACAGCTTGTTTGATGAAAGGGGTGTCGTTGATGAACGGCAGCGGTGCAAGGCCCGTCCTTCCTTTCCTACCTGCAACTTGCTTCTTTCCGCGCGTAGATGATGAAGCCATTTCGTTGCTTTGAAATGGAGAAATAGCAAGCAAGAATTGGATGTAGAGAAACTGAAGATTTTTACAAGAATACACTAGAGAGGAGCTAGAGAAGTGAGAATGTGAAGGTGTGACGAAATGGATCATTTTGGGTGCTATTTATAGCAAAACAGAGCCAATTTTGGTCGACGATTTGTCGACCGACGGCCGCAACGGTCGTCTATCGGTCGGCCAACGGTCGATCGAAAAAGTAGCCGTTATGACGGTCAACGGTCGTATTTATAGCTGTTACGACGGTTGAAATTCTAGTTGTTACGACGGTTGATTTTTTTAGCCGTTATGACGGTTGATTTTTCTAGTCGTTCCTCGGTCGACAAATTCGTCGGCCGATATGTTTCGGTCGACAATATTGTCGACTGAATGGACTTCTAAGGTCGGTTTTAAAGAAAATACCGACCCTAAAAGTTTCTTATACACATGAAAACTGACTCCTTATCGGTCGAAAAATTTTTCGACCGAGAAATGCTCTAAGGTCGGTTATAAGTGCAAATCCGATGCTAGAGGTGCTTATACATGCGTGAACTATCTAGATCCAGAATAGATATCGGTCGATGAATTTGTCGATCGAGAATGAGCCAGATTTCCTTCGCATAAGTACCTCTAGGGTCGGTTTTAAGGAAAAACCGACCTTAGAGATACTTATCGGTCGACGAATTTGTCGACCGAATGAATCAGTCGAAATATTGGTCGACCGAGGAAGGCTCTAAGGTCGGTTATAAGTGCAAATCCGACGCTAGATGTGCTTATACATGCGTGAACTATCTGGATCCAGAATAGATATTGGTCGACGAATTTGTCGACCGAGGAGGCCTTTATTGTCAGTTTTGTAGGAATAACGGACCTTAGAGGTGCTGAACCGAGAAGGACTGTAAGGTCGGTTATAAAGAAAAAACCGACCCTATAGGTGCTTGTATACGTGAAATTCAGCTCTTATTCGGTCGACGAATTTGTTGACCGAGGAGCCCTGTAGGGTCGGTTATAATGTAGAACTGACCCTATAGATCGAGGCGGGAAGCCAAAACCAAGCAAATTTTTGCCGCCGGAAAAATTGTCTATAAGGTCGCTTATTTTAGAAAAACTGACCCTATAGAGATGTACTACAAGGTCGGTTATTTTAAAAACAGCGACTCAAAAGGTCTTAAGTGGTGCCCGCGTTTTTTATAGACATATAAGGTCAGTTATTTGGAAAATCGACCCTATAGAGATACACTACAAGGTCGGTTATTTTAAGAAAAGTGACCCAAGAGGTCTTAAGTGGTGCCCGCATTTTTTATAGACATATAAGGTCGGTTATTTGGAAAACCGACCCTATAGAGTTACACTACAAGGTCGGTGTATTTAAAAAAACTGACCTAAGAGGTCTTAAGTGGTGCCCGCATTTTTTTTAGACATATAAAGTCGGTTATTTGATAAAACCGACCCTACATGTAGTGACATTATAACCCATTTCTGTACTAGTGGTGGTTTTGTGATATGAGTTGAATGATGATGGAACAAATGGAGGGTTACCCTTAATAAGGTAGTATTACCTTTTCACTCATATGAATAGATGGGATGATAATCATAATGTGTTGATATGTAACCCTAATGAGGTATAGCTTGTTATACTCAGCTTTAATATAACGAAATGATGGTAATTGGGTATTAATAGTCCTTGACTGACTAATACAATCATGGAATACTCTATTACTATTGTTGAAACCCTAGTATGCTATAACCCGATGGTTACACCTTGATTTATGTGTGGATTCATACTTGAGAATTGTATGGAATGTGATGGTGATGCTTCACCTTATGCATCCATGATCCAATGGGGATGCCGTGAGTTAGAGTTTGGGTATAAGTGTTGAGTAGTAACATTGATATAATTTATCATGTTGAACCTAACTCTAATGCAAATAGATAAAGATGAATATTCATGTTTAACATTCTTATATGATGGAATGATGGTGGAATAACTTCCTTAACATGATCATAACCTTAATGTGTTAATTGGTGGTTATCATAGCCACATGGTTGATACTTTCTTATGCTAAACATGTGCATGCATTATGAATATGATGAGTGTTAATCATATCTAGATTCCTTGCATGTTGATGTAATAAATGAATGTTCTTAATGTTAATATAACCATGCTATGATTGTTTATGAATATCTCCTAGCTTATTAATGCAATATTGTTCTGATTTAGTGTATTATATGTAAGTGATGTTATTGAGCCTTGTTATAAGGCATGGAAAGATAATGATGATCTTGTAGGAAATAGTATGATGGTCTTAATGACCTTTGGGCATGGTTGAGCCCTGAATGAGGTGTAATCCTCTCATGTTGATAAGGGTTGATACCCTGTGATATTGTGAAAAGGATTTATATAATGTGATAGTATGATGGTCTTAATGACATTTGGGCATGGTTGAGCCCTGAATGAGGTGTAATCCGCTTGTGTTGATAAGGGTTGATACACTGTGATATTGTGAAAAGGATTTATATCTTGTGATAGTATGATGGTCTTAATGACCTTTGGGCATGGTTGAGCCCTGAATGAGGTGTAATCCTCTTATGTTGATAAGGGTTGATACACTGTGATATTGTGAAAAGGATTTATATCTTGTGATAGTATGATGACTAGTGTGGTCTCATGAATGGCAAGTGAATAATACCATGTGATGATGACATGAGAAATTATGTTTCACACGTTTTATATCTTGTAAAATTTGTGATATTTATATGCATGCTAGAAGTGAATTAGGGTTTGTATGTCCACTTGTTTTATGCAGCCTTAATTTATCCAATTAGCATAACTAATCAAGTGCAACTCTAAACAAGTAGTGCACTATGATGTAGAGCCATCTTCAGTGTCATAACTTGCTGGATGGTGAAGTGAGTATTCCTAAGGGAAACTCAGAGTGCATAATGTTGAGTACGTGGGAGTGGTAGGTTGAGGATATATCCTTGTCATTCACAATGCAGATTGTGGAGGATGGCTATGGTCATGCCTCATACATTTGATGTGATTGAGAATGGCTACGGTCGTGTCTTGGTGTTTATAACATGATGTGATTAAAGGACAACTGTAGTTGTACCTCAGAGATTGGGTTTGAATACCCTATATGCTAGCGCGATGACCTGTACTAAGGTGGGCTAGTTACAGGACTATATGTCACTTTGGTGGCAACTTTGACTGATATGTCACTACCTTTTTACTCATACTGACTGAGGGGAAGAGATCTTAGGATACCGACACTCGACACTCCTAGATCTTGTATGTAACCGAATAGCCCTTCACAAGGGTGGGTTGGACTTTGAATGGTACGATTCAAATTCCCTAGGGCATAATAAAAGATGTAATACAACTGTGTAACATATTTGTTAAGGGTTATACACAACGTTTCTGAAACACCCGCTATCATTAGGATAACAAGTGAACAATAAAACATGCGGAATCGATCATTAACAGCGGATTACTGAAAATCACTAAAAAATTAAAACCATTTTCAAAGAGATTCAATCATAGGAAAACTCTTTCAACAAGAACCAATGTATTACATTTACATCCTGGTTCATAAGTACATATCTTGTACCATCTCTTCTCGAGGGTTACAACATCAACTGCCTTGTTAAAATCTAAACACGGACAACATAAGAACCTCGAGGCCTCAAGCCAAAATTTCAGATCATTAATAAAACACAACTAACTACTAACTCCTAGGACCTGAGAGTACAAAGACGACACATAGGACTTCTATCTACAAACACGACAGACAACACACTCCACCTGAGTTGTTGCTACTACGGAAGTTCTTCCTCAACAAGATGTTCTCAGTCTCCTTCGTACTCATCCACCTAAAAGTGTTGGTTCCCATGGGGGTGAGACAATTGAAAATTGCCCCAGCAAGAGATATAACTCTCTGCCAGAAACATCATTTTTGCAGTTTAATTCATATAAAACTGAGAAGAGGATAAGTAGTTTAGATCATTCTCATCTTTAAAATATTGCAACTATCTATGATAGAGCAGTAAATCATCTATTCTCTTTATAAGGAATAGGAAGAACATGTATATCATTTATCTATCATACATTTTCAACATCTCAAACTTTGCTCATGACACTCATCATTCTGATGGGTCACTCATGATTCATTCTTGCTTCCATCTATTGGCCTTCGCCAATCTGCTAAATAGATATTCAATTATGCCAAACATGTGATTATATATCATCATGTCTTATTCAGACATTGGACTATGCCAATCCTTGCTTATAGGCTCCATGCCTTTGCTAGGTATTGGACTTAACCAATCCTGTATAAACATCTAAGATTAAGTCATTATCAATCTCATACAACCATTCTAGGTATTAGACTATGCCATACCTGTGCTGCTGTGCATCTATTCCAGGTATTGGACTATGCCAACCTTGTGCATCCATTCTAGGTAGTGGACTATGCCAAACATGTGCATCTATTCCAGGTATTGGACTATTCCAAACCTGTGCATACATTCCAGGTATTGGACTATGCCAAACATGTGCAATTATTCCAGGTATTGGGTTGTTACCAATCATGTGTAGTTATTCCATGTATTGGGTTCTTACCAATCCTGTGACATTATTCCAGGTATTGGGATTTAACCAATCTTGTGATATTATTCCAGGTATTGGGTTATGACCAATCTTGTGACATTATTCCAGGTATTGGGATTTAACCAATCCTGTGATATTATTCCAGGTATTGAGATTTAACCAATCCTGTGATATTATTCCAGGTATTGGGTTATGACCAATCCTGTGACATTATTCCAGGTATTGGGTTATGACCAATCCTATGACATTATTCCAGGTATTGAGATTTAACCAATCCTGTGATATTATTCCAAGTATTGGGATTTAACCAATCCTGTGATATTATTCCAGGTATTGGGATTTAACCAATCATGTGATATTATTCTCGGTATTGGGTTATGACCAATCATGTGACATTATTCCAGGTATTGGACTATGCCAATCATGTGCATATATTCTAGGTAATGGACTATGCCAATCTTGTGCATCTATTCTATGTAATGGACTATGCCAATCGTGTGCATCTATTCCAGGTAATGGACTATGCCAATCATGTGCATCTATTCTAGGTAATGGACTATGCCAATCATGTGCATCTATTCCAGGTAATGTAATATGCCAATCCTGTGGATCTCATGCCTGTTTACACAACACTGGGCACCTCATTATTTTACTGACATTAAACATTGGCCATGCCTTCATGCTAAATCACATTCTTTATGTAATACAAGTATTCCTCTTTTCTTCACACATGTATGATCCAGGTTCCATTACTATTATTATGTTACTAAGTTTCTATTTCTTGGTTTATTATGATCATTATCATTTCTTACAAGAGACTTTTATAATCATCCTGGTACCTTTCACTAGATATCAACTTACTCAGGTGATTCACAAGGCCCTTAAAACATCTTGTCACCTCTCACTAGGCAACATCTAACCATATGGCTCACAAGGCCATTAAACATCTTGTCACCTCTCACTAGGCAACAATGACATATTACCTCATGTAATATAATAGTAACACCACTATTCCCTCAATAGGGTTGGGGTTTACTATTCACATCAAATTAGGGTTTCTTGTTCATATTATCAATCCAACCCTAATATATTGCTCCATACATCTAGGAGCATCCATTGACATCCCAAGTATTCAATATGTTTAGTATTTTTATCATTTATCATTAAATGATTAACTACACAAGGTATGAGTTTATCTCTCATCCTTATCATGGTATGATTACCTCATACTCATTTTGTCTGACTCTTTTCTCAAGATATATTAGTCAACATTTATCAAGTATGTTAAACTCATTACATTTCATTGTAATAATTTACATAACACTCTTCATGTGTATCTTATCCAAGTATATTGGATTTGAGGTGCATCAAGGTATATCAACCCTGAAATGCTAAATGGGATATCTGTCATGTCTTAATGTATCACTTTCCTCATCACTTCTATCTTACTTGAGTTTATCAACTATATTGTATTAAGGTATTCCCCATCTTAATACTTTCATTCACTGACCTATCACCTTCATTATGAAGTGCATAGGTCATAAAGCACATATGAGAATTGTCTAACTATCTTCAATGATATGGACTCATCTCAAGTTAAGGCATTGCTTGTTATAAGGTTGCCTATAATCAACCACTTGAGATATTTCATCTTTATAGGGTATTACCCAATATTTCATCATTAAAGTTTTCTCATATCATTACCCAGACATTAGGGTTATGATTTATCATCATATTGCCCATGATTAGGACTTCATGCACTATAACCTAAATTTAGGGTTTCACATAGCTTTACTCTGTATTAGGTTTAGGGTTTCACATGGCATCACCCTCAATTAGGGTTTCACATGGAATCATCCTCAATTAGGGTTTCTCATGGAATTATCCTCAATTAGGGTTTCACATGAACTCTTCATCAAAGATCATACCCTATACTCATAGTTTATTCATATTGAAGGTGTTGAGGCTTATCCATTACATGATTATCCTACATGTATGGATTCATATCTCTCTCATCCTCTCTAGGATGTTGACTATGTCAAACTTGGTTAGATTAGGTCAACAAACCCTTCAATTAAGTACATTCAATTAGGGTTGACATAGTGTATTGAAATATTACTTACTTAAGCTCCAAGGAATAACTCATCTAGGGTTACTAATCACTTAGTACCTTAAAGGTACAACCCTAGTGATTATCTTGGAGATAAATCAGTAACAACCATAGGGTCATTTAATCTTTCATCAACTTGGGTTTCCAATTGACTTGGTCACATTGAATCATCCAAACGATCTTGACCATTGATGCTCCAAACGGTTTGAAATAGTTTGGATTCAAACGGTCCTGAGACCGTTTGATTCCAAATGGTTTCAAGACCATTTGGACTCAAACGGTCTCAAGACTATTTCTTCCAAACTACCCTTGAAACCGAAAGTTCAAATGGGGTCCTCAATCAATTAAACCAATTAGGGTTTTGTATCAACAATCCCTTCATCAATTGAATCATTGAAGTGCATCAATTATTGACTCTTGGATCTCCAACCTTCAAATATCAACCATTGGATCCCCAAACGGTTCTAAGACTGTTTGATCCCAAATGGTTTCAAGACCGTTTGGACTAAAACGGTCTCAAGACCGTTTGATCCAAATCAGTTTGAAACTGAATAGATTCAATTATGGAATTTTCAATAAATCGATTCAAGGTTGTAATTGATGGATTGCCTAGTCATGGAACCACTCAATTGGATCAATTGGATCATCATACAAAATTTACTAGGGTCCTGACCTAAAACGGTCAACCCATCCAAATGGTCAACCATCCCAAACGGTTTGGGACTCAACCTCCAAACGGTTTGCAAACCGTTTGGTCTCCAAACGGTTTGGTGAAACCGTTTGAACCAAAGCTATTGAAACCGTTTGCAACTCAATTATGTTGATATGTGTGATTAATATGATGTCATCATAATCAAGCTTCAACCCTTCGAAATATACTTCCATTTCCATGGTAGTTCCATCAATTAATCAAAGGAATTGCAAAATGAACAATTGAGAATAATTGATTGAGAAATTGAATTCAATAACAATGATTAAGGGTTCAAATTATATAACCCACCTTCAATTGAGCTTCAAAGCTTGGAGCTTCACGTCAAGAATGGTGGATGAAGCTTTTGCAACTCCCCCTAGGCTCGTCCTCAAGATTTTGAGTGAAAAGATTGGCTAGGGTTGAAGATGGAGTGAAGAAAAGAAGAAATCAAGCATTGATTTTTTATTTCCACCATGAATTCAAGGTGAAAGAAGGTCAAGAAGCTTACCAAAAGGTTGGGACTCGTCCTCCTGTTTCTCATAAGCTCCCTTGGTCGTTTTACAAGCAAAGAGTGAAAGTGGATTCGAGATTACCCTTTCAACTCATGGATAAGTGAGCATATATGCATTTTATTGAAAATTCATTTTAAGAGAGAGAAAGTAGGGAATAACTCATCCATTTCCTTGCCACTTGCCCCCTTCTCTTCCTTAGATACGAGGATATCTCCCTTGCCTCTTATTCCTCTCAATTATCCATGATTTAAAGAAAAGAAAATTAAGCACCTTAAATCATATAATAATAATATCGATAAGTAAGTGGATATTTCTTTTTCTTATAATAATGTGAGTGGGTTTTTAACCTCCTTAAGATATTTTCGTTTCCTTTACAAGGCACAAGGACGTCCACATATATGGATTTCAACCAACACAATTTTGGTTGAAGAACACTTCAATTAATATATTTATTTTTGCATTAAATTGAATTAGGGTTTCAATTATGCTTAAATCTTGATTATTTTAATATCAAGATTCTCTCCTTCAAAGTGATACAAATGATATGCCCCTCTCATTTTCTTTTCTCTTCATGATGCCAATAAACATTAGGGACTATTTTGAAGTGGTAATTTTCATATTGAACCTTGGGTTTTGGGTAAATTGCACATTACACCAAAACTAGGTTTTAATGCACAAACATTGCTTTATCAGCTCTTTCTTGGTACTCAGGCTTTCCCAAGCCATACTTCTGCATCATCTTCATTATCATGATGCTAAAACACTTGAGGAACATTTATCAAGTAACATTTTCAAATTAACCCCTCATATTGGGTAATTTGCACTTTAGTCCAAACTAAGCAAACATTGCTTCAACATTATTCAAACATGACCAAAATTGAAACATAAGTTCCTCTTGAGACTTAACTATTTTTCACAAGATAAAATTAAGGATCTAATTAACTTGATTAAGAAAAACTCCCAGGGTTAAGGCATAACCCAGGTTAGTGATGTTACAGTTTCACATTGTATGATAACCCTTGTTAGTTATGTTTAAAATGCTAGCCATGCCTTCGTTACTACAGATGCATATACTGCTAATCATGCTTATGCAGATAGTTGTGCTTACGTTGTTAGCTCTTCTTATGATGTTGGTATGTTCAACCAATTAGACATGCTCATGTTGTTAGCTATGCTATGTTACTAGACTTGCTCATGATGCTAGATATGCATATGCTACTGAATTGCTTAAATTGTCAACAAGATAAAGGATGATAGTGTGGCTAATGATGATAGTAATTATCTGCTCCATTATGTATTTTTTTAATCATCAGTAATGTTGATCTTATTTGTTATATCTGATTAAACTGCTTAACTGTTTAATTATTTAAAAATGTTGTAATCAATACATGTTGTTGGAGGTTATATCTCTTGCTAGGACATGGGTCTCACCCTTGTGGTTCGCCACATTATTTTAGGTAATCAGAAGTGACAAAAACAAACCTGTGGCAGCAAATAGGATCTATAGTAATGAATTTTTGAGAAAGTTGATTAGATGTATAGTGTGTCTTAGATTCGTCCATGTACTCTCAGGTCCGGGCACAAAAAGCTTTTATATGGTGTTTGAACGAATCGGAATTTTGTTACCATGTTAATTCTTGTTTGTGTGACATATACAAATATTGTTCTCATGTGTATATATATTGTGTCTAAGGTGATAGAACAATTTGCATCAAATTCTTGTCATAGTATGGATACAAGAAAGAAGTTGGGCTCTTATGCAAATGTTTATGAGTAGGTGTTGATGTTGAAATTGGTTTTAATTTACCTATATTTTTGGGTATGTGGTTAATTGGTTATTGATTGTGTTTTATGTTTTGGGTAATCTCATTTAGTGTAATGGGTTTGCACAAGTGTTGTTTAACTTGATTACTTTAACACTTTAGTAACCAAGGTAAACCTTATCGATGAGTAAACTCCTATTCCAAATGCATCCTATGTGTGTGACCCTATAGGTCCAAAATTACATTGGAAGTGAATGTCAATAACTAGATTATGACATCACAAGCAATGAGCGGTATCTAGTAACACTTCATTTCTATCCAAGTAGTTGGAAAGTTTGAGAATAACTTCAACCAACATTTATGATCAGTGTTACCGTAATTCTACAGTTTCTTTGTCTCTGATGTCTAGATTGAACACAAGACATGGAATCATCATCCTCTTATCATTCGATCCATGTTCCTTGAACTAGAGCCTATTGTAAAAGATATGTGAGCTTTCATATCACACATTGACTCACATGAGTAAGGCCATATGTTTCTCAAACTCTCTTATCAAGTGGTCAGGATATCAACTCCAGAACGAGGGACAAATCCCATCTACATTACTCATAGTCAATCCCCATGTGTCACAATGTACCCGAGCACCACCTGTATGGAAACCCTTATTCAATGTCATGTTGGATGGTGTCAAAGTTCATTGAATGACATGTGATTAGTGTAGTGACTTTAATTCTAAGAACTACAATCACCACATCACTTTGAGAGTTGATTCTGATTATCATTCCATGGTTTCCATGTACCACTCTCAAAGGGGGTCTATCTGGTACTCTATTCCCTAATAGGTGCCTATGTGTTTGACGTGATATCTAATATCATGACTAATGAGACTCTATCACTAGTCAACAAACATTTCAGCCGTATGTGCTATTATCGTCTATTTTTCTTCTACAATAATATTTGACTAGGGACATACCAAGAATATATGTAGTCCGACCATACATATGATCTCATTGTTCAAGTCCTAAACGTGAAGATATATGCCATCAAGTAACATTAATCTTTAGATATCTACCATGTTTGTGTCATTATGTCATGACTAGAACAAAGATAATAGACAGAGTTACCTTTATTATTATCAAATCAAGTATATGATATCTTAGTATAATCATCATAAGTTGGATATTTTAGCATGTATACCAACAAATAGAGTATTTCTATATCTGACTGAGTTGTGGAGGAATGTGCACAATCATCATCAGTACTGTGTATGACATCAGGTAATTATAGATTCTTATTAGTGTTGTAAATTTTAGTAAAATTCATCACTTCATTATATTGTATATCTCCCTAGTTGGGGTTGTCATGTGATACAATACACTCCTCATATAGGTTTACAAAAATGAGTTTGCCAATCTGCATGGAAAGCACGGCAAAAAAATTGTTATTGAAAGCTTAATGTTTTATTATTATGCAAAGTTTGGTATGAAAACCTAATTAGTCCAACCACATAAAGTATTTTTTGTGTTCCTGCATAAACAAATGGTTGTTTTTACTTTGTGGTTGGTATACTTTAATTCAATGATTTGTATATTGTTGTTATTCAATGTTCAATATTTTATTTGCATTGAAAGTAGTTCTTGAGTCCCTGAATAGAGTGTTATTGCTTTTAATGTGTTCATTTTAATTTGTTATTGTAAAAAAATGATGTTATTATGTAATGTAACAGATGATTACTTTTCGATGTATTGTTATTGAACTTATGATAAATCATTATGGTCGGTATCTATTTATGTTATATCATTTATTGGGTTGTCCAATTGTATGTACCATGGTCTATGATCAATGTTTATTAATGCACAATATATACCATAGCAGATGTGTTACAATCGGGGTATTGAGACTTGTCGAAATGTCTTACAGACAAAAAGGATGTCATAAATGTCATATTAGTCAAATAGCAACACTATCTACAAATTTGTTGATGGTATACTATGGTTCTTATTTTTTATAACTAAATACATAATGATATATTATCCTGAGTATGGTTTGATGTAACATGTGGCATTATGATTTGTTGTTGAATATCAACAAACATGTTGTCTTGTGGTGTGTTTGCAATGATAGTAGTCATTCATACATGAAAGGCTTGGCGTAATTTGCATGTGACGTATTTGTGTTTACATTTCCAAATCCAGTGATTCATATGACAGACCAAAGCCTTTCCTATTTTATTTTATTATTACTATTGTTGTAGTTTCTTGTTACATATAGCATTTTAATTTGTTGTTGCATATCAAAGAATAGGTTGTAATTGCACTGTGTTACGATGTCTTCGAAAAGGTAAGGTCATTTTACATGAAAGCTTTAGGATTAAATTTGATGTAGTTTTATTCAAGTTCCCAAGTCTAAATATTCATATTATAGATCGAACCTCTTCTAGTTTTATGTTATTGAATATAAAATAAGCTGTTACCAGGAGTGTAGTTTGTTGTTGCATATGACATTGTGATTTGTTGTTGAATATCAACAAAATAGTTACAATTGAGACATGTCGTTGTGTGTTTCAAAAGGTAATGGTCACTATTACATGAAAGGTTTGTTCATAGTATGTTTTTAGTGTAGCTAATGACTTATTGAGCGTTAAATGAAAGAATATGATACAAATAGTGTAAGAAGAACGAAGAGAAGTGGGGAATAAAACATAATAAAATACTAACTTTTTTTCTCTCTACTGGACGACTTCTTCTAAAGGAAAATTATTTGTTGCACACCTTCTCCATCAACATCAACACCCCACATGGGAAATCTGCTAAGCAACTGACGTTTATCCTTTTAACATTGTACGACATGGACCTTTAGGTGGAAAATTTGCTAGTGCTTTGCACTTCTTGTATGCATACAATTGCTGCATTAAAACAACTCACCGCCCAATAATCCACTTCCCAATTACTTGCACTTTTTGCTCTTCTTATAAAAAAAAACAACAAATTTGAAAATTCAACCTTTTTCTATAATCCCTCCACTTCTTAGCTGCATATGATGTCTGAACCGACCAATCACATGTTTATAGAAATTTAATAGTTAAGTCCAGAATCAATACTTAAATCTATTCAATATAATGCCAATAATTAATAACAAACTATACTGGATATAAAAGTAGTGCATACA